>OY856409.1:1262243414-1262648414 GCA_963693085.1 Alisma plantago-aquatica
TTTTTGCAGTGTAGAAGACATGTATTTTGGTGGTGGTTTAGCATACAATGAGGGTGCTAGGCAGTCAACCACACCCAAAGAAAATGATTTTGCTTGTTCTCGGGGCTAATGAAATGGTTGACTGTAGAGTCAATATCAACTGCAAACTATCAACCCATGTAAAATATGTGGGAGGATGCTGTACGTATCCAATATGTGATATACTGATATGATATTATAGCACAAACAAGTGCATGCATGCATATAAATCATGCTTGCCAAATTTCATAACCAAAATCTTCAATTTGCTCATCAAAAATTTCATTGAAATCTCTATGATTCAACTCTGTTTCCATTCCTCACACATACATGGAACCCTGATGCAATCCTTGAAAGGGGATTTGCATACGAAGCAAGCCCAAATCCAAGACAATCCTGATTAGAGCTTATTGGGCTCAAGTTGGGCTTTATTTAGTTATTTATGCATTTAGGAAATTTGTGTTATATTTAATTCCGAATTTCTTTATTAGGAATTTAATTCCTTGTTTTATTTGCTTGCATTTAGGATTTAAATTTTCTATTTTTGGTGACTTGCATTCAAGTCGCAGTGTCTTATATAAGCCAGCCTTGGGGCCTTTGTCCAGGCAGTCGATTATGAATTAGAATTTTATTTGCTTGTTGTAAATTTATTTCTCCCCTTCTTCTCCGTGGCTTGGCTACATCAAACCCCCTACCTCATATAAAATTATTGAATAAATGAATGTATTTAAGCGTAGAGATCACACATGTAAAATTTTATACCTTAATTCGTCCATTTTGGCGTTAAAACAACTATGACTGCATTTACCAAAATTTCTGTTGAAATTTCCATAATTTTCCTTTTCCACACTGTCAAAACAACGTCGAATCGGATATCTCGTACCTTCTCTGTGATCATTATGTCTTTGTCGAACACCAATAATATCGGCATCGTCATTCTTATCGTATCTGTGAATGTATTAATGATACATGTATAACTGCAACGAAGTATCTCATGCAACACTTTCTTACCAAAGACCTAGGTTGTCTTTGGTACTTTCTAGGTATTGAGCTCTCACACTGTAAAAGAGTATCCATATGTCATAGGAAGTATACCCTAGATTTGTGGAGTAAGACTGATAATGCTTCGGTGCCGACCTGCTATTTCTCATTGGATCAAGCACATTACTTGTGGCAAGAAACAACTCAACCACTGGAGGACAAGTTCAGCTAAATACGCTTAGTTGGGAAGCTTCTGTACCTCACTGTTACCATACCAAAAATCTGCTCTGTTGTGGGTGTTCTCAGTCAATTTATGGACTGCCCTAGACAAAATCACTGGGATGCAACTTGCCGTGTTTTGAGATATCTGAATAAATGCGCCCGGTCCTGGATTGTTCGATAAAAAGAATGGACACTTGAATGTTATTGGTTATTGTGATGCAGACTATGCAGGAAGTAGATCTGAAGGGAGATCAACCTATGGCTACTGCACTTTTCTGGGAGGTAATTTGGTTGCCTAGTGCAGCAAGAAGCAAAATGTAGTTGCTCGATCTGGTGCCAGTATCGTGCAAAGACACATACTATTTGTGAGCTTCTGTTAAATCTCTTTTAATTGATTTGGGGTTTGCTGTAACATATGCTATCCAATGTACTATGATAATTAGAGCTACATTTGTTGCCAAAAATCTGGTGGATCAAACACATTGAGGTAAACTGTCATTTTCTTTGTGATACTGTGATGACAAAGAAGACAGTGACTCCCTTCTTACCTACTGAAAAACAAACTGGTGATATTTGCAGCAAGCCTCTCTGGAAAGAGAGTTCAAGAGATGCTCAAACTAGGTGTTACAATACCTGTTTTATATATTCTGTTAATTGTTTTGTTATTTCCATATTACTTGTGGACCTCTCTGTAATTGTTTCAATGTTATATATATGAGGGTGCACACATTGTGCAACCCTACGCTTCCCACACTTGCTTTGTCTTTTACATGGTATCAGAGCAGTAGATCCGGCCGTCACCCTCCCTTCCCTTCCCTCTCTCTCTCTTTCCGTCGCCCCCCCCCCCCCCCCCCCCCCCGCCGCGCGCCACCGGCCAGCAGCAGCAGGGCCGCCGGCCAGCAGCCCAGCCGCCGCCGGCCCAGCAGCCGCAGCAGCCGGGCGGGCCGCCGCAGCAGCAGGGCGGGCAGCCGGCAGGCTTCCAGCCGCCGGGCTAGCCGCCGGGGCCGGGCGCCCCCTCCGCCGCCGGGGCCGGTGCGCCTCCGCGGTTCCTTGCCGCCGGTCCGTTGGCTCTGTGACACTTTCCAGCGCTCCGGTGGCTTGAAGACGTAGACCGTTCGTTTCAGTTTTTTGCCTGCCTGCCCGTGTAGGCCGGTGTGCCACCGGGTCCTGTTCTGCGCTTCGGCGTAGACTGTATGTGAGAGGTCCTCTCTGTGTTTGTTGTGCCTGCTGTGCCTGTCTGACGGTGTAGACCGTCTCCTGCCTGATCGTGCCCGTTCCTGCTGTGCCTACTGTTACCATGGCGTCTTCTCATGATGACTTCCGCCGTCAAGTTACTACTGTGAAGCTTGATGGGCGCAACTACCCACACTGGGTCTGCTCCATGACGATCTATGCTAGATCCCAGGGCAAGTACTCACACTTTATCCGTACGGGTCCAGATGCACCCGCCGAGGACGCTGATGCTAAAGATGTGAAGGCGTATGACGACTGGGTTCGTGATGACTCCACCGTGATGACCTGGATTCTCAACAGCAGCATCGAGAAGATCAGTGTCACACTTCTTCACTTGCCTACGGCGAAGCAGATGTGGGATCAGCTCGCCGGTACTTACTCGCATAGTCAGAACCCCAAGAAGGTGTTTGACATCACCAAGCAGCTGGGACGTCTACAGTTTACGGGGACAGATATTTCTGACTATTTCTCTGACTTCACTGGATTATGGGGGGAGCTGGAATCCTATCATCCTCTCTCCACGGACCTGGCTACTATGCAGCGTCAGCGCCAGGAGCTTCAGTTGGTTCAGTTTCTCTGTGGCTTGCCCGAGTCATATGCTGGAGTTGTGGACCAGATCCTTGCTAGTGACCCTCTGCCGTCACTACAGAGTGCCTACAAACGCCTTCAGCGTTTGCCTTCGTCGTCTGCTTCTCTGACTCCTGATGTTGGAGATTCTTCGGCCCTTGCCGCTTCTTCTGGTCGTGGTCGCGGTCGTGGCCGTGGTCGCTTTGCTGAGAGTCGTCCTCCCCTGGGTGGCGGACGAGGACGGGCTACTCCAGGTCGTGGAGCCTCTTCTACTGCCCCTACTGCTGGTGCGCGTCCTCAGTCAGGACAGCGCCTTTGTACCTTCTGTGGCCGGTCCAATCATATTGAAGAAAAATGCTGGGAGAAATATGGTAAGCCGGCGTGGGCCAATGCCGCTGCGGACTCCACTACTACTGCTTCAGAGGGGACGACTCAGGCTACTGACTCTGCCTCCTCGAGTGCGACTGCTGATTACATCCGTGCTGAGGTGGAACGTCTTCTTCTTGAGCGCGCTGGTGCGTCGTCTCAAGCTTCGACTAGTGGAGCTCATGCCGCCACCTACTCTGGTTATGACACTGCCTTTCTGAGTTCTTCCTCTACGCCTGGTAATACTAAATGGGTCATAGACTCCGGTGCCTCTTCGCATATTTCTGGAAATAGATCATTGTTTCGAAAATTATTTCAACCTGCTAGACCCTCTTCTGTCATGTTGGCCGATGGTTCCAAGTCTGCAGTGGTTGGAGTAGGGGATATTTCTTCTGATTTTCTGCTGAAATCTGCCTTATATGTGCCGCGATTTCCTTTGAATCTGTTGTCTGTTAGCAAGATATCGCGCAGCTTACAGTGTAGTCTGACCTTTATTCCTGGATCTTGTGTTTTTCAGGACCTTCGCACGAGGATGAAGATTGGTGGGGGGTATGAAGGTGCTGATGGACTCTTCTATCTGGATCAGTTACCTAAAGCTGCTAAAGCATCTGTGACGTCTGCTTTATCTACATCTGTTTCTGCATTACAGTGGCACTATCGGCTGGGCCATCCCTCATATGAGAAGCTTAGATATTTGGTGTCTGATATTGGTGTTTGTCGTTTTCAGTGCGAGTCATGTCAACTTGGAAAGAAAACTCGTGCTGTTTATCCTAGACGCAGTCAAATTAGCAGTAAAAATATATTTGATATAGTGCATTCTGATGTATGGGGACCTTGTCATGTGCCTAGTTTATCTGGTCATAAGTATTTTATTCTGTTTATCGATGACTTCTCACGGACTACTTGGTTATTTATGATGAAAAGTAGGTCCGAAGTCTTGTCTGTTATCAAGTTCTTCTTTGCTGAAATAAAAACTCAATATGGCATGCCTGTTAAAATTTTTCGTACTGATAATGCACTGGAATTTGTTAAAAAGGATGTGGATGTTTTTTGTAAATCTGTGGGTACGATACATCAGACCTCTTGTGCTTATACACCTCAGCAAAATGGTGTGGCTGAGCGTAAAAATAGATATGTGTTAGAAGTTGCTAGAACTATTATGATGCATGCACATGTTCCTCGCTCGTTTTGGCCTGAGGCCATATTGACTGCCTGTTTTCTGATAAATCGTATGCCATCATCTGTGATTGGAAACAAAATACCTATTCAGGTGCTCCAACCCGATATTCCGCTATTTACTGTGCCTCCTAGGATTTTTGGATGTACCTGTTTTGTCCGGTTAGTTGGACCTACTTCTGATAAATTGTCTCCTCGTGCTGAGAAGTGCATTTTTTTGGGGTACTCCCGTACCCAGAAGGGATATCGGTGCTACAGTCCTACTGCAAGGAAATGGTTTACTAGCAGTGATGTGGTTTTCTTTGAAGATACTCCTTATTATTCGGCTCGTGGTGACAGTTTACAGTCTGATCTTATTGCTTCACCTCTACCTGTTGTTTCTGAATGTGTGCCTGACACTACTGAAAACGTCACTACTGAGGCTGATAAGCCTCCTCTGATAGTTTATCAACGCAGGAACAGAGTGCCTTCTACTCAAGAAACCCCCCATGAAAACCAATCTTCACCTCCAGAAGGTTCTGCTACACCTGAGGTACCTTCTGATCTTCACTTACCCATTGCTCTTAGAAAGGGTACTCGTTCCTGCACATCACACAGTATTGCTCAGTTTGTTTCTACTGACCATCTGAATGTCCATTCTAGCAATTTTGTATATGCTTTATCTGCTGTGGCTGTACCAAAGAATATCCAGGATGCTCTACAGAGTACTGGTTGGGTGTCTGCTATGAAGGAGGAGATGTTTGCTCTTGCTGAACGAGATACTGGGGAGTTGGTGGATCCACCTCCTCAGTGCAAACCGGTCGGTTGCCGATGGGTATATGCTGTGAAATATCAACCTGATGGCACTGTTGAGAGGCTCAAGGCACGCTTAGTTGCTAAAGGCTACACCCAGACGTATGGTATTGACTATTTTGAGACATTCTCTCCTGTTGCTCGCCTTAATTCTGTTAGAATTCTTCTGTCTGTTGCTGTTAATCTTGACTGGCCTTTGTTGCAACTTGATGTCAAAAATGCCTTCTTGTATGGTGATTTACAAGAAGAGGTCTATATGGAGCAACCTCCTGGGTTTGTTGCTCAGGGGGAGTCTCACAAAGTTTGCAGATTAAAGAAGTCTATTTATGGCCTTAAGCAGAGTCCCCGGGCTTGGTTTGATAAATTGAGAAAAATTATGATTGATTTTGGGTTTCTGCGGTCTCAGGTGGATCATTATGTTTTTACCAAGAAGACTTCAGCTGGTATTATTATTCTGATTGTCTATGTTGATGATATTATCATATCTGGCAGTGATTCTCTTGGTATTCAGGCTACTAAATCTCATATGGGCAAACATTTTGCTACTAAAGATTTGGGCAAACTTAGATACTTTCTGGGCATAGAAGTTTCTAGAAATTCTAATGCTCTTGTGTTGTCTCAGAGAAAATATGTCCTAGACATACTGCAGGAGACTGGTATGCTGGGGGCGAGACCTGCTGATATTCCTCTAGATCCCAATGTAAATTGGGATGATGATTCTTCTCCTCTGTTTGCTGATCATAAAAAGTACAGGAGGCTGATTGGTAAACTTATTTATTTGACTGTCACCAGAGCTGACATTTCTACTGCAGTGGGTCTTCTTAGCAGATATCTTGATAAGCCCAGACAGTGTCACTGGGATGCTCTTTGTCAGATTCTACGATATTTGAAAAAGTCTCCTGGCAAGGGACTTCACTACAGGAAGCATGGGCACTGTTCTCTTACGGGGTACTCTGATTCTGATTATGCAGGTAGCAGAGTTGACAGAAAATCCACTTCTGGGTATTGTACATATGTTGGAGGAAATCTTGTTACCTGGCGGAGTAAAAAACAAAATGTTGTGGCTAGGTCAAGTGCTGAAGCTGAATATAGGGCCATGGCCCATACTGCCTGTGAACTGCTGTGGGTGCGCTCTCTGTTAAAAGAGTTTGGAGTTGACTCTTCTTCTTCTGCTATACCTATGCACTGTGATAATAAAGCTGCTATCTTCATTGCAAATAATCCAGTCTATCATGAGCGCACTAAACATATTGAAGTAGACTGTCATTTTATTCGGGAATCTATTCTGACTGGCAAGATCTGTACTCCCTTCACTCGTTCTGAAGACCAAGTTGCTGACATCTTCACCAAGCTGTTGGCGAAGAAGCAATTCTGCATTTTGATGGACAAGTTGGGCATGATTGATATCTATGCTCCAACTTGAGGGGGAGTGTTACAATACCTGTTTTATATATTCTGTTAATTGTTTTGTTATTTCCATATTACTTGTGGACCTCTCTGTAATTGTTTCAATGTTATATATATGAGGGTGCACACATTGTGCAACCCTACGCTTCCCACACTTGCTTTGTCTTTTACACTAGGCATTGTAGAAATGTCTGCTCCAACTTGAGAGGGAGTACTGAGACATACATGAATATCTATTTGGTATTTCTCTATTTCTTTTCTTTTGTTCTCTATAATATGGGCCTATGTGTAGTTGGCCCATTGGGTTTTGTCACACTTAGTTTCCTCCTGTTCCTATAAATAGGAGAGGAGAGCCTATCTCTGAACATAAGAATTACGGCTCCTCAACATGAACCACCGGAGATGGCGTTAAAATCAGACGTTTTCAACTATGCAATGGGTGGAACTGACCATAACACTAACATGAAAAACATCTCATAATAATTTAACCCCAAGGAGAGAGGAACCTTAGACTTCCACTTGGCTCCATGGGCTGATCATCACTTCACCTCACCTTTGCAAACATGCACTATACATATGCATGTATCTATATATTACATGTACATTTCCATATATACATGTTGACTTGTTTTTCTTTCCTGCAATTTCCCCAAACTTCTGCATAGTTTCCAAACTAATTTATTCAATGCCGAAATTTAATCAAACTCTCAAATGCGTCATTTTGCATTTGAGAGTCTGTTGTCTGTTCAGAGTAACTGTATATGACTAGAGGATTATAGACTCATTTTCATCAGTAATGAACCTACACGATGTCTCTATCAGAGTCCGAAATGATTCTTTTGAATTAAACTCTTCTTTCATGATTGGTTCAAGAAGAGAAGCACTGGCTAACATTAGATTGTAAGCAGAATTCTTATATGCTGGGGAGTAAGTTAGAAAAAGAGAAGTAAATATACCTGTCAAATCCTAAAATAGGCAAATCAATATTTGCCACCTTAATGGCCCAAAATAATTACTTTATCATCTGTTACTTGATCGGTTATTGTTTTCACTCAAATGCTCAACCGTATTCTAGTATTTATTCACTAAGTACTTTATGGGCATGTAATCTTGCTCATGACCACATATACTTTCCATTTTTTTACCAGATTACTTACCTTCATTCTTGTTTCAGGGAAGCACAATTAATTGGAGATTTCAATGGCTGGGATGGTACCAGACATGTGATGGAGAAAAATGAATTTGGTGTCTGGTCTATAAAGCTTCCAGATGTTGATGGCAAGCCGGTAATTCCTCACAACTCAAAGGTGAAGTTCCGGTTCAAACATGGGCGTGGCACATGGGTTGATCGAATTCCAGCATGGATCAAATATGCTGTTCCAGATCCTACAAAATTTGCAGCACCATATGATGGTGTTTACTGGGATCCACCACCACCTGAAAGGTCATATACTTGGATTTCTAGTACTTCTAATGATTTTTTTAGCATCTACATAATAATGCATAATCTAGAAAATTCCATTTTTTTCAGATATGTATTTGAACATGAACGTCCCCCCAAACCTGCCGCTCCTCGCATATACGAGGCTCATGTAGGAATGAGCAGTTCAGAACCACGAATAAATACATATAGAGAGTTTGCTGATGAAATTTTGCCTCGAATTAAAGCAAACAATTACAATACAATTCAGCTGATGGCTATTATGGAACACTCCTACTATGCATCTTTTGGATATCATGTCACGAACTTCTTCGGTGTTAGCAGTAGATCAGGAACACCCGAGGATCTCAAATATCTGATTGATAAGGCTCACAGGTTAGGTATACGAGTTCTGATGGATGTTGTGCATAGCCATGCGAGCAACAACGTGACTGATGGGCTTAATGGGTTTGATGTTGGGCAGTCCACTCAAGTATCATATTTTCACACTGGGGATCGTGGCTACCATAAACTCTGGGATAGTCGCTTGTTTAATTACAGAAACTGGGAGGTCCTACGTTTTCTTCTGTCTAATGTTAGATGGTGGTTAGATGAGTATAAATTTGACGGTTTCCGATTTGATGGGGTCACTTCTATGCTGTATCACCATCATGGAATGAACATAGGGTTTAGTGGAAACTACAAAGAGTATTTTAGTGAAGCAACTGACGTGGATGCTGTAGTCTACATGATGCTGGCCAATTGCCTGATCCATAGCATACTACCTGATGCTACTGTGGTCGCTGAAGATGTGTCTGGCATGCCTGCTCTTTGTCGGCCAGTCTCTGAAGGTGGAGTGGGATTTGATTACCGCTTGGCCATGGCTATCCCCGATAGATGGATTGACTATCTGAAGAACAAAATAGATGAACAATGGTCGATGAATGAAATCAGTTCGTGCTTGGTGAACAGAAGATATTCTGAAAAGTGCATTGCATACGCTGAAAGTCATGATCAGGTAACTATTTTCCTCTTCTTGGTAAACTATAGTAACAGGAGCCGATGTTCGGGTCTATGTAGCTGCATGTAGACCGATTCAATAAAAGAAAGTAAGCAATACCATAACTTCTTCGGGACATCTTTCTGTGGTTACTTTTGTAGTATGAAACATGTGAGCGAGGTGGTAAAACTAGGAAACAAATTTAATCAAGGGCACTGTTGAAGTCTAGGCCTGGATGGTAAAACGTAGTTGCACCTGACAAATTTTCTTGGGCTGGAATTGATGTCTCATAAGAAAATTTATGCTTCAGTGTGCTTTTGGGAGCACTTTGATTTTTGGACTCAGTAGGAAATTTTAATGCTGTTGGAGAGTGACCAAAAAGAATACTTGAAGACCAATGCTGTAATTCTCGCACTGTAAATAGTTTGAATTTATCCCCTTCTCACACTCAGAATAATTTGATTTTCATCCCCTGAGGCTGCATGCATTATGTTACAGGCAATAGTTGGGGACAAGACAATTGCCTTTTTCTTGATGGATAAGGAAATGTACACCGGCATGTCTGATTTAGCGCCTGCTTCTGCTTACGTTGAAAGAGGGATTGCTCTTCATAAGGTATTTTGCATTCATTAATCTAATATATTTCAGCATATATTCATCATGTAAACGACTTGGATCTTATTCTTATGTTCTAAAACATGAATCCATTTCCTCCTTTCTCCATATAGGGAATAGTTTTTTTTTGTATTGGCATACCAGATGTGATTTCTGGGATGGTGGTTTTGATGATTCTTACCAGATATAAATCCACTTTTATCAATGTGTATTTATCTATCAGCATGTTTAATCAAACAGTAGTTTTTGCCTGTGCTTTCCTTTCAGCAAACCACACGTGTAGCCTGTCTCTTGATTGTTTAATTTTATCTTATGTATCACCTTCAGTAAAAACCTAAATTTATCTAAATTGCTTATATGTTTTAGATGATTCACTTTATCACAATGGCTCTTGGAGGAGAAGGATACCTCAACTTTATGGGAAATGAGGTATTGCATTCAGTCATCAACTTCTACACATCCTCTTCATGTCAAAAAATAAATTATGAAACTATAGTTGATATCATATGAAAAATGCTGCTCCAGTGCTCTTGGTATATTCCTCTTAGTAATGCTTGCATTTACTGTTTCCCCCCACCTTTTATGATTACTTTTATCTCTAACACCTCATTGTTTTGTACATTTCGAAATCTGATATATGTCTCTAATATCTATTCTAGATACTTGCTTGCCTTAGAAAATGATTATATCCATAATTTACGTTTTTCTGAAGTTTTATCTTGTTTAAAGAGTAATCATAAACAAAAAGGCAATCTTTCAACAATCAAATTAAATTTTACATCAAGTGGAGGTCTACCCTGTATAATAATTATGATGCTTGCTTTCCCAGTTAGTATTTCCTCACAATACATCTCTGTTGAAACCAATCTAAATCTGTTTATTATCTACAGAGTGAGTCGAGACTCAAATGTATCATCTTTCCTTGGATAGCATCAGAGTAGGTTACCTTTTAAATCCTAGGTCCATATATGAGATTACTCCGCAAGTTATGCTCATTCATATGTAATCTCATGCACACATGCACTAGTCAACAACTCAACATATAGATTGGTTTGCTTGCATGTGTGATTGCCTACACATCCACATGTACGTATGCTGATCATTGTTATCAAGGCACATCTTATCTTAGGCACGCCTATGCTGTGAAGGGGGATGGAAAATAAAAGTAGGGGGTGAATAGACTCCATAGACAACTTTGGAACTCTAACAAACAAACATTTGGTAGCAGCAGTTTTATGATTAAAGCTGTTGTATTGCGTAAGGGCTGTGTAAGGCAGCGTGAGATGGCTGAGAGCCATCTCCTCTTTATTTATAATAGATGGGTAAATTACATAGAGGTACAACGGTAATAAGGAAATGGCAGAAATAAATAATACAGATAATAAAGAGATATGTTAACACTCCCTCTCAAGTTGGAGTGTACACATTGTGTATGCCCAACTTGCCAGAAATACTGTTGGACCTAATGGCTTAGTCAGAATATCGGCCAGTTGATCTTCAGACTTGACATATGGTGTTACAACAACACCATTTTTGATGTGATCTCGGATAAAATGACAATCAACTTCTATATGTTTCGTGCGCTCATGAAAGACAAGATTCCTGGCAATGCGTATAGCTGCTTGGTTGTCACACTTGAGTTCCATGGGAGATGAAACAAGGATCTTTAACTCCGAAAGAACATATTTTACCCATTGTAACTCACAGCATGCATGTGCTATTGCCCGATATTCAGCCTCAGTGCTAGATCTTGCTACAACATTTTGCTTTTTACTTTTCCAGGTGATCAGATGATTTTCTAGAAAGGTGCAATATCCTGATGTAGATCTTCTGTCAGTCTATTTTCCAGCCGAATCTGCATATGCATAACCTGTAAGAACCAACGTAGAAATAAGCATCTTCGGTTTATAATAAGTGATTCCCTTGCCAGGAGCACTTTTCAGGTATCTCAAAATTCGACAGATCGCTGTCCAATGTGACTGCCGTGGTGACCTCATATGCTTACTCACCATCCCTACAACAAAGGAAATATTAGGCCATGTAACAGTCAAATGTATCATGTTACATTATATTTTTCCTGTTTTACATAGCCTGCTATTTGTTTTGTTATTTCTCTTTTATATATGGACCTCTCTGTAATTCTTTCAGTATTATATATATGAGGGTGCACACATTGTGCAACCCTAAGCTCTCCAAATCTCATTATTTTTCACATGGTATCAGAGCGGGATGATCCACCTTAAACCTAATCCCTATCTCCACCAACCCTAGCCGCCACCACACTCCAAAATCTCCTTTTTTTTCGCCGCTACAGTACTGCTCCAGTACCGCCGCCGCTACCGATCGCCGTCCACCCCTCCGCAGCCCTCCATCCACCTCTAATCCCCTAATAAACTCCATCCTTGTGGCCTAATCCACCACAGGACCCTCCGTCTAGCTCCGTTTCTCTTTCCGAAATCTCCGGACAGCCTCAGTAACTTTCTAGTTCTGGCACGTTGACGGCATAACGGGCTTCATCCTCTCTGTCTGCCTGCGCCTCATGGTGGAGTGATTGATCCTCCATGTTGGCGTAGGTTTTTTCTCTTCATCTGCTGCCCCTACGTGAGTTTTTTTTAAGATCCATGCGTGGATCTTCTACCTTCTGCTACTAGTCCATGTGTTGGACTTCTGCCTCTGACTGCTAACTACTCCTGCCTGTGCCTGTCTTCCTGCCTGTTCTCATGGCGTCTTCTGGAGATGACTTCTGGTGAGACTCGCGCCGTCAAGTTACCACTGTTAAACTTGACGGGCGCAATTACCAGCTTTGGGTGTGCTCCTTTGTGATATATGCCTAATCACAAGGGAAGTACTCTCATCTGATTCGCACTGGTCTGCCTCAGCCTGCAGTGAACACGGATGAAAAAGACGTCAAAACTTTTGATGATTGGGTCCGTGAAGACTCGACTGTGATGACATGGATTCTCAACAGTGCCGTTGAGAAGATCAGTGTTACTTTACTTAGGCTACCTACGACGAAGCAGATGTGGGATCAGCTCGCCAGTACCTACTCTCACAGTTAGAATCCCAAGAAGGTCTTCGACATAACCAAACAACTGGGGCGACTCCAATTCACGGGATCTGACATCTCCGACTACTTCTCCACCTTCACCGGCCTGTGGGGTGAGTTGGAGACTTACCACCCGCTGTCTACTGATTTGGCGACTATGCAGAAACAGCAGGCGGAACTACAACTGATACAGTTTCTGAGTGGCTTGCCATAATCCTATGCTGGCGTTGTAGATCAGATTTTGGCGAGTGATCCGCTCCCTACTTTGCAGAGTGCCTACCAGCGTCTCCAACGCCTTTCTTCATCGACACTGCCTCCTGAGACTGGAGATTCTACTGCCCTGGCTGCTTGGGCCGGGCGTGGCCGTGGTCGTGGCCGTGGCCGTTCCACTGATGGCCGTCCTCCCCTGGGTGCAGGACGGGGACGTGGAACTGGTGCTGGACGAGGAGCCCCTCCTGCTGCCTCACCTCTTGCTGCTGCGCGTCCTCAGCAAGGACAACGTGTGTGTACCTTCTGTGGCCGGTCTAACCATATTGAAGAAAAGTGCTGGGAAAAGTACGGTAAACCGACTTGAGCCAATGCTGCTGCAGATTCATCGTGTACTGCTTCTGAGGCTGTTTCTCCGACGCCTGAGCCAACGACTGCGGGAGCGACTGCAGACTACATTCGTGCTGAGGTGTAACGCCTCCTTCTTGAGCGTGCTGGCTCTTCGACTGCTGCTTCTACTAGTGGAGCACATGCTGCATACTCTGGTTATGATACTGTATTCCTGAGTTCCTCCTCACCTTCTACTTCTGGTAATACCAAATGGGTGATAGATTCTAGTGCCTCTGCACATATATCTGGCAATAGATCTCTGTTTAAAACTCTATCTAAACCTGTCTGGAACTCTTCTGTTATGCTAGCTGATGGCTCAAAGTCTTCGGTCTTTGGAGTCGGTGATATTGTTTCTCAGTTTTGGCTCAAGTCTGCCTTATATGTGCCTAGATTTCCTATGAACTTATTATCAGTCAGCAAAATTTTACGAAGTTTGAACTGTAGCCTGACTTTTGTTCCTGGTTCATGTGTTTTTCAGGACCTTCGCACGAGGACGAAGATTGGTGGGAGGTATGAAAGTGCTGATGGACTCTACTACTTGGACCAGTTACCGCGATTAGAGAAAGCTGCTATGATATCTGCTTTATCAGCTTCTGTTTCTCCACTGCAGTGGCACTACAGGCTGGGACATCCATCGTCAGAGAAGCTGCGTCATTTAGTTTCTGATATTGGCAGTTGTACTTTTCAGTGTGAATTTTGTCAGCTGGGAAAACAGACTCGTATTGTGTATCCTAGACGTAGTACTGGTAGCAGTAAAAACATTTTTGATTTAGTTCACTCTGATGTATGGGGTCCATGCCATGTACCGAGTTTGTCTGGTTACAAATATTTCATTCTATTTATTGATGACTTTTCTAGGACTACTTGGTTGTTTCTATTAAAAAGTAGGTCCGAAGTGCTGTCTACTATCAAATACTTTTTTGCTGAAATAAAAACGCAATTTGGTTTGCCTGTTAAAAGTTTTCCGCACCGATAATGCTTTAGAGTTTGTTAAGCAAGAAGTGGCGGTTTTCTGTAAATCTGTTGGTACGCTCCACCAGACTTCATGTGCCTATACCCCACAACAAAATGGTGTCGCTGAGCGGAAAAATAGACACTTATTAGAAGTTACCTGGACTATCATGATGCATTCTCATGTGCCCCGCTCCTATTGGCCTGAGGCTATTTTGACTGCGTGTTTTCTGATTAATAGGATGCCATCGTCTGTTATTGGAAATAAGATTCCTATACAGGTTCTGCAACCTAAGACTTGTTTGTTTGCTGTGCCTCCTATAATTTTTGGGTGCACCTGCTTTGTCAGATTACTTGGACTTGCTTCTGATAAATTGTCTCCTCAAGCTGCTAAATGCATTTTTCTGGGCTATTCTAGAACTCAGAAGGGTTACAAGTGTTATAATCCCAGTACAAGGAAATGGTTTACTAGTAGTGATGTTGTCTTTTTTGAAGATACACCGTATTATTCTTCAGCAGGAGATAGTTTGCAGACATACATTCTTGCCTCTCCTTTGCCTGTTATTTCTGACTGTGTGCCTGACAGTACTGACACTGTGACTACTGAAACTCAAGATCCTCTTATTGTTTATCAGCGCTGGAATAGAGCACCTTCTACGCAAGTACCCCCCCAAGGCAACCAATCTTCTCCAGAAGGTTCTGCTGCACCTGAGGTACACTCTGACCTTGACATACCTATTGCACTCAGAAAGGGTACTCGTTCCTGCACTTCTCATAGCATTGCTCAGTTTGTATCTACTGCTCATCTGAATACTCATTCTAACAATTTTGTATATGCTTTATCTGCTGTGGCTGTACCTAAGAATGTTCAGGATGCATTGAAAAGTACTGCTTGGACATCTGCTATGAAAGAAGAAATGATTGCTCTTACTGATAGAGACACTTAGGAGCTGGTGGATCCACCTCCTCAGTGTAAGCCTGTGGGCTGCAGGTGGGTATATGCCGTAAAATATCAACCTGATGGTACGGTTGAGAGGTTGAAAGCACGGTTAGTTGCAAAGGGCTATACTCAGACATATGACATTGATTACTTTGAGACTTTTTCTCCTGTTGCTCGCCTTAACTTTGTCAGGATTCTCCTATCTGTTGCTGTGAATATGAATTGCCTCTTCTGCAGCTTGATGTGAAAAATTCTTTTCTGTATGGTGACTTGCAGGAAGAAGTGTATATGGAGCAACCTCCTGGGTTTGTTTCTCAGGGGGAGTCTCACAAAGTATGCAGGCTTAAGAAGTCTATCCACGGGCTCAAGCAGAGTCCTCGTGCCTGGTTTGATAAGTTGAGCAGGATCATGATTGATTTTGGTTTTCTGAGGTCACAGGTTGACCACTCTGTGTTCACAAAAAAGACTTCAACAGTTATTACTGTTCTGATTGTATATGTTGATGACATTATTATTTTTGGATCAACAATCTTCCTGTAATATCCTGGATCTAAATATTCTGCATCATCAACCATTTCCTTGATGTGATAGTCCATATGAGTAGATACTGGCTTGGACTCGGTCATGCCTGTTTCCTGTAGTAAGTCTAACATATATTTCATCAGAGATAGGTTGATACCTGCATGAGATCTAAGCACCTCAATGCCCAGAAAATATCTCAGTTTACCCAGATCCTTTGTTTGGAAGTGTCCCTGCAAACCTTCCTTCACTCGTGATATTCTTATAGAATCACTACCAGCAATCACTATGCCATCAACATACACAACAATAATTATAGTTCGACAGGAAGAAGTAGAATAAAATAACGAGTGATCAGTCACAGAACGAGAGAAGCCCATTTGAAGAACCACATCACTGAACTTGTCAAACCAGTCTCTAGGAGATTGTTTCAGTCCATATATGGCCTTCTTCAGCTTACACACCTTCTGATACTCCCCCTGAGCAACAAAACCAAGAGGTTGCTCCATATAGACCTCTTCCTGCAAATCACCATGAAGGAAGGCATTTTTTGATGTCCAGCTGAAACAGAGGCCAATCAAAAGTAGCCGCCAGAGAAATAATAATCCGCACAGAATTTAGACGAGCTACAGGGGAAAAAGTCTCAAAGAAGTCGACCCTATATGTCTGTGTATAGCCTTTAGCCACCAACCTAACTTTCAACCTTTCAACTGAGCCATTTGGATTGTGTTTGATGGTGAATACCCATCTACATCCCACAACCTTTTTACCTGCAGGTAGGTCAACAAGATCCCAGGTGCCATTATGTAATAGGGCTGACATTTCAACTTGCATTGCCTGTTTCCAGCCACTGTCCTTCATAGCATCATGATGATTCCTCGGTAAATCCACATAATCAATCCCAATAGCAAATGCGCGAGCCTGTTTAGATAATTTGGACAAACAACACACATTCACAATAGGTTGTCGAATAGTACAAGAACGAGCACCTTTCCGGACAGCAATAGGAATGTCAAGATCAGATGCAGGAATCTCTGGAGTAGAGGACGATGGGGAAGGCACAGAGACTGGTGTCGCTACTTCTCCTGGATTCTGTCTAACTCGCCTGCTATAAACATGTGGATAGTGCTCAATTACAGATTCATCGACTACCTGCTTTTCCTGAATAATAGTATAATTAGGAATGATGGGTGACACTCCCTCACTCTGCACAGATGGTGGCACTCCCTCACTCAGATGCTCCCCCTTACTCATGGCATCAGAAAAATATGGAGTAGTCTCATGGAAAGTAACATCCCTAGACACAAACATGCAGTGAAGACTAGGATAGTAACACTTGTATCCTTTGCTAGTACCAGAGTACCCAAGGAACAAGGTTTTAATCGATCTAGGGGATAACTTGTCAGCCTTAGGATCAAAGTTGTGGACAAAGGAGGTGCAACCAAACACTCTAAGGGGAACAAGGAAGAAGATACCGACGATATCGTCGGTATACCGCTCGGTATACCGATATCGACCCAACCTGGCATCGGTTTAAGCATTTCTATCGCTGCTCCCGCAAATTTCGGTAAACCGGTGGGTTTACCGGTAAAACCGACCGGTTTTCGGCGGTAAGGAGGGGGTTCAGTGTAAAATGTCCCACTTATTGGCGATATCGGCGGTATACCGCCCCGGTATGTCGGCATTTGCGAGCGCGTTGCTGCTGCTGCTGTTGGAGTGAAAGAAAAACACATTTGGGGTGATTTTCTTCATTGGAGCTCAAATCAGCTGTAATCAAGGTATGTTTTCTTGATTTCTTGCATTCTTCATCATTTCCAACCCATCTCCTATCTATTTCCATCTATTTTCACCATAAAATCTCTCCAAAAATCTCTAAATACACCCAAATCTTAGATCTACTTCAAAAAACTTAGGATTAATGCTATTTAACATTAGATCTATGAATATTATATGTAGATCTACTAATGTATAACTAGATCTACTACCTTTAATTAGTATTATCATATAATTTCACTAATTAATATTAAATTCGTAATAATACAATAAGTACTAGAAATAGTAGGTATCTAACTTAGGTTTAGTAGAAGAAGTTGTACCAAATAGCAATGTGAACAAATACAAACAAAAATATAGTAAAAATATTTATATTTTTCGTTTTTTTATTTATTTAAAATGCTGAAAATAAAAAAAAATCAATTTTTTTTTGTTTTTTCTACAGAAATGTATGCGTTAGTGTTATGTAAGATGGAATGAGTAAAGTTGTAATACATCACTTGACTTAATACTAGATAATTATTAGATTTTATAATTTTAAAATTAATTTCAGACTTAAATTTTTTATTTAAGCCTTTTTTCTTGTTAATAAAAATCTTAAAAAATATTGTGTTTGATTCTATAAATACATTTAACATTTATACACCTAAAAGTGTTGTGTTTGATTCTATAATACATAAAATAGATTAATTTCTTGCAACTTAATGGGTTATAGATTTCATACACCTAATTTTTATTTGTCTTTGTCTTTTTGCAGTGTGACAGTGTCCACTTTTGACTTTTGAGAAGATGTCTTCAAGCGATGGTGAGGGTTCTGGGGCCGGTAATGTTGGTGGAGCTAAGAATGTGATGGATTTTGCATGGAATCACTGCACGCGTCTTGAAGGCAATAGGGCAAAGATAGTTTGCAATTACTGCAACAAGACAATTGGTGGAGGGGGGATTACTAGATTCAAACGTCACATTACTGGCGGTGACAAAAATGTGGCAATGTGCACAAGGTGTCCCCAAAGTGTTAGGGATGATTTTAGAAATATTATGGGTGCAAAGAAACACAAACAACAAAAGATGAAGGAGGCTGACAGGGGTTACACAGATACATTATTCAATGTTAGGGGCACAGGTTCTTCTGCAGAATCAGATGATGACATTGCATATCCTCCTGATTGTGACACAACTTATTCACGTCGTGCGTATAGGCGTGCCCTTAGAGATTCCCGCAGAGATGAGTGGGAAAGAGAGGAGGCAGATCGAATTACAAGGAGGTATGGGCCATCTGGTGCAGGTGGAGGCAGTGGTACTGCACGTATTCCTGTTGTTGATGTAGATGATGATGAAGACAGAGCTGGTCATGGAAAAAGGAAGAAAGGTGGCATTGATACACTTTTCCGTTCTGCTAGTACGAGATTGAGGCATGTTGATGAGCCAGGGGTTAGGAGGCCTGAAGCTAGGCAAAAAGGCATTAAAGCAATGTTCACTGGTGCAAAAGATAAGGTCGGCAAGGCAGTGGGTAAGTTCTTCTTTGCTCATGGTATACCTGCACATGTTGCAACTGAACCGTATCTGCAACATATGGTAGATGTGATAGGGGATTCTGGGAGGGGCGTCAAGGCCCCCACTTCATATGAATTAATGAACAAGTATCTTCCCCTAGAGAAGAAGGATCTACAAGTCTGGATTTCAGGCCAAAAAAATATGTGGGCTGAATATGGTGTCACACTTATGTGTGACGGGTGGACTAGTGGCAACAGAAGACAAATTATCAACTTTCTTGCACATTGTCGTGGATCCACAATTTTTTTGGACTCTGTTGATGCTTCAGGTGAGGTCAGGAACCACAGGTTCATAAAGAAACTAATGAAGACATACATGAAGCAGGTTGGTGTGGAAAATGTGGTGCAGATAGTTACTGATAATGGTTCTGCCTTCAAGAAGGCCGGGGACAGTTTAATGAAGAAATATCCCATATACTGGACACCATGTGCTGCCCACTGCATAGATCTCATTCTCAAGGACATTGGCTCAATTGAATTCATTAAATCTGTTATCATTGATGGTAGGTTGATCACAGGATTCATCTACAACCATTCTTTTCTATTGAATGCAATGAGGCGACGTGAGTATTGTGGAGGTGATTTGATTAGAACAGGTGCAACTAGATTTGCAACAAACTTTCTTTCCTTACAATCATTAAAGTCCAAAAAGGATGGACTTAGGAGGCTCTTCAATGGAGTGGAGTGGACCTCCATGAAGGAGCACAATACCCCAGTTGGCAGTAGAATTGAGCAGTTGATTGCCAGCAGACCTTTTTGGGATAAGGTTACTAGGGTGTTGCGAATAATGGAACCAATTGTCAAGGTATTGAGGCTGGTAGATGGTGACAAAACTGCAACAATGCCTTTTTTATATGATGCAATGACATCAATGGTGGACCGCATCAAAGAAGCAGCTCCTAAGTCCAATGAGCAATACATCAGAATTTATGAGTCTCGTTGGACAAATATGCTTTTGCATCCATTGCATAAAGCAGGTATATATCTCAATCAATTATGTTCTAAGTTTCTAACTTCTGAGTTATTTGTCTAACTCATAGTCTACCTATTAAAATGTCATTCTAATTTCCTTATTTATATTTGTGACAACTTACTATTTGAATCCGAGGTTCCAATACTCACGAACGCTTGGATTGAATCCGACTCTAATGACTGCAGTGACAGATGTCACCAACAAGTTCATTACCTCTCCAGAAGAGCGATTGCTAATACTGGATGAGGTATAAGATAACTATATTACTTACATTCTTAATGTCTCATTAGTCATTACTCATTAGTCATCACTTTGATTTCATCATCTAAATATCGTAAATGATGTTTTTTTTGCAGTTGCGCCATTTCCGTGAAGGCACTGGATGTTTTGGACATCCAAATGCGGTTTCTGATCGTGAGGCAGGTGATCCTTGTGAGTGGTGGGTTTGGAATGGAACAGGTGCCCCCCATTTAAGAAAAGTGGCTGTTCGTCTCCTTGCTCAAACAACATCTGCAGTGGGTTGTGAAAGAAATTGGAGCACATTCAATCTGATACACTCAAAGAGAAGGAACAAGCTTGGGGCAAACAGGTTGAGGGACCTTGTCTACGTTCACTACAACATGCGGTTGAGGGCTAGAGCAATACGAGATGCCAACTATAGGGAAGTGGATTTTGCTGTTGTCCACGATCCCATTGACACCGCATACACTTTCAGCACTGACAGACGTAGAGGGCTGGAGGAAGATTCAGAAAATCCTTTAGAGGAATGGATGAATGAGATAGGTCGTCCTGTTCTTGATAATTTAGATGGGCGTCCAGATCCATACATAGAAGATCAATTTGAGCCAAACAACGGTGATGATATTATTCTTGATAATCCGCCTGAAAGACTTGAGCCTGAAGCTGCACATGTAAATGTTGATATGGAAATAGATAGAAGAGTACAAGAGCAGTTAGGTAGCTCAAATTCTTCTTCTTCAGCTGGTTCTAAATCTAAGTCTGATGATAGTGACAATGATAATGATGGTGGTAATCAAAGTCAACGCTCTCCAGAATATCCTCCAGCTGTGGATCCTCAACATGATGATCGGCCTTATGTTACTAGGGGTGCACCTCCACAACAACAAGAATATCCCATGCCTGAAAAAAATTATCAAAGAAGAAAAACTCGAACTGGGAAAGATTACAGTGGTGCACCTCCACCAAATGCCGCAATGCCCACAACTCCAAGCCCCTACCCCTACTCCTACCCATCTAATCCACAACCACAACCACAATACCGGAGTCCAAGTGATTATCATTCTGATGTTGCTGAATCAATGGATGCATTGAGTATATCTGACTCTCAATCTCAATCTCAAGAACATTCATTTGGAGATATGTTATTTGGGCAGACACTTCCATACCCATCTCAGACTTCTCAACATGGGTATTCTGGATATCAAGTTGAACCACAAGGCCCACAACCAAGGTTACAATTAGAACTTGGACCTGGTATGGGATATCATGAAGCATACTCTGTCCGTAGCCCTTATGGATGCTTTCGGGTGAACACCGAAGCATACTCTGGTGATTTCGGGCAAACATGGAGTGGTGGGCATACTACAATTTATCCTATTGCCGGAGTTCCATTACAACCTCCTTTTCCTCAACCTCCAGCTCCTCAAGCAAGGGCACCCACACCTCCTCCCGCTTCTTCTCAGCCTCCCAGGAATTCAGCAAACAAGGCTCAATATCTCAAAGATTTACAAGAACATTTTCCAAAGATTGGGATGATGCGGTATGTGAATCCTGAAGTATATGAGGAGCATGTTGTCACATACAACAAATCTTATAGAGCTTTGATGACATGGGAGCAATATGTAGAACAACAATATCCTTATCAGCAGCCGGCGCGCCACTCAACATACAACTGATGTGAGTTAGTACTTAGTAATTTACTATGTTGTTATATGTTTGTTGTAAGTTGAATATTATTGCATAAGTGTGTAAACATGCGTTTATGGATTGTGCTACTAAAATTTCAGATCTTAATTCTTATATTTTGTCATCGAAATCCTTCATCGAAATCTCAAAAAAACAGGATTGATTCCTTACCTCCCACATGATTGACCCCCCCCCCAACATACCCAATATAGAATTTTATTGCATAAAACGTTGCATCTAGGTGTTGAGACCACGCCTGTAAAATTTCATGATTTAATTCGTTCATTTAGGCGTCGATAAGTCCAGGATTGCATCTGTCGATATTTCCGTCGGTATACCTGTAAATATCTATTTCCACGCCGTCGATAAGTTGTCGGTATCGGCATTTAATTCCTTGAAGGGGAATAGGAAAGGGATGATCCGTGGGACGTAACACAGAGAAAGGAGTGCGCCCTTTGAGAACAGAGGAGGGTTGTCTATTAATTAAGAAGCAGGCAGTGAGAAGGGCCTCAGATCATAATTTCTTGGGTACATTGGACTGAAACATGATAGACCTGACAACATCAAGAAGGTGGCGATTTTTCCTCTCAGCCACCCCATTTTGTTGAGGGGTGTGAGGACATGATGTATGATGAATTATGCCAACAGAACTGCAAAAGTCAGACATGGCTTTTTGAACATACTCTAAAGCATTATCAGATTGAAGAACTTTAATGTTGCAATCAAATTGAACCTGAATTTCTTTATGAAAATGTTTAACAATTGACAACACATACTCCCGACTTTTGAGTAAATAAATCCATGTCATCTGGGAAAAATCATCCACAAAGGAAATAAAATAACAAACACCATTATAACTCTGGTCTTTAATAGGACCCCATACATCACTATGAACCAACTCAAAGGGGGACGATGCCCGTTTATTGACACGACTGGGATAAGACAATCTATGATGCTTTCCCAACTGACACGACTGACACTCTAAAGATGACACTTGGGACAACTCAGGTTCCAACTTCCGCAGGCTCTCCAAAGATGGATGTCCATATGTGCAGTGCCATAGTAAAGGGGAACCACTCAACAAGACGGCTGAAGCAGGATCAGATACTTGGCGAAGCAGACTATCACTATGGAAGAGGTAGAGATCACCAATCGTCCTCATACTCTTGAGATCCTGTAAAACAAAACAAGAGGGCCCAAATGTTACTGTACATTTTACAATGTCAATCAATTTTGCAACAGAAAGTAGATTGAAAGGAAACTCAGGCACAAGATGCACAGATTTAAGATTAATTTTAGGTGTTAGAGGAACAGATCCACTGGCTAACACCCTTCTTACTGAACCATCTACCAGTGTAACAAATTGATGGGGAATATACGAGTCAATGGAGTGGAGCAATCTCCTCATACCAGTCATATGCTGCGATGCGCCAGAGTCAACCACCCAAGAAGAAGTAGAACCAGAAGCTATAAGAGATGTAGCCTGATTACCCGCAGTAGATGCCATGTTTGCTGAAGATGACGTTCCCAGATTCATGTGCTGAGTGGCAAGAATAAAGCGGTCATACTCCTCCTGGGTGAGAGTAATGCCTGAGGAGCTAGAACTCACAACTGGAGATGCAGAAGGCTCAGTAGTAGTGGCATAATTTGCTGCTCCCACTGAAGGTGCAGCAGGTCTCCCATGTTTCTTCCAACATTTCTCCACTGTGTGTCCTGGTTGTCACAGAAAGTACACCTGGGACGTGTTCCGCGTCCTCTGCCCATACCAGGGCGTCCTCGTACGACAACAACTATGGATGCATGAGACTCTCCAGAAGATACAACCGATGTAGGATCAACAGACTCAAAGTTGGATTGTTGAATCCTCAAGTAGGCTTCCTCAAAGCTGGGCAATTTATCAGAGGCAAGGATAACACTCCGGGCAAAATTGCAGGAAGAGCTAAGTCCTGACAAGAATTTGCCAGTAATCAAATCATCTCTGTTTTTGACCTGCTCTGCAACTGACACAGGATGATAATAGCTCAACTTTTGAGCAATAGCCTAAATTGCTCCAAAATATTCTTCTAGTGACCTGTCACCCTGTCTCTTTGCAAAAAGACGATCATAGATCATAAACTGGCGAAAAGCATTCTTTTCCTGAGAATAATGCTTCTTCACTGCATCCCATATCTCCTTGGCTGTAGAATAAAACATGAACCTTGCAACAATTGCAGGTTCCATACTCCCCCACAACTAAGTCTTCACAAGACTGTCATGATGCTTCCACTCAGCATATTCTTTATCGGTAGCAGCAGGAGGAACAAAGTCAACATGTCTCGCCTTGTCACGAGACTCCAAAACTGTATGGACAACATTCATCTATAGAAGATAATTTTTCCCATTCAACTTTATATAGGGTATAGGAGACATCTTGCTGTAGATAGTAGACATCTTGGGATCCGCCATGATTTAATGAGACTTTGTGACGGAAAGATACGCGTCACAGTGAAAGCTTGAGTGACAGAGAGATACACGTCACACCACAGAAAGATGCGTTACTGACACATCAACAACCTCCAATCGATTTTCCTAATCACACATGGAGGAGATGTGATTAGGATCACACTCTGGAGGTGACGAGTCCTTCGGTTTAGGTTTTAGACATCCGTTGGATCAACTGAAAAACTCCAAACAGCAACTACGGCCGTCTCCGGGCTTGGACGACTGAAGCTACTCCAGGCGGCGGTGGCGGGAGGCTCCTGTCCCAACGGCGGCGGCGGCGCTGGATGCTGCTGCTGCTGGGGCCAGCGGTGGCGACGGCTGGTGTCCCTGCTGCCGGTAGCGGCGGTGCCTGGGCTACTTCTGTTGGCGGCGACTAGGGTAGAAGTGGCTCTGATACCATGTTGTTTTACGTAAGGGCTGCGTAGGGCAGCGTGAGATGGCTGAGAGCCATCTCTTTATTTATAATAGATGGGTAAATTACATAGAGGTACAACAAAAATAAGGAAATGACAGAAATAAATAATACAGATAATAAAGAGATATGTTAACAAAAGCAATGAAAGTAAACGGAGGAGGACGAAGGATAAACACGATAGAAATCACCAAGGTTCCCTAATATGCGCCTCATTGGTTTTTCAACCACTAGCATTACACAAACTATCTTTATTG
Source organism: Alisma plantago-aquatica (assembly GCA_963693085.1). Classification (NCBI taxonomy): domain Eukaryota; kingdom Viridiplantae; phylum Streptophyta; class Magnoliopsida; order Alismatales; family Alismataceae; genus Alisma; species Alisma plantago-aquatica. The sequence continues at coordinate 1,262,268,640 of OY856409.1, forward strand.
AAATAATTGAAAGGGAATACAATTTACAATTATATAAAGTCCCACCTTGTGCGCTTGTGTGTCATTCTGTTCACAAGTTAGGTGTTTTTATGAAATTCATAGACTTAAGTCCATGAAATGTGTTTCTTAGATATACAAGGGCCCAAATGGGGTATACATGTTATTTTTCATCTTTGCATTGTCTTTACTTGTCATTTATGTTAATAAGTGTTCTAGAGGAGCTTTTATCTCTTCCTATTATGGATGAAAATATGTTTCTGTTGTATAGTAAGAGAAGGCTGTGCAATATATTTGATAAGAGGAATCCCCCTCCTTTATATAGGAGAAGGGGGAAGTGTACATACTTTAGACACTTGGGCATATATACAAATAGACTCAAATAACTTAATTCAATAAATTAACTAGACTCTCTAATACCCCCCTCAAGTTGAAGCTTGGGAGAATCCTAAGTCGATTTGTAAACAAACGGACGTATTAAATGACAAAGAAGCAGAATAAAAAGATAAACCAAACCTATACAAGAATGTTTCTCCCTCGCAAGATTGCAATAAAGCACTCATCACTCAAATACTCCCCCTCAAGTATATTCCAAAGCAAATTATGCATGCATGTGGAATTTGAAGCATATCACAGGTCGCATGTGCAGGTCACAAATAGGTAGCAGAAGCTTCTTGATTTGAAAGATGTGATTTTTGTAGTAGTAGTAAACAACAAGAAGAAGGCGTCAATGTCTTCATCATAGATGATATCCGTCGCAGTCCAGAGAGTGCTGGTTCACAGTAGAAAAGTTCAGAGAGTGTTGGTTTGCAGTAGAAAAGTTGTAGAAAAGTTCAGAGAGTGTTGGCGCATAGTAGAAAAGTCCAGAGAGTGCTGGTTCACAGTAGAAAAGTCAACGTGTGCAAGGAACTGACAATGTCAACGTCCAAACAAAGCAAGGAAAAAAAGTAGATTCGACGTAGCCGGATAGAGACCATCATCTTAAATAAGAAAGAAGTAGACATGAAGTTCCAGATAGTAAGTCCTCCAAGAAGCATATAAAAGTAAAAGACTTTCAGATGCAAATATCTGTAGTAGAAGTCCACAAGCTCTTTAAGAAGTGCATAAAAATCCATAAAATATATAGAGCAGCAAGAAGATCCACATAGATAGAAGCAAAACTTTTTTCTCTCTTCATCTCATCTCTCTATTTCTTCCCCTTACACCAACCATAGAAAGAACCGAGAGTGGTTGGGATGGATAACGATAAAGAAATGCTAAAAAAAGGTCGTACTACGACTGTCGTAGCACTATAGGGGGTTTGGGGGCGCCCCCCCCAAAAAAAATAAAAATAAAAATAAAAATAGGGGGTCCCGCCGCCCTCACCGAGTGGGAGTCGAAGGGAGGCCGCCTCTTATGGGGGCTAGGGGGTGGAGCCTTGAAAAAAAGGTCTACAAAGATTTTTGAAAGAAAATCAAGGACAAATATTCAAGAAATTAATACCACAACGAATAAAATCCAGCAATAATGTAGGCACGTGCCAACTTCTTTCTCTAGTCTACCATATATCCATGTGCAAGCAGTAGGTCAGCGGTAAAAAGGGACTAAACAAGTGATTATGACAGACATTGGGGGTGTAGGGGCTGTAGGGGTCGGGCTAGAAGTAGCGACAACAACTGTAAAACGAACACACATACCAGTAAGATGAGTTGGCATAGAAGATAGGACATCCTTGAATGTTCACCAGCGCTGCCACTTTCCCTTTTTGATCAATGAAGTATATATTTTTTTATTCCTAATATGTCAATACGTAGCAACAAAATTTCAGGCCGGTTGTGGAAGCTGATCGATGGTAACACCATCCGGCAACAACAGATGTGTTGCTTGACGAGCGAAGAAGAAGATATGAAACGACCTTGACGTCTTCAATATATGGTGGCTTATGTTGCCTGTACGGACGACGACGATAAGGCAGTAAGGGTTGCGGGTTGTAGAGATCAACGACTAGCTGGAGGCGGATTTAGAGGTTGCAGTGGCATGAAGTAGGGGCTGCAGTGGCTAGGTGACAATGTAGAAGAGCAAGGGCGGGGGGATCATCAGGTGATAGCAGACAAAGCTGGCAGGAGGAAGGGTAACTAGTGGCATGGAGGAACATGGGCGCAGAGGGAAGACGGAAAGAAGAAAGGAAGGAGGGAAGAATGTGGTTGGATAGATGCCCGACGGGCGGCCAAGTCAAGAAGGGCGGCTGCTGACAGACGGAAGAAAATATTTTTGTCCTCCAACCTCTACGGCTAAGGTTAGATCACCGCTCTAATACTATGTTGTATAGTAAAAAGAAGGTTGAGTGATATATCTGATAAGAGAAATCCCTCTCCTTTGTATAGGAGAAAGGGGGAAGCGTACATACTTTAGACTAAACCTTAATGATCCAAGGTACACTTGGGCCCATATACAAACAACAATATTCTAAAAAGAGGAAAGTAGGAGGCGTGTAGACAATACCTTGTGGCTGCTTGAGCATCAGGCGGGTACTTAAATTCTTATATAATTTAATAGAAAATTATACATATTTGTATATAAGTAATATATTTATAAAGAAATTTTATAGTTATCTAGACACCCTACACAACAAATAAAGCACCCAAAATAATTTTTGGCATAGCTGTCATTCCCAAATAGTTTACTGTTACTGTAGTAAATATATTTGTAACTTTATATACTAAAATGCAGTAAGCAGTAGAAGATATATAATGCATGAATGTACATAATGCAGTAAACAATAGAATGTATAGAATGTTTTGTATAATTATTAATATCTAATAAACAGTAGAATATATATTGTAGTATAGAATGGATTAATGTATTATGTAAGGTAGAAAGGTACAAAAGTACAATATGCAATAGATAACTAGATATATAATGTATGTATTAATGTATTATACAATAATGTTTCATATTATACAGTGTACAACAACAATGTATTATAGTATTAGAAACATATAGTATTGTATATTCTATTACATGCAAATATAGAAAGTCACCATATAGTAGCAACAACGACATTTGACTACTTAAAGACGAAAAAACAAAGCAACAATACAAAAAACCAGCAGCCAAAAATTAGACGGCCAAAAAGCCGGCGCCCAAAGCAGGAACCTAGGCAGGATAAGCAGGTCTGAGGCGGCCGCTTAATGGGCTGCCACCTGAGAAGCCGCTGAAGGCCCTAACCGGGCAGTTGGGCCTCTTGGCCACTCAGGGGGGCGCCTGAGCCGCTTTTTTAAAACACTGAAAATAGACTCAAATAACTTAATTAACTAAATTAACTAGACTTTCTAATTGTTCCAATTCGTTGGTCATTTAGAAGACTCAATCGAATCATGCCCAATTAGACATGTTTATACCAAGGAATAAGACATTCCACACCGATATTATTATGGCTAGACATGTTTATACCAAGGAATTAGGTATTCCACACCGATACCATTATGGCGGGCCTGGAATAGGCATTTTGCAGTATACCGAATCTGACATCAGTTCTAGATTATTTCAACCCCGTTTTGGAATTTTTTTGTTGTACCTACAAGCCTAGATACACTTAATCCATCCGATTATATGGTATGCTGGGTATGTTTGTGAGAGGGGGGTCCTTCCGTGTGAGGAAAGGAAATCCTGTTGGAGATTTTGTTGCCAAATATGACAAATAGATGAAGTTAGCTAATGAAATTTTGCATCAACAATATACAAACATAAATACAATCATTTATGCAATAATGTCACACATTGCATGTGGGGGCGCCCTTATATTTTTCCTTTGCTACACTACTCAAAACTCAACAGAAAAAATCCAGTAATGTATGTATAAAAATGATTTTTTTTCTAATACTGATGATTTATAATATTCCTTGAAATACAAGTAATGGAGTAAAACGCACAACAATAAGATTTATCAATTATATGTTACACAGTTTGTTCTCCATAAATGAGACGGTTGGTGGTTCAAATATTATTCCTGACTCATGTAATTGCATGTCATGTGATTTTATGACACCATTTGCTCTTTTAATACTTCTAGATTAACAAATTGCATCATTCCAATTTTTGAATAAATTTCCTTTATTGCTTTGTCTTGATTCCTTCTTGGAGGTGGGGGGCAAATATGGCTTTGGTTGTACGATTGCTAGTAAAATAAGCATTTGTACTTGAGGAACACTTGTTGACATGATGCTGATGTATTTTGTTCATTATTAGAGTAAGATGGTCCATATAGTCCCAAATTTTCTATAGTAAATTCATGTCCGATTAACGATGTAGGTGTATGTGGCTGAGACAAGTGCATATCCTGATTATCCATATCCATGTGATTGTGGTTGCCCAATCAATTGATCAACAAGATAATGTAGAGATTGGGAGTTAGATATACTAGTGCTCCCAAATGAACAACTGTATCACAATATCCATCTCTTTGGTAACATGGAGCTTCGTGTTAGTGAGAAATTGTCGATGCACCAATGTACTCTGTTGATATACTAAAGACTACATATCTCGGTATTGCCAACCTGTCTGTCGGTAGTACTGACTCATCAACAACAAAGGATACATAACTCATAATGTTATCTTTGGTACTACCGACCTACTGTCGGTAGTACCGACATGGCGGCAGACCAGCGGTTCTATAATCTCTTTTTCTTTTGTTTTTGTTATTCTACATGTATTTGTTCCTTTTATAAATATATGCTAGGGCACACACTGTACCCTAAGCACTTGTAACACACCTTTATACATGGTATCAGAGCGTGTTTTCTCCTAGGGAACCTGCCCTAGCCCCCCCCCCCCTTCTTCCCCTTCTTCTCCGCTCCCCCTTCCTCTCCCCTTCTCTAGCGGCAGTAGCCATCGCCGCCACCGGTCTCCTCTTCTCGTCTACATCAGCAATTCCTAATCACATCTCCTCCATGTGTGATTAGGAAATTTCAGTTGGGGGTTGTGGATGCGTCAGTTACACATCTAATCTCTTGATGTGACGAGTATCTCTTAGTCACCCCTTCTTTTATCGTGGTGTATCTCTCCGTCACTCCTTTTTCTATTGTAACATGTATCATCCCGTCACTCTATCTTCCGTTTGAAACATGGAGGACAAGGCATCCATAGTCTACAATGAGATGTCACCTATCCCCTCCATCAAGCTAAACGGGAAAAATTATCTCTTGTGGATGAGTGCTGTCCAAACTGTATAGGAATCCAAAGACAAAGCAAAGTATGTTGATTTTGATCCTCCTGCTTCTACTACCGAAGGCTATGCTCAATGGAAGCGTCATGACAGTCTCATGAAGACGTGGCTGTAGGGGAGCATGGAACCTGAGATTGTTGCTAGGTTCATTATCTAGACTACTGCCAAAGAGATATGGAATGCGGTAAAGAACCACTATTCTCAAGAGAAGAATGCTCTTCGTCAGTTTATGATCTATGACCGCCTGTTCGCAGAACGATAGGGAGACAAGCCTTTGGAAGAATATTTTGGAGTGATCCAAGCTATTGCTCAAGAGTTGAGTTTTTATCATCTGGTGACTGTTAAAGAACAAATCAAGGACCGAGATGACTTGATCACAACAAAGTTCTTATCAGGTCTGAGTTCTTCATGTAGTTCAGCCCGCAGTGTCATTCTCGCTTCTGACAAACTTCCTAGCTTGAAAGAAGCCTACTCACGGATTATGCAGTCCAACTTTGAACCGGTTGATTCTACAGCTGTCCCATCCCTTGGAGATTCTCATGCCGACGTAGCTGCTGCAGTTAGAGGAGGACGTCCACGTACGAGCCGAGGATGTGGCACACGTCCACTTTTTGTGATAAGCCTAGACATACTGTTGAGAAATGCTCGAAGAAGCATGGCAGAACTGCCGCACCTCCAGTGGGGGCATCAAACTATGCTGGTACTACTGCCTCTTCTGAGCCTCTTGCGTTGAGTTCTGGATCTTCTGGCATCACACTCACCAAGGAGTATGATAGATTTGTTCTGGCTACTCAACATCTAAGTATGGGATTATCTTCTTCTTAAGCATACTTAGCGTTTACTACTGGTAATCAGACTACCTCTTTACTGGCTTCTGGTTCAAATTCCTCGTGGGTGGTAGACTCTGGAGCTTCACAACATATGACTGGTATGAAGAGATTGCTTCATTCTATTGACTCACATATCCCTCACCAATCTATGACTGTAGCAGATCTTTCAGTGAGGAGAGTGTTAGCCAGTGGATCTGTTTCTCTGACTCCTAGGATTGATCTTAAATCTGTACATTATGTGCCTATATTTCCATTCAATCTTCTTTTTGTGGCAAAATTAATTGATACTCTGCAATGCACCGTAACATTTGAACCTTCTTGTTTTGTCTTATAGGATCTCAAGAGTATGGGGACGATTGGTGGGGGGCTTAGGAAAGGGGATCTCTACCTCTTCCATGGTGAAAGTCTTCCTCGCCAAGTTTCTGCTCCTGCTCCGGCTATCCTTTTGATGGTTCTCCCTTATTGTGACACTGCAAATATGGACATCCTTCTCTAGAGAGCTTGAGGAAGTTAGAACCTCAGTTGTCACAAGTGTCTTAATTAGAGTGTCAGTCCTGTCAACTTGGGAAACATCATAGAATGTCGTATCCCTGTCGTGTCAATAAACAAGCTTCTTGTCCTTTTGAGTTAGTCCATAATGATGTTTGGAGTCCTGTAAAAGACAACAACTATAATGGTCATCGTTATTTTATTTTCTTTGTGGATGACTTCTCTCACATGACGTGGATTTATTTGTTAAAGAATAGAGAGTCTGTGTTGTCCATTGCCAAACATTTTCATCAAGAAATAAAGGTCCAATTTGATTGCAATAGTAAAATTCTTCAATCCGACAATGCCTTGGAATATGTTTAGAATGCTATTTGTAGCTCCGTTGGAATGATACATCGTACCTCTTGTCCTCACACTCAACAAAATGGGGTAGCTGAGAGAAAAATCCGTCATCTCCTTGATATTGCCAAGACAATCATGTTTCAATCCAATGTTCCTAAAAGATTTTGGTCTAATGCTTTGCTTACTGCCTGCTTTCTCATTAACAAGAACCCCTCATCCGTGCTTCAAGGACGTACTCCTTTTTTTGTTCTACATCCTAATGATCAACCCTTTACTGTTCCCCTTAGGGTGTTTGGTTGTACCTCCTTTATCTACAATTTTGATCCTAAGGTTGATAAATTATCCCCTAGGTCAATTAGGACTCTTTTTCTTAGATACCTAAATACCAACAAGGGGTACAAATGTTACTGTCCTAGTCTCCGTCATGTGTTTGTGTCTCAGGACGTAACTTTTCATGAGTCCACTCCATATTTCTCTAGTGTTCCATTCGGGGGGAGTAATTGTGTGAAAGTGAGAGAGTGCCACCATCCAATATCAGTGAGTGAGTGCCACCACCACATCAGAGTGAGAGAGTGTCATTTATCCTCCCTGACTATATCGTAGTTCAGGAAGAGCAGTTAACAGATGATACTATGACTCAACAATTTCCACATGTTTACAACATACGAGGCAGACATGATCCAAAGGAGGTAGCGTCTCTAGTCTCTGAGTCTTCCCCATCTTCCTCTACTCAAGAGAATCCTAAAGAACCATCTGATCTTGATGTTCCCATTGCTGTTGTGAAGCAACCTGCATCCCGGTCGATACTATCGACACTCTGTCGATAGTATCGAGATCAGTTCATGTTCAAGTTGAAGCCACCTGCATCTCGGTCGATACTATCGACACACATGTCGATGGTATCGAGAATGGTTCAGACGCGAGATAATGTTATGTCGATACCATCGACATTCATGTCGATGGTATCGACACCGGCACAGCGGCAGCACGTCAATCCAGCGACAACTCTATTTTGCTTATAAAATTTATTTTTTATTTCTTTTCTCTATTTGTACCTCATGTACTTACCCTAATATATATATACAAGTGTGTAGGCTCAAGCCCTACTCACGTTTGCTGCATCTTGCAGCCGACATGTGATCAGTGTTCCTGTCTTCTTCCCTTCTTCATTTCTTCTTACATGGTATCAGAGCGGAGATCGATCTAGGGCTTCTCCTTTCTCTCTCCGGCGGATCTCTCTAGGTCTCTCTCTCCTTGGCGGCCGGTTGCTTCCCACCCGTCAACTTGGCGTAATCCACCGGTTGTGTAGAACCACCGTTGGCTACTCTGGGTCTGCGATAGATATCTAACTCTACCGTAGCCTCTATCACAAAGCGTTTGGGGATCTCCTGGTGATCCAACGATCATCTAAAAACACCACCGGAGGACTAGTTTCATCTCAGCCATCATCCTAGTTACACCTCCATGTGTGATTAGGAAGATCATTTGGAGGCTGTGAATGCGTCAGTAACGCATTTCTCCTTGTTTTTCTTCTGTGTGTGACGCGTATCTCTCCGTCACCACACTCTATTTGACGTGTATCAATCCGTCATATAATCCGTTCTACAATGGAGGATATCAAGACACCTATGATCTACAACGAGGTGTCACCTATCGCCTCCATTAAGCTCAGCGGGAAAAATTATCTTCTATGGATGAACGCCATCCACACCGTCTTGGAAGCTCGTGACAGAGCGAGGCATGTTGGCTCGGGTCCCAAGGCATCTACTGACGAATGGTATGCTGAATGGAAGCGACATGACAGTCTTGTGAAGACTTGGCTGTGGAATAGTATGGAATCTGCGATCGCCGCAAGGTTCATGTTCTACTCTACGACCAAGGAAATATGGGACGCCGTGAAGCAATATTGTTGGAAGCAGGTAGTGCAAATGGAAAGTCTGCTCTTCTACAAAACAACACCTGGGAACTTACTGACTTACCTTCTGACAAAGATGTTTTAGGATGCAGATGGGAATTTATAGTAAAATATAATCCAGATGGTTCAGTTGAGTGATTAAAGAGCAAAAGGCTATACTCAGACATATGGAGTTGATTCTTTTGAGACTTTTTCTCTTGAGGCTCGTCTGAATTGACTTTCGGATTATTATCTCTTGCTACTACCTTTGATTGGCCTCTATTTCAACTTGATGTCAAGAATGCCTTTCTTTATGGTGATCTACAAGAAGAGGTATATATGGAGCAACCTCCTAGTTTTGTTGCTCAGGGGGAGTGTCAGAAGGTGTGCAGATTGAAGAAAGGCATCTATGGGTTGAAACAATCTCTTAGAGCTTGGTTTGACAAATTCAGTGAGGTTGTATTACATCTGGGGTTTTCTTGTTCTGTGACTGATCACTCCTTATTCTGTTCTAGAAAGGCATCTATGGGTTGAAACAATCTCCTAGAGCTTGGTTTGGCAAATTCAGTGAGGCTGTATTACAGCTGGGGTTTTCTCGTTCTGTGACTAATCACTCCTTATTCTATTCTAGCTCTTCTGCTAGATCTATTATTATTACAGTATATGTTGATGACATAGTTATCACAGGGAGTGATGTTGCAGGCATATCTCCTGTGAAAGAAGGCTTGTAGAGGTAATTTCACACAAAGGACCTGGGCAAACTGAGGTATTTTCTGGGTATTGAAGTACTTAGATCTCATATAGGTACTAATTTATCTCAGATAAAATATGTGCTGGATTTACTTCATGACACAGGTATGAGTCCAAGCCAGTGTCTACTCCTATGGATTATCATGGGAAGGAGATGACTGATGATACTGATTATGTAGATCCAGGATACTACCAAGAAGATTGTTGGTAAACTGATATATCTGACAGTTACTCATCTTGACATTTCTTTTGCTGTAGGAGTGGTGAGTTAGCATATAAACTCACCACGACAGTCACATTGGACAACAATTTATTGTATTCTCAGATATCTGATAGGTGCACCTGGGGACAGAATAACCTACTACAGACCTAAGACTCCCCTTTCTACTCTGATTCTTACTGGCTATTGAGATGCAGATTGGGCTGGTAATATGAATGACAAGAGGTCTACTTCTGGATATTGCACTTTTCTAGGAAATCATCTTATTACCAGGAAAAGCAAAATACAGATTGTTGTGGCAAGATCTAGCACTGAGGCTGAATATAGGGTAATGGCTCATGCTTGTTGTGAACTGCAGTGGGTTCAATCTATACTTTCTGAATTACAAATTCTTGTGTTGTCTCCCATAGAGCTCAGATGTGATAATCAAGCTGCAATCTATATTGCCAAGAATCTAGTTTTTCATGAAGCACCAAGCATATAGAAGTTGATTGCCACTTCATCAGAGATCAGATCAAGAATGGAAAGATTATAACTCCTCCCGTCAAATCTGGAGATCATCTTGCTAATGTTCTCACAAAGCCATTACATCCAACCTTCTTCCAAAATTTTTGCAACAAGCTGGGCATACACGATGTGTGCGCTCCAGCTTGAGGGGGAGTGTTGATATACTGAAGACTGCATATCTCGGTACCACTGACCTGTCTGTCGGTAGTACTGACTCATTAACAACAAAGGATACAAAACTCATAATGTTATCTTCGGTACTACCGACCTACTGTCGGTAGTACCGACATGGCGACAGACCGACGGTTCTGTAGTCTCGTTTTCTCTTGTTTTTGTTATTCTACATATATTTGTTACTTCTATAAATATATGCTAGGACACACACTGTATCCTAAGCAATTGTAACACAACTGTGTACATACTCTTTGATGCCACATGTCTTTCTCCTTTGAAAAGTTTATATATCCACCATATATTATTATTCTGCTAGAGGTGCAACTTTACATCGTTGACAAGGCTAGTCATCTCAATATTTGGGGATAACCTAGAGATTGGACTTTAAGCCACCTACACCACTAAAGTTATTGTTGTCATTTTAGTAACTTGTTGCAGGAGTGGATTCTTTAATTTCTTTTATCAAATTTATTAGCACAATTACTCAACCTTGTGAGAGCAAAGTAGGAGGCAATAGGATGATTCTATTACAAACCTTTCTCCGGTATATAGGAGAGGGGACTAACACAACTTGGACCTGAACTCTAATAGGTCAAGCATAGTTAGGCCCATATAAAGGCAATAACTAATAGCTCTCAACAAACCTAATGAAATTTCACTTCTTTCCTCTAGCTACATGTCATCCTTAAAACCAGTCTCAAACGTTCCCTCTAGATATGGTATGGCCTCCCTCACTATATTATTGAGAACGAAAGTACCAATTGTATCCATCCATTCATTGAATGGATTGTCTTCATGTGACCCTCTACCTTTATACTATGTGTCCATCCATTCATTGAATGGATTGTCTTCATGTGACCCTCTACCTTTATATAATGTGTAGACAATGTCAGTAGGATTGTGGACAATCAAAAGATCCACTTCCTTGTACTCAACCTCTCTTAGGTTTCTAGCGCTTGACACACATAGTAATGAAGATGTAATTTTATAGTTTTAAAAACTAATATTGCACGAGTATTACTAATGTTCTCATATGCGGGCCATGCGATTACATATGCGGTTCGGTCAACTCTTCGAATTGCTTATGGCACATAATCATTTATGTGTGCATAACTGCATATATATACATAAATATAATATCGATACATATATATCTATATTTTTACATACTAATCTATATTCTAGAATAGAAAAGTATTGCTTCTTATTGAGTGCGTAAAACAAATACAATGCTCTCTCTTTTATAAGACAAGAGAGCAGTACAACGTTTAGAGATAAGCAATATGGGATAAAGAAACAAGTGACTAAAAGACAAATAACTAAAAAAAACACTAAGTAAAAATAACAGTAAAGTGTATATACTAATACTCCCCCTCAAGCTGGAGCATAGATGTCAATCATGCCCGGCTTGTCAGTCATAGTAGTGAATCTAGATTTCAGAAGTATTTTGGTGAAGATGTCAGTTACTTGATCTGAGGTATGTATGTAGGGCGTAGATATCTGGCCAGATAAGACAGCTTCTCGAACAAAGTGACAATCAACCTCAATATGCTTTGTTTGTTCATGGAAGGTTGGATTACTGGCGATAAAGGTAGCAACCTTGTTGTCACAGTACATAGGGATAGGAGTAGAATCAGGAATGCCAATGTCTTTCAGCAGGCTCCGTATCCAGAACAACTCACATGTAGTATGCGCCATGGCACGATATTCTGCCTCAGCACTCGAGCGAGCAACAACTGTCTGTTTCTTACTGCGCCAGGTAACTAGATTTCCACCTACAAAAGTACAGTAGCCGGAGGTGGAGCGTTGATCGACCTTGCTCCCAGCATAGTTAGAATCAGAATACCCAACAAGGTTACAGTGACCATGTTTTTTATACAGCACACCTTTCCCAGGGGAGTTCTTCAGATATTTGAGAATGTGACAGACTGCATCCCAGTGACATTGTCGGGGTTTGTCAAGATATCTGCTAACAAGTCCAACTGCAGATGTGATATCAACACGAGTGACAGTAAGATAGATGAGCTTGCCAACCATGCGTCGATACTGATGGTGATCAGGACAAGCAGGTGAATTCTCATCATCCCAGTTGGTGTTTGTATCCAGAGGAGTACTAGCAGGCTTTGCACCAAGAAGACCTATTTCAGATAGAAGATCCAGAACATATTTACGCTGAGATAGGCACAATCCAGAGGCTGACCGAGAAACTTCAATCCCAAGAAAGTAGCGCAAGGTGCCTAAATCTTTGGTGACAAAATGTTTCTCCAGATAACGTTTAGTTGTCTGAATGCTAGCAAGATCACTCCCTGATAGAATGATGTCATCAATATATACAATCAGAATAACAATGCCAGAAGTAGTCTGTTTAACAAAGACAAAATGATCAGATTGGGAACGTCTAAAAAGAAATTTCTGAAGAATGGTGCTCAGTTTATCAAGCACGGGGACTTTGTTTTAAGGCATAAATTGCTTTCCGCAAACGATAGACTTTGGAGGACTCCCCCTGAAGCACAAATATGGGAGGTTGTTCCATATAGACTTCCTCATGCAGATCTCCATATAGAAAAGTATTTTTCACATCAAGCTGAAATAAGGGCCAATCAGAATTAATTGCAACAGAAATAAGTATGCGAACTGAATTCAGCCAGACCACAGGTGAAAAAGTCTCAAAATAGTCAACGCCGTAAGTCTGTGTGTAGCCCTTGGCAACAAGCCTAGCCTTGAGACGCTCAATCGTGCCATCTGGTTGATATTTAATAGTAAACACCCAGCGACATCCTACCGGAGAACAATCAGTGGGAGGATCAACCAACTTCCAAGTGTTACGATCAGTAAGAGCCTGCATCTCAGCTTCCATGGCCTGACGCCAAGCTGGATGCTTAAGAGCCTGAGAAGCATTTTTAGGAATAGAAACAGCAGAAAGAGCAGCAGTAAAATTGGTAAAGTTAGTCCCAAGGTGAGCAGTAGTACAGAAATTCCCAATCGGATGTTTTGTACACGTTCTAGTTCCTTTCCTTAAACTGATAGGAAGATTTAAGTCAGAGAATACCTGAGGTGATGACTGATTTGGCATTGAGGAAGAAGATTCTGGAGGGGCCATAGAGGGAGTTGTCATCTTTGGCCTTCTTTGATAAACTTTCAGCGGAGGAGCAACAGGAGCAGTATCAAGGGAATCAGAATCATCAATCATCGGTAATGGTGTCTCCATCAATAAATCCGACGTAAGAGCAGACCCAGCAGAAGAATAGAACGACATATGCTCGAAGAAAACAACATCAGCCGACACCATCCATTTTTTTGAAACTGGATCATAACAGCGGTACCCTTTTTGAGTCCTAGAGTACCCTAAGAAGACACACTTGATGGCACGAGGATCAAGTTTGGTTAAACCAGGACGTAGGTTTTTAACAAAGCAAGTGCTCCAAAAAATGCGAGGAGGAACAGAAAATAAGGGCGCATCAGGGTACAAGATTTGATAAGGGATTTGATTCCCAAGAACAGAAGATGGCATGCAGTTAATGAGATAGCACACAGTGGAAATAGCTTCAGGCCAAAAACACTAGGGAACATTATAGTGAAAAAGTAAAATACGAGCAATTTCAAGAAGATGTCGATTCTTGCATTCGACAACTCCATTTTGTTGCGGGGTGTAGGCACAGGAGGTTTGGTGAATAGTACCCAGTTTGCGACAAAAACTGCTGACCGAGGATTGCATGAATTCAAGAGCATTGTCAGTGCGGACATTTTTTATAGGTTTGCTAAACTGGGTATGTATTTCAGCAAAATAAGCAGTAATAGTCTCAAGAATATTAGACCTATCCTTCAGCAAGAAAATCCAGCTGGTCCTAGGGAAATCATCAATAAAGCTCAGAAAGCAACGGAATCCAGAAATACTCGAGACAGAACAAGGTCCCCAAACATCAATATGTATAATATCAAACGACTGTTTTGAACCAATACATAATTTCTTTGAAAAAGTTGCTCTAGTTTGTTTGCCCAATTGATAAGTTTCACAATGAAAAACAGAATCTGAAATATGAGGTAGTAAATGCTTTAATTTGGCTGTCGACGGGTGTCCCAAACGATAGTGCCACTGGATGCCAGTCATAGAAGATGTCAGATACGCCGCAGTCTTTAGAACATCTAAGTAATATAAACCATCTGGTCCCTCATGGCCCGAACCAATCTTCATCCTCGTGCGCAGATCCTGAAAAACAACACCATCCGGGTCAAATGTAATAGAGCAGCGAAGGCTCTTCATAGTTCTACTGACAGATAACAGATTTATAGGAAACGTAGGAACATATAAAGTAGAGCGCAGAGGCAGGCATCCATGAGTGCATATATCACCAAAACCAGTAACCGGTGTTTGAGAGCCGTCAACCAGAGTAACAAGAGGTATAACAATAGTATTATGTAAATGAGAAAATAATGTAGGATTGCCAGAAATAGGGATGTCGCACCCGAATCGATCACCCAAGTGTTTTTACCGGACTGAGTCAGAAGAGCAGTGCTACCATAAGTGGAGGCCTCGGTAGAGGAAGCAAGGTGTGCTTGTAGTAGTTTTTGAAACTCTGATCAGATCCAATCGGCAGACGGAGGTGCAGAAGTAGTGGCAGTGTCAGGCTGATCTGTGGTGCTTGATTTGCCCAGGCTGGCTTCCCATGCTTTATCCAACAACGATCTTCATTGTGATTGGTACGCTTACAAAAGGTACAAAAGCGTTGTTCAGTAGTCTCAGCAGGAGAATATGAGCCACGTCCTGGTCCAGAAGAACGCCCGCGACCACGTCCCCGACCACGGCCGCGTCCACGGAAGGAGTCACCAGTCTGAACAACAAGGGCTGTTCCGTCAAAAGAGTCAGGTAGGTTTTGCGAAACGGAAGGAAGACGTTGAATACGCTTCAGAACGTCTCTCAGGGTAGGAAGGGGATCACTAGAGAGGATCTGATCAACGACTCCTGCAAAAGATGAAGGCAGACTAGCAAGGAATTGGACAAGTTGAAGCTTGTTCCTTTGACGCTGGATTTCCGTGATATCTGCAGACAGAGGATGGTAGACCTTGAATTCATCCCAGAGAGCACAACAGTTGTTGTAGTAATCCTCCACGGAGTCAGCAGAAGAGTACTCCTGTTTGGCCAGTAGTTTGAAGATTTCAAAAACCTTCTTCAGATTCTGCTGGTGAGAGTATACGTGGGAGAGCTGATCCCACATATCCTTGACAGTCTTGAGACGAAGGAGAGACAGGCTGATTTTAGATTCCGCACTATTGACCATCTAGGTCATAACACAATAATCTTCCTTGGACCAGAGATCGTAGGCCTGTTTGGTCTTGTCATCAGCCTCAACAGCAGGGATGGCCGGACCCTTGGTCGACAGATGAGAGAAACGCCCTTGAGCCTTGACGTACAGTTCAAAGGAGGCTGCCCAGAGATGATAGTTGGGGCCTTCCAACTTGACGGTAGTGACGCTCAGATTGCGAGACGCTCAGATTGCGAGGAAGGTCAGGAGTCGCCATCCGAGATGATAGAGATAGTCAGAATCAAGGGTGCAGATAGCAGCAGAGGTAGAACTCACCAGTCAGCAGCAGAAGTCCAACACATGGACTAGAAGTAGCAAATAGAAGATCCAAGCATGGATCTCAAAAACCCTCGTAGGGGCAGCAGGAGAAGATAGAAACCTACGCCAACATGGAGGAACAATCACTCCACCATGAGGCGCAGGCAAACAGAGCGGAAGACACTTTTTACTACGTCAACGTGCCAAAAACTGGAAAAGTACCGAAGTTGTCCGGAGGTTTCGAGGAAGAAGATGGGTAGAGGATTGGGTGTACTTGATGGATTAAGCCATGGTAATGAAGTGGGTTAGGGTGTTGAAAGGTGGTGGAGGGTTGGCGGAGAGGTGGGTGGTGGCTGGAGTGGTGGCGGTGATGGCTGTGGGCGGCGGCAGGGTGGTTGGCGGCAGGGGGGTGGGCAGGTGTGGCTGCGACGCAAGGGGGGGTTGGGGAGGGGTGGATGATGGGTGGGGAGGTGGTGGTGTGATGGGAAGAGGATGGAGGCAGTAGGGGCGCCGACGGAGAAGAGGGGAGGCGGCGACAGCAGGGGCAGGCTGCAGCCCAGCCGGCGGCAGCACAGGGAAGGGAGAGAGAGAAGAGAGAGGGGCGGCTAGGGTTGGGGGGGAAGAGAGGCGGCTAGGGTTTAGGGAGGATCGGGACACTCTGATACCATCTAGAATAGAAAAGTATTGCTTCTTATTGAGTGAGTAAAACAAATACAATGCTCTCTCTTTTATAAGACAAGAGAGTAGTACAACGTTTAGAGATAAGCAATATGGATAAAGAAACAAGTGACTAAAAGACAAATAACTAAAAAAAACACTAAGTAAAAACAGCAGTATAGTGTATATACTAATATATATAATTGTAAATTTGTAATGTTTGCACTTTAAAAATATAGTATATGCTAATATCTAATTATTTTAAAAAAAAAGTCAAAAACCACATGCGTTGCAAATGTGCCTGCATTCTGCATGCAGTCTATCATGACCGAACACGTACCACATACCACTTCGCTATGCATTGGCTATTAAAATCAAAGATCTAGGTGGCTTGAAGTATTATTTGGGTACAAAATTGTTTAAATCTTGACCAATGTTTTATCTCGGTCAATGTAGGATATATATATTTTCAAAAGAAGACAAATAAGCTTGGATCAGACCTACCGATAGTCCTATTGAGGAACATGACTAGACATTTTCTATAATTGATGATATGACATCATGAGCTTTATTAGTCAGTACATGCGTGCTCCTACCTCTACTTAATTAGCTAGTTGTGTATGTTCTAAACCTCATCAAAACTCCCCCTAGTGTTCTTGACAAGTAGGGCATTCATTTGAATCTCAGAATGTTAATTGATTGGTTAGGAATGAATTTCATTAGATTACGTCTACCTATAACCATCCCATCTATTTAAGAGGAATTGTGTCGTTGGACAATAACAAATATAATCGTCCTACTGCTGAAGTTTAATTTTATACTATCTTAAGTAGTGACAAAGCTTATGTAGACCAACCCATATCATGCACATTTGCTGACTGCTGTGTACTTCCATGCCATATTAATGTTACTAAAGGCTGTTGACTTGGTAAAAGTTCAAGCAACACGATGATATGAAGCTTATTGAGATGTATGGTCATCTTACTAAAGAAAAAAAATAAAAAAATGGTTCTCATATTCTTAGTTTGCCTTAAAAAATTAGCCCTTTTTAAAGAGAGAGTTCGTTCAAGTAAGCAAATAGAATATGGTTATTAGAGAGAATAGTTAATCTAGTTATTTGAGTCTAATTGCATATTCGCCCAAGTGTGTCTTTGCCGATCAGGGTTTAGTCTAAAGTCTGTACGCTTCCCCCTTCTCCTATATAATGGAGGGGGATTCCTCTTATTAAATATATCGATTAGCCTTTTACTTACTCTCTGACATGGTATCAGAGCAGTGATTCAACCCTAACCGCAGAAGAGAGAAATTTTCTTCGGCCTGCGAGCCACAACCGCTCTTCTTGGCTTGGCCGCCCATAGGAAGTATTGGGACTGGAGAAATAGGAAGAACTGAATGACCACCACTCCATGTTTGCCTACCATCCTCAGAGAATGCAAGGGAGTTGTACTAATAACTTTCATGTGGGATCGAGACATTTGCGGTATAGGTATATCCAACATGATGTTTTACTTCTGGTTGTGGTGGTGGTGGCTGATTTTGATATCTAGAATACCCATATTGAGAGTGAGATGAGTAGGGTTGTGCATGTGTTTGCCCAAATAGCATATCGCCAAAGCCTAATGTTGAATCATGTTGAGATTGAGAATCAAAAGCTGAAATGCTTATGCTCCCAAATGAATCAACAATATCAAAATAATAATGCTCCCAAATGAATCAGTAATATCAGAATAATAACCACTGTTGTAGCCGTTGGAACATGTAGTTGTTGTAGCCTCAAATGGTAATGCACCATTGTAGTCTTTGCCGGTTCGAGTTTTCCTCCTTTGAAAAGTTTTATTAGACATGGGATATTCTTTTTCAGCTGGAGGAGGAGGTGCAACCCTAGTAACATAAGGATGATCATCATTCTTAGGATCAACAGTAGGAGGATATTCCAGAGAGCGCTCACCGCCGCCTCCATCATTGCCACCATCATCATAAGACTTGGATTTTGACCCAGATGTATTTTTTGAAGAAGAAGAATTTGTGTTGCCCAACTCTTCTTCCACTGCTCTATTGATTTCCATATCAATATTTTGATGCTCAGGCTCAGGCTAAAGTCTTTCAGGTGGAGTTTGATCAACATTAATATCAGAATCTGCTTCAAATTGCTCTTCTATGTATGGATCTGGACTGCCATTTAGATTATCAAGAATGGGATGGCCTATCTCATTCATCCATTCCTCTAAAGGATCTTTTGAATCATCCACTTCTTCTATGCCTCTACGCCTGGATGGGTTGAATGTGTATGCGGTGTCAATGGGATCGTGGATGACAGCAAAATCCACTTCCTTGTAGTTGGCATCTTGTATTGCTCTAGCCCTGAACCGCATGTTGTAGTGAATATATACCAGATCTCTCAGCCTGTTTGCCCACAACCTGTTCCTTCTCTTTGTGTGTATTAAATTGAAAGTGCTCCAATTTCTTATACAACCTCCTGCAGATGTTGTTTGAGAAAGAATGCGAATGACCACTTTTCTTGGATGGGAGGCACCCGTTCCATTCCGAACCTACCACTCACAAGGATCACCCTGTTCACGGTCGACAACTGCATTTGGATGACCAAAATGACCGGTGCCTTCACGAACTGTCGTAGCTGCAAAAATATTTAAGATGTTCAGACTTCAGAATCAGATGATGAAACATCAAACAAGAATGAATATGTTCATGACTTCATGTAAGATATGTAATATATATAGTTATATACCTCATCCATCACTATGGTGTGCTCTTTTGTAGAGGTAAAGAATTTGTTGATTATATCTCTGACAACAGACATTTGAGTCGCATCTAAGCCCAGTTTTCGCGAGTATTGGAACCTAGGGCTCAGATAGTAAGTTGTCACCAATTCTAAATAAGGAAATACGATTTAGATTTTAGACTTGAGTTATAGAGTTAGAACATAATTCAGAATTTACAAGAAAAGTATTATATACCTGCTTTATGTAGTGGATACAAAAGCATATCTGTCCAACGCTTGTCTACAATTGACAAGTATTGGGACCTAGGAGTTGCTTTTTTAATACTTTCAACCATTACTTGCATTACATCATACAAGTAAGGCATTGTTGCTGCTTTGTCACCATCTACCGGTCTCAATACTTTGACAATAGGTTCCATTATTCGTAACACCTTTGTAGCCTTATCCCAAAAAGCCCGACTGACAATTAGTTCTTCAATCCTTCTGCCAACCGGGGTGTTGTGCTCCTTCATGGAGGTCCACTCCACGCCATTGAAGAGCCTCCTAAGTCCATCCCTTTTGGACTTTAATGAATTCAAGGCCAAGTAATTTGTTGCAAATCTAGTCACCCCTGGTCTAATTAGATCACCTCCACAGTACTCAGGTCGCTTCATTGCATTTAACAAGAAGGAATGGTTGTAGATGAAACCTGTGATCAACCTACCATCAATTATCACACTTTTGATGTAATCAATTGTGCCCATGTCCTTAAGAATCAGATCTATGCAGTGGGAAGCACATGGTGTCCAGTAGACCTAATATCTCTTCATTGTACTTTCACCGGCCTTCTTGAAGTTAGAGCCATTATCAATCACTATCTGCATCACATTCTCAACCCCTACCTGCTTGATATATGTTTTCGTTAGCTTCTTGATGTAATTGTAATTCCTGACTTCACTAGAAGCATCAACAAAGTCTAGAAATACAGTCGATCCACGACAATGTGCAAGAAAGTTAATAATTTGCTTTCTGTTTCCACTAGTCCACCCATCACACATGAGTGTGACACCATATTCAGACCATAATTGTTTGTGACACCATATTCAGACCACAATTATTTCTGGTCTGAAATCCATACCTGTAGATCTTTCTTCTCTTGGGGAAGACACTTGTTCATCAATTCATATGCGGTGGGGGCTTTGATGCCCCTACCAGACTCCCCTATCACACCTACCATGTGCTGCAGATAGGGTTCCGTTGTAACATGTGCGGATATACCATGAGTAAAGAAAAACTTACCCACTGCCTTGCTCACCTTCTCTTTTGCAACAGTAAACATTGCTTTTAGGTTTTTTTCCTAGCATCAGACTTCTTAACCCCTGGCTCATCAAAATGCTTCAATTTTGCAGTAGCAGAATGGAAAAGTGTATCAATGGTGCCTTTCTTTCTTTTATGTCGAGCATGTTGATCTTCATCATCATCTAGGTCAACAATAGGAACACGTGCAACCCCACTGCTTCCACCTGCACCGGATGACCCATATCTCCTCTTAATTCGAGCTGCATCCTCCCTGTCCCACTCACTTTTACGAGAGTCTCTGAGAGCACGCCTATACATATGACGTGTATAAGTAGTATCATACCCTGGAGGATATACAATATCATCATCTGATTCAGCAGAAGAACCTGTGACCCTAACATCAAAGAGATCTAATTGTATTATTACTATTAATTAGTGAAATTACATGGTAATGTTAATTATTAGTGAACTAATTAGGCAGATCTAGTGATAAATTAGTAGATCTATATAATATAATCATAGATCTAGTGATAAATAGCATTAATCATAAGTTTTTTGGAGTAGATCTAGGATCTGGGGGTATTTGGTGAATTTTTTAGGTGAGAATATAAGGAATAGAGAGGGGAGAGGTTGGAAATGGTGGAAATGCAAGAAATTAAGTATACATACCTTGATTAGGGCT
The DNA here is from genome assembly GCA_963693085.1 of Alisma plantago-aquatica. Taxonomy (NCBI): domain Eukaryota; kingdom Viridiplantae; phylum Streptophyta; class Magnoliopsida; order Alismatales; family Alismataceae; genus Alisma; species Alisma plantago-aquatica. The sequence continues at coordinate 1,262,289,961 of OY856409.1, forward strand.
GATTTGAGCTCCAATCTCTAAAATCGCCCAAAAAATCCAAGCTTTTCCTCTTCAAACAGCAGCAGCAGCAGCGTTGGCTCGCAAATGACGGTGTATTGGGCGGCATACGACCCGCGTCGCCCTGTACCGGAGGGTAAGTGGTGAATTTTGCACCGGTACCCCCGATATTTGGCGGTATTGGTGGTAAACCCACCGAAATACCGGTAATTGCGATCCTAACAACAAAATCGTGTGTATCTGTACCGATACCCATCAACATCACTATTTCGAGCGTTATACTGCCGATACCGACGGTATCTCATTCCTTGGTGATACTTCATCAAGTTTGTATCTCGACAAATTCATTTCTCGGCCACTTGTCAATCCGCGAACGAGAACGATAACCCAGTCCATTATCCTTTCAACTGTTGTGGCCGTTTAACACAAGCAGACTGGCCTTCACGACGCTGGGTTTATAGAAGACAACAGACGATCCTTGGTAAACACCGTCTTGCACACAACTTTATATGCCCACAAGATTAACACATGCTGATTTCCGTGGTAATCACAACAGCAATTTCGAGTCTATTCTTCACCCGAATCCAGATGAAGCCATCTGCTGTATGACCACCAGACTCGGCAAGCAACACGTCAATCAGTTCATCGATTTAGAGTTGCTGGCGGTGGGGCTAGAAGAGATGTACATTATGGTGTGGTTTCTAGCTATGGTTCTGGTTAATCCTTGCTTGATACTTACTGATCATGGTCATTTCCAGTACCATTGCATCAACCTTTGGGTTGACGGTAGTTGCAGCTGTGCTGTCAATATTATTGGTTCTATATTTTTCAGCCTGGCGCTTAATCACAAGCATGCGGGTTTACTAGAGCACGCTGCCCATGACTGCACATGACCAAATACCACTTTGCTTTCAATCATAAATGGATCAAGTGGACCAACTTTGAGCCGCTGATGGAAGTCTTGAACTTATGAATGAGCAGATTATTGGAAACTATACAGTATTTTCCTGTATCAAATTCTGCTACTTAATGACCAATATGCAAGTTGTATGTTAGTTTCTCCTCAGACCCCCTAATTGAGGGATCGAGCCCGATGGCCTATATTTTTCTAAAGTGTTTCTTTATCATTTTCCACCCCAATCACTCTTGGTTCCTTCCTTGGTTGGTGTGAGGGGGAGAAATAGAGGACAAATGAGATGGAGAGGAAGATTGTATTCCGTTGCTCTATGTTTTTGTGGATCTTTATGCACTTCTTGAAGAACTTGTAGACTTCTTCTATTGATATTTGCATCTGAAACATCTTTTGCTGATTATATGCTTCTTGGAGAACTTACTATCTGGAGCTTCATGTCTACTGCTTGCTTTTTCAAGCTGATGGTCTGCTATCCGGCGACGTCGACTCTACTTTCTACTTCTTGTCCGTGCTTTATTTGCACGTTGACACTGTCCATGCTTTCCGCATGCTGACTCTTTATTTGTCCGTGCTTTCTTTGCACAGTGACTATTGTGACCCAACACTCTTTGAGACATTGACCACCTGTGCACCGACACTCTCCAGCTTGTCCGTGCTTTGCACATGTTGCCTCTCTACCTGTCCATGCTTTGTGTGCATGTGGACTATTTCTACTGTGAACCAACACTCTCTGGACTTTTCTGTTGTGAACCGACACTCTCTAGACTGCGACGATAACGACTGTGATGAAGACTCTGATGCCTTGATGCTGTTTACTACTACTCCAGATGCCACATCTTTTTGATCAAGAAGCTTCTACTAGCTATTTGCGACCTGCAATGGCGACTTGCAACGTGCTTCAGACTCAGATGTGTCCTGCTTGCATATCTTCTTTGGATTATCTATTTGAGGGGGAGTATTTGAGTGTTGAGTGCTATATTGTAACCTTGAAGCGGAGAAATTCTTATATGGGCTTGTCTTATCTTTGTTTTCGCTTCTTAGTTTCTTAGTTTGTCTTTCTGTTTGCAAGCTGACTTGGGATTCTCCCAAGCTTTGGATTGAGGGGGAGTATTAGAGAGACTAGTAATTTAGTTATTTGGGTCTAATTGTATATGGGCCCAAGTGTGTCTTGGCCCATTAGGGTTTAGTCTAAAGTCTGTATGCTTCCTCCTCCATTATAAAGGAGGGGGATTCCTCTTATCAAATATATCGATTAGCCTTTTACTTACTCTCCTACAATGATTATAGAGGTATATCCATCGCATATATGCTTCAAGGAACATCGTGGTAGAACCAACGAGGTAAGTGGAGTAGATGCCTAAAAGGTCGAATGAAATATTGACAAGTGAATATAGACAAGTAATCCCTTATGAGTTCTAAAAAAGTATTTATTATTTGAAAATCATGTTGCTAATATATCAACTAATGCTCTCCACATATATATGTCAAAGTGTTCTTAGCAATCATAAAATATCGCTGTGATGGGCCCTTGTAGGAAGACCTACTCATTGTTTTTGGCCTATTTATTATTCTTTGTATGGAGCGATTTCCATTGCACCGATGCTCTACTCTATATCCCTAAGAACTTGAGATAGTGACCGACTTTCTAGGCTTCTCACTCCTATAGACGTAAAATCCCTTCCCCATGGAAAAATTCAAGTCACCATGTAGATCTTTGGTTTTATTTGTCAGTTGCTCTTTTTGTTTGTAACATTGAGGTAATATAAACAAAGTTCAAGTAGTTATAAGTCTGTTACCAATATGATTAAAAAGGCCAAAAAAATTCTTGGCCTTGACAAAGTATATAATTCTTTCATAAGAGCTTGGCCAATAAGTACATTCTTGATAATTATCAAGTTTCTGTGTCATGTGTACATACGATAGATAGAAAAGTAAACATAGAGTATGCTTATAGTTACATTGCCTCATGTGTAACATTCCCATTAGCTTGTAACAAATTCTATATACCTACACAATTTGATTATTTCCTGTAGCTAATAGACTTGCATCCTTGACTTCACAGAGTTATTTGTTAAGAAATAAAAAAAAACGAAATATTTTGGAGAAAATGAGATTAGAGTTATTTTAAGAGATTTAAGATCTTGAGGTTAGATCTCTTTTAGCAACCGAGGTTAGATCTTGATTATATGTAGTTCAAAAGTGGAGATTTTACAAAATATTTGTATTAAAAATGACTTTGTGAAAGAAGAAAAACACTTAGGTGTTGATATAGATTGTAAGTTCCCAACTACTCTCCATCTTCCTTCTTATCTTGTAAATTGTTGAGGACTTCACCTTATGACATGTAGACAATAGCTGGAAGTCTCGACACATGTTTTCTAGATGTTAGGCGCAAGTGCATGTGATGGGGGAACCAATTATCTAATAAGAAAATTTAAAATATCAAAACCCTGTATGGACAACCGCAAGACCATGGCTTAAAATTTCAACTGAAATGGCCAAATTACAGTGACTCCAACGAAGCGCCCGCTTTATTCCGTCTTGTCCACCATATTGGGTGCTTAATTGACCACCTAGCCCACTTAATTGTCTGCTTTTGAAAAGTGACGTATAACTTTAAATCCTATCTTGTGTAATAATTCTATATGTAGAATTTAGTCCTTATTCTATATCTTCATATGCATACAACATATTAACACGTTATATTATGCATAAAGGCGACTTTTGCTAGCATGGTAGCAATCATCATTTATGGTATGTAATACTGTCTGATGTGTAATGATATAATACTTATTTGTTAAGTGTGTAGCCATGTGCATTGAACAGTGCAACTAGTACATTTCCATTTATTTATTATTCAACATGTTCTAATATTTACACACACACCATCATAATCATCATCATCTAAGCCTCAGTCCCAACTATGTTGGGGTCGGCTACATGGATCCTTCGTTTCCATTCAGCTCTATCATGGGCCATATTCTGGTTAAGATGTAAAGATTCAAAATCTCTCTTTATAAGCTCATCCCATGTTAATTTAAGCCTTCCTCTTTTATTTATTGTGTTTGACTCGATAGCATTGTTTCGTATCGACGCATTAGTCGGTCTGCGTTGCACATGTCCGTACCATCTGAGTCGGCCCTCACGCAACTTGTCCTCAATGCTCGCCACCCCCACTTTATTCCTGATATAGTCATTTCTCAGGCGATCTTTTCTTGTCTTCCAACACATCCATCTCAACATACACATTTCAGCCACGTTCATCTTGTTGAGACCTTGTTTCTTTACCGCCCAACATTCACTCCCGTAGATTATGGCTGGCCGTATTGCTGTTCTATAAAACTTACTTTTTAACCTGAGAGGGATCTTCCGATCGCATAAAACTCCAGTTGCACTCCTCCATTTCAACCATCCTGTAGTGATCCTGTGACAAACGTCATTTTGAACATCCCCATCTATTTGAATAATAGAACCCCGGTAACAAAATTTATCACATTTTGGTATATCTACTCCGTCCAACTTGGCTCCGTCATTCACACTGCGAGATTGGCTGAAATTGCAATGCATATACTCAGTTTTGCTCCTACTAATCATCAATCCATTTGATTCGAATGCATTTCTCCAACGTTCAACTTTATCATTCAATCCATCTTTAGTTTCGTCAATCAAAACAATATCATCAGCAAATAACATACACCAAGGAATATCATCCTGAACATTCTTTGTCAACTCATCAATAACAAGAACGAACAGATATGGGCTAAGTGTGGATCCTTGGTGTACCCCATCTGTGATAGGAAAAGTTGGTTTCTCTCCTCCAGGAGTCTTCATACTAGCAGTAGAGCTATCATACATGTCTTTGATCAAGTCAATGTATTGGATTGACACACCCTTTTTCTTCAAAACCATCCACAACACTACTCTAGGTACTCGATCATAAGCCTTTTCCAAATCAATAAACACCATATGAAGATCTCTTTTGCTTTCTCTATACTTCTCCATAAGCCTCCTAATCAGAAAAATAGCATATGTTATTGATCTTCAAAGCATGAAACCAAATTGGTTGTTTGATTTACACACACACACCCCCTATATATGTATATGTATATACACACACACACATATATATATATATATATATATATATATATATATATATATATATATAGAGAGAGAGAGAGAGAGAGAGAGAGAGAGAGAGAGAGAGAGTCAAGATACAATACACTCGAGTGTACAAATCACGTTGTACACCCCAATGGTGTTTGCCTATCCAGACAATGTTTTTCAAAAATCTAATCCATTGATCTTCATGGTTACAATAATAATAGGCCACATACAAAATTTGAGCTCATTTGGATGACTGTCACTCATCCAAGGACAACAAAGTCAACGCACAAAACTAATTTGAAAAGCATGATTATTACCTCCTTTAGATGAACGACCTATAAGTGTCCAAATGAGCTGAAATTTATTATATAGTATGTTCTTAAGATATTTAAGAAGATCAAAGGTCTAGATTTTTCAAAAAGTTACTGCATCTATAAAAACGACTGAGGTGTATAGTGCCTCCGGTACACTCGAGTATACACTAGCCAGACTTTCTCTCTCTCTCTCTCTCTCTCTCTCTATATATATATATATATATATATATATATATATATATATATATATATATATTTCTAGCCTCGTCTTTTCAAAACACACCCACTGAAGTGGCCACAAGGTCCTGTTCCCCTGTCTCGCGCTTCCCACTTTCGAAAACATTGGTTTCAATTAAAAAGTGTTGCATATGTATTAAGTACTTGAAATTCAGTAATAGACAGCACACAATTTCTGCTGATTAAGAGTTTATTTCCGTCCCTAGTCATTTTTTTATTTGACAAAATAACTACTATAACTTAACCACTCTCTTTTTATGGTTCTCCAGTTTGGTCATCCAGAATGGATTGACTTTCCAAGGGAAGGAAATAATTGGAGCTATGAAAAATGTAGAAGGCAATGGAATCTTGTGGACACTACTCACTTGAGATATAAAGTAAGTATTCTCGCTGGTTCTCCTGTATACTGTATTAATTTTAATTTTTACTAATTCATCAATTTTTCTTGTACTGTACTTTGGCATTTGTTATATACAAAGTACTCTTGGAAGTAACAGTATACCATTTCATACAAATCCAAGTTTATCCCTACTGGTCTTAGCTGTGCCTTGTTTGGTGTCATATCATCAAATTATCTTATATTCTACAAAGTTTCTCTGCTTATAAAGGTATTACTTTGGCTTAAATATGATTATACATAATTATTTCCTTCTTGCTACTTCGCAGCATATGAATGCTTTTGATAGAGCCATGAACCGGTTGGATGAGAAGTTTTCTTTTCTGGCCTCCCCTAAGCAGATAGTGAGTAGTGCAAATGAGGAGGACAAGGTACGATTGATTTCTATTTTGGCATTCAGTTCATCAACTAATTGAGTGCTTAGTTGTAGATCTCAGCATATATGATGTGGATTTGAGCTTATTCCTACTTAATGCATCTAGTCTTCCATTGGTTGAGAAATACAATATCGACATGGTCTACATTAGAGAAAGATGTTAATGAATTTAACTCGGTGATAAAAGTCATTCTCCCTCGAGCCACAAGGCTACGACTTCTTAGGATTTGGAATTGTAGATCTTGTCACCACCCAATCAAAATTTGTGACCTTAATCTCAAATAAAGTTTAAAAGGATACTAACCAAAGAAACAAGTCGTATACTTAGTAAAAAGGAAACACAAGTGAAATCTTTTCATGTATCATCTATTAATTTCCCGTCTTTGGAATTATAGGTCTCATGGTGTTGTCCATCAGGTTATTTCATGCGGGACAAGAGAGGATAATTCTTCCTGTTATGGTCGTAGTTCTCTTGATTTACGGGGTTAAATATTCATTAATCGGACACTCTTATGGGATAGCATGTGGTTTTTGTTCGGCATCAAGTTAAGTTACAAGGTTGTTTGTTTTGCACTTGAACTTTTGTGATCCCTCTTTAAAGAGGAAAGCCTATGTGATTGAAATCTGACATTCGACTATCATTTGATGAAAGTATAATAATATCCCATTTGTCAGTTCAGTGATTTCAATTAGTGTTGTTTAGACTATGGTGGTATGTTTCAGTTTATATTAGTTACTCAGAGACCGTAGTAATGTTGCCATAATCACTTGCTAAATAGGATGATTTTGGCATCTGTTAGAAAGACAGAGAAACTAAGAGAAATGACAACCGTTGTAATACTCCAACATTCCCCTCTCGAGCCAGATCATAGATTTTTATCATGCTTAGCTTGTAAATCAAGATATTAAAATGTTTCTTAGTGAATGATTGTGGTGAAGAGATTTGCCACTTACTCTTCAGGGTTTGTTGAGTGCAAATTCGTTTAGTATTATGGTTTCTTTGTCAAAGTGACAATCCACCTCTATTTGGTTCGTCCTATAAATGAGTACCAGGTTGCTTGCAGTAAGTATAGAGACCTTATGATCGATAAATGGACATGGGAGTGGCTAGCTTCCAATTAAATTCTTGCGGTAGGGCGCAAACTCACATCACCTCACTGTGTCTCAGAGCCCAATACTCAGTTTGAGCTCAAGATACACCACATTCTGTTTACTCCTTTTGGTAACTAGACTTTCATCAATAAATATGTAATATTCAGAGGTAGATTTGTTTATGCGGCTACTGTTGCATTCAGAATTAGAATAACTAGTATTCACTTTGTCTACTCGTATTCAGAATAAGAATAACTAGTACTCACTTTCTGTTCTTCCTGTAAGAAAACCCTTTGCTAGGACAGTGCTTTAGGTATTACACAATATGACACAATATCCCAATGGTAATTGTCTATTTTTTTTAAGATTACGGTTGTCCAAGACAATGACAGAAGTAATTTTAGCTGCTACGTAAGTTTCACTACCAATCTTACGTTTGAACATGTTGCCTAACACCGAAGGGATATCAATATTGTCATCATATCGAGGCAAATTAGGATTTCGAGTTTTGATAGATCTAGCTTTGGGCTACACTGTTTCTTCTAATGAGTCCAAGTCACTTTCTTTGAGATAAGCACACAAGTGACTCAGTGCCGTGAAGTATCTTAATTGTCCAAATTCCATTTTTACAAATGGATTGCATATATATATATATATATATCATTTTGTAGTCTGGATGCCAGTCCCATCACTGCCTAACAGAGTAATGGGACGATGGAGCAAACAGAGATTGGGAATTTGTATGCAAGATGAGCTGACAGGAGTGCCAATCAACTGAGCCACATCATTTTTTGTCAACATAAACCCACAAGAATGATCACATAGGGGATTCTTCTTAACATTTGATCAATGTAGAGCTTGTGGAAGCCAAACTTGATGAGAATTTGGATAGTTTGTCAAACCAACTCTTGAGGCTTTGCTTAAGTTCACAGACAATATCGTCTACAGAAACACCTTTTCATCTCCCTCTAGCAATAAACCCAGGCGGTTTGCCTGTACATGCTGTGTGCAAATCACCATACATAAATGCAATTTTGTAAGGTAGAGATTTATAACAATTTGAATAAGAAACCAGGGTGAGTTCAGTGCAGCAATTAGAGAAAAACTATCACAATTCACTTCATATGTTTTCGTTTAATCTTTAGCAACTATATAGGACCGTCTAAGTTGTTCAATAATGTCCTCATAAGGATGATATTATATTTCACAATGAACACCCACCACAACCGACTAGTTACAATCATGTTTGTCAGTCAACCCTCGAGTATGCATGTCATATTCACTAATCATTTTTTCTTTAATAGCTGTCTCCATCCACGCTGTGAAAAAGTTTGTTCGCACATTTAGGTACAACAATAACAAATCAAGCAAAAGTAAAACTAATGAAACAACCCATGTAATTCTCAACAGCGGGAAGAGTAATGGTGGATCAAAGATCAATACTTCATGTCAGAAGTAGTTACATATACATGGTTAAGTACTAAAATAGGATGTGATGGTGTAGCAAGAGGCAGGGGTTCAGAAGTTTATTCTCTTTGCTGCACCTGTGGGGGCTCGTCAGGAGCCATGGGAAAAGTAGGAATAGGTAACGATAGCTCTGGAGCTCAAGATTGTTTCAGACATGGTAACAACTTACACTCTTTGCAGTTCTGGAGTACTGAGGAACACTCAGTAATAAGCAGAAAATGAGCGTGCCGGCAACACTTTTGTGACTGCTTAAGCACTAGGCAGGGGAACTTTTAAAAAAATGGGTGCCTACATTCCTATATAATATTATACAAAATTACACATATTTCCATAATTAGGTACTTGTAATTTTGAAAAAATGTATCATGTGTGAAAATTATTCTACACAACAATGTTAACCATTTATAATACAACTATCTTGGAACAAAATTTCGATCGAAATTGCGAAATTTCGATCGAAATTTCATTTTTTTTGCAACCGGACATCGAAACCTACGATTAGACATGCGAAACACACAAATGCAGGAAATGAGATGCAATTTCGCAAAAATTTCGACCTTAGGTGCGAAATTTCGACAAAAATGGGGAAATTTCGCACCAAAAAGCCCAGTTCAAAATTTCGTTTTTTTTGCAATCGGACATCGAAACCTACGATTGGACATGCAAAACACACAAATGCAGGGAATGGGATGTAATTTCGCAAAAATTTTGACCTTAGGTGCGAAATTTCGACAAAAATGGGGAAATTTCACACCAAAAAGCCCAGTTTGGGCCGTAATTTCGCCAAATGGTACAGAAACACAAATTAAATTTCGAGATATTTGTTCCAAAAGCTGATAATGCTACATCTTGGGTATTTTGACAATTTTTTTTAATCTTTCGCTTCTAAAGGCTATCTTTCTCAATCCTAAGGTATGTTTCCCCTATCCCTAGACCATATACATTACCTTCATCAATTTCTACACTCTTCTATAGAGATATGTAGAAATACTCCAAAAATAACAAAGTTATCTTGAATCTATGCATAAATGTCCCATGTAACTTAGTTAAATGCTAATACTAGACTTGTACAAATTGTAGTTGGTAAGTTTGGAACTTGTAACTGTAAATTTTAAGTTCTAAGCTGTAACTTGAAGTTTTTAACCGACTAACTGTCTAGCAGACTTGAAAAATCTGTTCATTTATGCACTCACTCATCAAGACATGTATCCCACCATAACCTCTAAACATATAAATGCATTATATAGTCTAGTGTGCTTATGTCTCAACATTGTGTTTGCAAAATTTCATAAGTTAATTCCTTCATTTTGCCATCGAAATTGCCATCGAAATTCCTGTCGAAATTGTTCAGCTTCCTTCACTTACAAATGTGGGAGACCCTCCACCCCACATATCCAATTGAAATATTATTGCATATTTGAGTAGATCTTGGCGTTTAGATCGTCCTGGTAAATTTTCATGATTTAATTCACTTATTTGGTCGTCGAAATCGTTAGGGCCGTAAATATCAAAATTTCGTGCGAAATTTCAAAAAATTTCTGTTTCTGGGCCATCAGACACGACATCGAAATCGGACATTTAATTCTATGACAACTATAAAACAAATTAATATGAACAAGTACACACTAATTACATAAATTTTACTAGTGATGGAGCATCTTTTCCGTCACATAAGTTTATTTAACTGAAGAAACAACGCAACACAACAACATGACAGAAGAAATAGTTAGTACAATATATAACAGTACTACCTTGTATATTTACGTGAGAAATCAAATCCAATTAGACATACACATTTACAACATTACTAACATTAGTGTAAATGCAATTAACTAGTTATATATCAAGTGACTATATAACACAAATATAGACAACTGCAAATCCACAACATAACATCACCTGTAATGTTTTTTGCTAAATGTGTATGCCCAACCATTCCCAAAACATTAAAAATGCTATCGCTTCCCCTTGATTCAACCCTATGCCCGATTCCCTAGTTGTCCCCATCTTCCTCCATCTGTTCAACACTATAGTCCTCAAAGCTAGGATGAACTCGACCATCAACATCCCTTTTGGGATCATATCTTCCCTTAGCCTCTAGATCAACATCAACCTAGTAAGCAACTCTTTTTGCTCTATCTATTTGTGCATTAGTAAAAGGGGTGGGCTGAGCATGAGTGGTGGTTTGGCAGTTTCTTTTGGCCCCTTTTTAACTCTTCCGACCACCCATGATGCTTTAGCTACCTGCTCCCATGTGACTTCAACGCTTGGAAAGATCTCATCTTCATCAACATTGAGATTCGCATACCAGTCCTTTTCCTTCTCTATAGTCGGACTCTAAAGGATCTATCAGTGCTTCATGCTTTTCCTTTTTATCTTTTAGCATTGTGTTGAACTGCACATATACCAAGTCATACAACCATTGCAGGTCAAACCTATTCCTCTTCTCGGTGTGAATCTGTTAGACATGTCAAAATGAAGAAAAATATTAATAGATTACTCATTTACTCTTGATATTTAGTAATGTTTGTGTTTTAGATAATTACCATCTCAAATGTGCTCTGCCTTCTTCTACACCCTGACAAAGTGCATGCCATGCTTAGGTAACTAAGTGCCATTTTTTGCATATGTGGAAAATCATTTCTGTGATTTGTCCATGACTCATTGCTCATCATTAAATACTATGTCATATAACATAATAAGGTTATAAATACAATTTAGTATAGTTTATTCGGTTCAAGACATTACCTGGGGTCCAAGTCAGGACTTCATCTTTGTCTTATGGTGTTTGGTTTCTTAAATGCCCTTCATACTCTCTATAGGCAGATAACTCTTTCTCTAAAACAATTTTATCTTGAATGGCACTTTCAGGGAAAACAATATCTACAACTCCATGAGTCCACCTATCACACCTTGTCTCGTGTTGATCTGTTGATCAAACAAATAACTAAATAGTGTGGGTTCAAGTAGTAGCCTACAATGTATAACGATAGAGCATTAGAAATTGAAATAGATTAAATAGATAATAAATATGATAAAACAAGTCACATGTTGAATTTCTTTACCTTCCACATGCAGGGGATGGTGGAGCCTTTCGTCCCACGCCTCGTCAACTATCTCAATAACCCTCTTCAGGAATGATGAATCATCAGTTCATCACTTAGGCTTTGTACTAAGTCCTTTTTAGTATCAAGCATTGCATCATATATGAATCCCATAGCTGCCTTCCTCTCACTGTCTACAAGCTGTAAAACTTTGATTAGTGGCTTGAAAGTTCTCAAAGCAAACACCAATCATCATAAATATGATAAAACAAGTCACGTGTTGAATTTCTTTACCTTCCACATGCAGGGGATGGTGGAGCCTTTCGTCCCACGCCTCGTCAACTATCTCAATAACCCTCTTCAGGAATGATGAATCATCAGTTCATCACTTAGGCTTTGTACTAAGTCCTTTTAAGTATCAAGCATTGCATCATATATGAATCCCATAGCTGCCTTCCTCTCACTGTCTACAAGCCGTAAAACTTTGATTAGTGGCTTGAAAGTTCTCAAAGCAAACACCAATCTTTTCCATGAGATGTTGTCTCTATATTTGCATAGTGCTCCCCCTCTCCTATCTTGGGGTACCTGCATTCCTCCCACTTCGAAGCACAAAACATACTTCTCAGCTCATTTTGTTTTATCGAATAGGCTTTGCAAATTGATGTGGGAAGTGGCAAAATGTATCACACCCACGCTAACCAAGTCACCCTTGGTGAACTTCCTCATCAAACCGAGGGCACTTTAGTGGCTGTATATAAAATTGGCCAACTTTGTGCAATTCTAAATCACAATTTTTATTCTAGGTAACTGCCCGATGCCCTCCAACATGAGATCTAAACAGTAAGCCACACAAGGAGTCCATAATTTTTTAGGTCTCTTGTCCTTGAGAATCCTTCCTGCTGCAAGATTTGCAATGGCATTATCAGTGAATACGTCGACATTGTTTGCTCCAACTTCCTTTATACAACTAGCCACCAACTTGAATAAAAACTTTTTTGGGTGCCAGCAGATGCATCTAGAGCCCTGAGGAAGCTCATATTCGCTATACAATTGACACAAAGAGTCATTATACTTCTTCATGGTTCTATCGGTCCATGCATCTGTTATAATCAAGCATCCAATCCACTCATCCCTATGAGTCTCCAATGAGTTCCTAGTATGTTCCACTTCTTTCTTCAAAAGTGGCTTCCACTACTCATTTATTGTAGGGACCCACAATCTAGGACCAAGATGGCCAATCGCCACCTACATGACAATATGTTCATTGCTATCCCTCCAATATTGAAAGAGTTTTGTATAGGTACATGTCTATGTAGTCATACGTTAAAAATCCAAATCACAAGATATACTATACAGGTAAGTACATGCTTATGTAGTTATTTCTACATACTAGACCATCGCGCAATGTACTACACCGTCTTCTTCCCTACTTCTTTTTCAGTTTCATGTTAATTTCCTCTTGCTTTGATGATCTCTGCTCATTTCCTATATCTTCTAGATCCCTCCTAAAATCTAGTCAATTTGCCGCACCACTTTGGGTTTCTTTGGCTGTGAACCACCAATCACTACCACATCTTCTTCATCTGACCGTTCCCTAATGTTGACCTCCTCCATAGCTTCATCCATTTTCTATCGTTTCTTGGCCTTCTTTGCTACAAATTTATCCAGATAGTTAAAGTTCTCCTTTTTCCCTTCTGGTAGTACACTTGTAGAAGAATTATCCCCTCTCGTACCAACAAGGTGTTTCTTCAACTTGAATATCCCTCTTTGCAAAAAGTGCACTGAAGGCATTCTGTACTTGCTAGGTCAGGAAGATCACAATACTCCAACCTGGGTTTTGCGACCCAATGTTGGAAGCAACGTTCTGGCGATTCTTAGGGGCAGCAGGAGCAGACATATCATTAGCCATTTACAAATTACAATGACACATATATAAGTATTGGACGAATACACAAACCAAATTTTGAGCAACATATACTTTAGTCTCTTTTTCTTACTGTTATTGTAGTAGCTTCACAAAATTATAAATTAATATACTAATATGCACTTAGACAGTGAATTAATGTATTATAGAATGTATTATATTACGTATTACTGTATCATTATATTATAAGGTACAAAAATACAATATGCTATAGATATATAATGTGTTACTGTAAATTATGTACTATAAAATCATTTATTATATAGTAATGTATTACATAATGTAAGCATACACCAGTAATGTATTTAAGCACGCCCTACAAATGAAATGTATTACCGTACTATTATACTGTTATAGTATTGAACAAACTGATATGAGTACATAATTACTAACAGACAAAGTAGAGTATAGTAGCAATGCCAACAACTGCATATAATGAGAAAAAAGCAAAAAAAGAAGCAGCATGAACAGTACGACTGCAATGTGTACTGCTGTAGAAAAGAGAGAAAACAGAGAAAGCAAAGCAACAAATAACGAAAATAAAGGTAGAAAGGCATTACTTTTTGTTGAGCGCCCACCCTTGTAGGAACTAGCAAGAACAACTTTTGTTTGTGTCCCGAAGCTCCTATGCAACATCGAGACTGAGCAGCCAAAGAGCAGGGGATGGCTCCCTCCAAAGCTGCGGGTATAGGAGGAAGGTTGGAGGCCGACAACACCCCAAATCAGTCTTTAGTGTGTCACTATACTACCTAGGGTGCACCCAAGTGCAACGATTAAGGATTGTTGTTGCTGGAAGCCATGTCAACATGTTTCTTGTTGTGGAAGTTGCCGCGGATACTGTACTTGGGGGGGGGGGTGTTGAGGAGACATATGTGAGATACATGGAGACACTCTTTTTTTATCCTTGTGGGCTAGCATGTATTTGGACTTGACATTTCGCCGCCCGAACCAAAAGCGGCTCCAAGAGGCCGCCAAGAAAAAGGCCCTTAAGCGAGCACTCAAGTAGATGAAGTAGCCAAAAGCGGCTGTCCAAGTCCAATCCACTTAGCAGCCGCCTAAGAGGCCTTTGGAGCGTCCAAGCCCAGCAACTGCTTAAGCGGTCGCTCAAGCGGGCGCTCGAGCCGCTTTTTGAACATTGGTTCTATTGAACAGTTTTTCAAAGAATTGTGGGATGTTACAATGCGTCTTGCTTAAGATCTTGATGTCCTCATCATAACTTGGTTGTATTGGCTCATAACAATTTCCCCACATTAATTCAGACCGAGAGTAGTCTTTGTAGAACTAAGATCTCATACATGGCTACCAGTGGAAAAGAAAATCTGTCTACTCTACCCATGGGTGGCCCTTTCCGGATGCCTCTACAAACACAAGAACTCCATCTCGTCTCAATTCACAAATGACTTTTTCTCATGCCTGGATGTTGATCACATTACCTATGTCTATGGAGCCACATCTTTGCTACTGTTAATATATTTCATTATATTCAATTGTTTATTATATTTTGTAATTTATATATCCTGTTGGACCTCTATGTAAATTCTCCAACTTCTCTTATTAATAAAAAGGGATAAGGCTCATTGCCTCTCCTAATGTTGCATTGCACGCAACATTGTGGCAACTATGTTTACATGGTACCAGAACAGGTGACCTAACCCTATTATCACGTAGTCGCTGTCAGCCACCAGCCAGCGCCGCTGGCAACCAGTAGCTGCCGCAGCCGTCGGAGGTCACCAGTGGCCGCAACAGGTGCCGCCCCAGGTCCACCCGCGTCGCCAACCTAAGGCAGGGACATCAGTCGCGGGCCCAAGGCGGGCACAGTAGCCGCCACCCGGGGCAGGCGCAACAACCGCAACCCGGAGCAGGCGCGTCGCAACCCCTCTCTCTCCCTTCTTCTGGTATCGTCGGGTCCTTTGGTTGATCCAACAGATTTCTAAATCCCAAATCGAAGGGTCCGTTGTTACGTAGGAAATACCTAATCACATCTCCTCCATGTGTGATTAGGGAACTTCTGTTTCGGGCTGTGGATGCGTCAGACACACATCTAGTTCTTTGACGTGACGTGTATCTCTCCGTCACTCAAATCTTCTTGTGACGTGTATCAATCTGTCACTCTTCTCGTTAAATCATGGAGGACACCAATGGGTCTACTATCTATAGTGAGATGTCACCTATTCCCTCCATCAAGCTGATCGGGAAGAATTATCTCTTATAGATGAATATTGTCCATATAGTGTTGGAGTCACGAGACAAGGCGAGACATGTTGATAGGGCTGTAAATGGGTACGGGTAGACCCGCAAACCCGCAAATCCGGACCCTTAAAAAACCCATCATGGGTCTAATTTTTTATACCCGCATACCCTTGGACCCGTATACCCTTGGACCCGCATATAAGCGAGTCCAATAATGGGTATGCTTGGACCCAGACCCGCTAGACCCGTGTACCCGCTATACATAACTAAAGACTAAAATAATGTGTTATATATCATACTTTACTAGTCTAACTCGTATAATTATTGAGATTATATCATACTCTAACCACAATTAGGTTGAGACTAGTCATCTAATTAAGAATTAACTATTCTAGTTACAATAATGAACATCATATGTAAACTTAAAATCAAAATGTCTACTAATTTACATTACTTTCTACATAAATTAAATGTTATGATCATGACTACAAATATGTAAACAATTACTCAATTAATATTATTGTGTAGAATATATCATTGTCTAATATAACTATTATATGTTAATATACTATATGATAACAATATCTTGTTGTGTTAAATATATATAACATAGTCATTTCTCTTACATAGCAATATGATGTTTAATAGAACCGCTTACCCGCATACCCGCTATTATTGCGGGTACGGGTATGGTGCGGGTCCAAGTTTTGTATTATGCGGGTCTAGAACCGGAACCGGACCCGCTAAATTAGATGGGTATGGCCAGACCTGCACCGTACCCTCACCGTTTACACCCCTACATGTTGATTCTGATCCTCCTACGTCTATTGAAAAAAGCTATGCTGAATGGAAGCGTCATAACAATCTGGTGAAGATGTTAAATAATGTCTTTATTTATTCTGTTTACTATTTTCCTTTTCTATATGGACCTACTTGTAATTGTTCCACTTATATATATTGGGTACACACATTGTGTAACCCTATGGTTTCTCACTTTGCTTTTCTCATGGTACCAGAGAAGGCGTAACCTAGGCGCTGCCGCGTCTCTCTCTCTTCCCCTCCCTCCCTATCCTTCTTCTCCCCTCACCCCCCCGCGCGGGCCGCCGCCGCAGTAGCCCAGCCGGCCAGCCGCAGCTGCTGGGCCGCCGCCGCACGGCTGGCGTGATCCCGCCCAAGCCGGCCGACCGCCTCGCCAGTTTCTCTTAGCCGTCGTCTCCTCCGAGCCGCCCACAACTCCCGGGCACCTGTGTGAGTCTTTTTTTGGCTCCGTCTACTGCCTGCCCGTGTAGGCCTTTGAGCCGCCGGGTCTTTTGCTGTGCCTAGACGTAGCCTGTATGTAACTGGTCCATCCAATTTTTCTCCTGTGCCTGCTGCCGCCTAGCTGAGGACCTAGGCGGTCATCTACTGCTTGTACCTGCCTTCTACTGCTCGCCTTGGTGTTGGTTCTCTGCCTCCTGTGTCATAGCTTCCTCACATGGCGATCATCGTCGTCAGGTTATTACTGTCAAGCTGGATGGGTGTAACTACCAGCATTGGGTCTATTACATGGAGATTTATGCTAAATCCCAGGGGAAACATTCTCACCTGACGCGCGATCTACCTCTTGCTCTTGCTTCTACTGCCGACTCCAAGGATATCTAGGCCTATGATGACTGGGTCAAAGGCGACTCGACTGTGATGACATGGATTCTCAACAGCAGCTTGACAAAAATCAGTGTTACCTTACTGCGTCTACCTACAACTAAGGAAATGTGGGATCAGCTGGCTAGCACTTACTCTTGCAGCAAAAATCCCAAGAAGGTGTTCGACATAAATAAGCAGCTGACTCGTCTACAGTTTTCGGCACCTGACCTTGCTGATTACTTCTCTGCCTTCGAGGGACTCTGGGGTGAACTGGAGACCTACCACTCTCTGTCGACTGATTTGGCTACCATGCAACGTGAACGACAGGAGTTGCAGGTAGTCCAGTTTTTGTGTGGCCTTCCTGAGTCTTATGCTGGAGTTGTAGATCAGATCCTTGCCAGTGATCCACTGCCTACGTTGCAGAGTGCCTTTCAGCGCCTACTGCCTGCTTTATCTTCTGAGTTACCTACTGAGACTGGAGATACTACTGCCCTAGCTGCTATGTCAGGCTGTGGTCGTGACTGCGACCGTTCAGGAGAACCGCCCTCCTCTTGGAGCTGGAAGGGGGCGTGGTTCGTTTGGATGTGGTGCGTCCTCTAGCCCTCCCAATGCTTCTCGTCCTCCGTCTGGTCAGCGTTTCTGCAATTTCTGTGGTCGGGTCTAACCACGTTGAAGAAAAGTGTTGGGAGAAGTATGGCAAACCTGCCTGGGCCAATGCTGCTTCTGAAGCCAATGCTACTTCTGAGATAGCTACCCAACCTCAAGCTACTGACTCGCCCAGTGCTACTACTGCTGATTTCATCCGTTTTGAGGTGGAATGCCTACTACTCGAGCGCACTGGGTCGTCATCTACTGCTACTACTAGAGTTCATGTCGCAACATACTCTAGTTGTGATTCTGCTTTTCTAAGTGCACCCTCGTCTAGTACTGATAATACAAAATGGGTGGTTGATTCGGGTGCTTCTCACATTTATGGAAATCGGTCTCTTTTCTCGAATTTATCTAAATCAATTTCTAAATCGTCTATTATGCTTGTTGATGGCTCCAAATCTGCTGTGTTTGGGATTGGTGACATTGTTACTCAATTTCTGTTGAAATCTGCTCTCTATGTGCCTCGTTTTCCTCTAAACTTACTATATGTTAGCAAAATTGTGCGTAGCCTGAACTGCAGTCTCACCTTTGTTCCTGGTACTTGTACTTTTCAGGACCTTCGCACGAGGATGAAGATTGGTGGGGGGCATGAAGGACCTGATGGCCTCTATTATCTGGATGAATTGAAAAAGATCGGTACTTTGGCTGTAGCTTCAGCACTATCATCTTCAGTTTCAGCTTTGCAGTGGCATTACAGACTTGGACATCCGTCATCTGAGAAAATAAAGCATGTCATTTCTGGTATAGGAACACATAGTTTTCAGTGCGAGTCGTGTCAGTTAGGAAAACAGTCTAGAACTGTCTATCCTAAACGGTCTCATATTAGTAGTAAAAATATTTTTGATCTTGTTCATGCAGATGTATGGGGTCCTTGTCATGTTCCAAGTTTATCTGGAAATAAATGCTTTATTCTGTTTATTGATGATTTTTCTCGTGCCACATGGTTGTTTCTTCTAAAAAATTGGTCCCAAGTATTGCCTACAGTAAAATTCTTCTTTGCTGAAATTAAAACCCAATATTCTATGCCTGTTAAAATTCTGAGAACAGATAATGCTTTGGAATTTGTTCAGAAAGAAGCTGAGTTGTTTTGTCGCTCTGTCGGTATTATTCATCAAACATCGTGTGCCTATACACCTCAACAAAAGGGAGTTGTAGAGAGGAAAAATAGACATTTACTTGAGGTTGCTAGAACCATCATGCTACACTCTAATGTTCCTAGACAGTTTTGGCCAGAAGCCATCCTTATTGCCTGATTTCTAATTAATCGAATGCCTTCTTCTGTGATTGGTAACAAGATTGTTGTACAGGTTCTACAACCAACTATGCCTCTTTTTCTGTCCCTCTTGAGGATATTTGGATCTACCTGCTTTGTGCGTTTACTTGGACCGAATTATGACAAATTATCTCCTAGAGCAGAAAAATGCATTTTCTTAGGTTATTCACGTACTAAAAAAGGGTATAGGTGCTATAGTCCTACTACTAAAAAATGGTTCACGAGTAGTGACATGGTCTTCTTTGAGGATACACCTTTTTATTCTGCTAAAGGAGATACCTTGAGTTCAGATATAATAACACCACCATTACCAGTCATCAGTGATTGCATATCTGATACTTCACCTGCTGAAACTACTTCTCCGATTATTGTGTGTCAACGCAGGAATCAGTCACCGACTGCTCAAGACCCCCCCATGGAACACCAATCTCCTCCTCTAGAAGGTCCTACACCTGCTAAGGTAACTTCTGACTTAGATTTGCCTATTGCTCTAAGAAAAAGCACTCGTTCTTGTACCTCTCATAATATTGCTAATCATGTTTCTACTGTACATCTGAGTATTCATGTCAGTAATTTTGTTGTTGCTCTATCTGCTATTGCTGTTCTTAAGAATATCCACGATACTTTACAAAGTTCTGCCTGGACAAATGCCATGACAGAGGAGATGACTGCCCTTGCTGATAGAAGAACTTGGGAGTTGGTGGATCCACCTCCTGATTGCAAGCCTGTTGGCTGTAGATGGGTATATGCTGTGAAGTATCAACCTGATGGAACGGTGGAACGTCTGAAGGCATGCCTGGTGGCTAAAGGGTACACCCAAACCTATGATATTGATTATTTTGAGACGTTCTCTCCTGTTGCAAGACTTAATTCTGTCCGAGTACTCTTTTCTGTTGCTGTCAACTTAGATTGGCCTCTTATTCAACTGGATGTTAAAAATGCTTTTCTGTATGGTGATCTTCAAGAAGTGGTCTATATGGAGCAACCACCTGGGTTTGTTTCTCAGGGGGAGTCACACAAGGTTTATCGTCTAAAAAAATCTATTTATGGACTCAAGCAGAGTCCTCGGGCATGGTTTGACAAATTGAGCAAGATACTGACTACCTTTGGATTATGAGATCACATGTTGATCACTCTCTTTACTAAAAAGACATCGTCTGGTATTGTGATTTTGATTGTTTATGTTGATGATATCATTCTGTTTGGCAGTGATACTACTAAAATTCAGGCTACTAAAGCACACTTCTGCAAGCATTTTGCTACTAAAGACTTGGGAAAGCTGCGATATTTTCTAGGCATTGAGGTGTCCAGAACTGCTAGTGCTCGTCTTATCTCAGAGGAAGTATGTTCTTGATCTTTTACAGGAGACTGGGATGCTTGGAACGCGTCCCGCTGATACTCCTCTGGACCCCAATGTGAATTGGGATGATGAAGCATCTCCTATATTTCCAGACAATAAAAAAATATAGGAGACTGGTTGGTAAGATGATTTATCTGACTATTACTAGAGCTGATATCTCTACTGTTGTTGGTCTTCTTAGCAGGTATCTTGATAAGCCTAGACAGTGCCATTGGGATGCTCTTTGTAATATTATCAGATACCTTAAGAAATCTCCTGGCAAAGGCCTTTGTTATAGAAAGCATGGACATTGTTCTCTTGAAGGCTATTCTGACTCTGATTATGCTGGAAGTAAGATTGACAGGAAATCTACTTCAGGCTATTGTACTTATGTTGGAGGCAATCTTGTCACTTGGAGGAGCAAAAAACAAAATGTTGTTGCTAGATCCAGTGCTGAGGCTGAATACAGGGCTATGGCCCACACTACTTGTGAACTGCTATGAGTACAATCTCTCTTGAAAGACTTCAGTGTGGAGTCTCTACTACTATTCCTATGCATTGTGACAACAAAGCTGCCATCTTCATTGCTAATAATCCTGTCTATCATAAGCGCACAAAGCACATTGAAGTTGACTGCCATTTTATCAGAGAAACTATCTTGTCTGGTCGAATCTGCACTCCATTTACCCACTCAGCGGATCAATTTGCTGATATTTTTATAAAGCTGCTGCCTAGAAAAGAAGCATTTTAGCTCTCTTGTGGACAAGTTGGGCATGATTGATATCTATGTTCCAACTTGAGGGGGAGTGTTAAATTATGTCTTTATTTATTCTGTTTGCTATTTTCCTTTTCTATATAGATCTACTTGTAATTGTTCCACTTATATATATATATATATATATATATATATATATATATATATATTGGGTACACACATTGTGTAACCCTACGGTTTCTCACTTTGCTTTTCTCAGAAGACATGGCTGTGGGGGAGCATGGAACTTGGGATTACCTCTAGGTTCATGTTCTACACTACTGCCAAAGAGATATGTGATGCAATAAAGAAACATTATTCTCAAGAAAAGAATGCTCTTCATCAGTTCATGATATATAACCGCCTCTTTGCAGAACGACAAGGAGACACGTCTTTAGAAGAATACTTTGTACTGTAGTGATCCAAGGTATTGCACAAGAACTGAGCTTCTATCATCCAGTGACTGTCCAGGAACAAGTCAAAGACAGAGATGACTTAATTACAACAAAGTTCTTATCTGGTCTGAGTTCTTCGTGTAGTCCAACCCGCAACGTCATCCTAGCTTCTGACAAACTTCCCAGCTTGGAAGAGGCTTACTCAAGGATTTTACAGGCAAATTTGAACCTGTTGATCCTACAACAGTCTTACCTCCTAGAGATTCCCATGCTTCTGTAGCTGCTGCAGTGAGAGGACGGACATGTATGGGCCGAGGACGTAGCACTCGTCCTAAGTGTACTTTCTGTGACAAACCTGGACACACAATTGAGAAATGTTAGAAGAAGCATGTGGGAGCAGCAAACTATGCCGCCACTACTGAGTCTTCTGAGCCTCGTGTTTCGAGTTCTGGTTCTTTTGGCATCACACTCACCAAGGAGGAATATGATAGATTTATTTTGGCTACCCATCATCTGAGTTTGGGGTCATCTTCTTCAGCCAACTTGGCGTCCACTACTGGTAATCAGGTTACCTCTTTATTGGCTTCTGGTTCTACTTCTTCATGGGTGGTTGACTCTGGAGCGTCACAACATATGACTGGTATGAGGAGACTACTTCATTCCATTAACTCACATATTCCTCACCAATTTGTAACAATAGCAGATGGTTCAATGAGGAGAGTTTTAGCTAGTGGATCTGTTTCCCTGACTCCATAAATTGATCTTGAATTCGTACATTATGTGCCTACATTTCCATTTAATCCTCTCTCTATTGCTAAATTGATTGATATTGTGAAATGTACGGTAACTTTTGGACCTTGTTTTGTATACAGGATCTCAAGAGTATGAGGACGATTGGTGGGGGGCCTAGGAAAGGTGATCTCTACCTCTTCCACGGTGACAGTTTGCCTCACCAAGTATCTACTCCTGCTCTAGCTATCCTTTTGAGTGGTTCTCCCTTACTGTGACACTACAGATATGGACATCTTTCGCTAGAGAGCCTGAGGAAGTTAGAACCTAAGTTGTCTCAAGTGTCTTCTTTAGAGTGTCAGTCATGTCAACTGGGGAAACATCACATAATGTCTTATCCCGGTAGTGTCAATAAACGGACGTCTTGTCGTTTTGAGTTAGTCCACTGTGATGTTTGGGATCCTGTAAAAGACCATAGCTATAATGGTTTTTGTTATTTTATTTCCTTTGTGGATGATTTTTCGCGTATGATATGGATTTGTCTGTTGAAGAGTCGAGAGTTTGTGTTATCCATTGTCAAACATTTTCATCAAGAAATAAAAGTTCAATTTGGTTGCAATATTTAATTTCTTCAATCTTATAATGCCTTGGTGTACGTTCAAAATGCTATGGCTGATTTTTGTAGTTCTGTTGGGATCGTACATCATGTCCTCACACCCCTCAGCAAAACGGGGTAGCAGAGAGGAAAAATCGTCACCTTCTTGATATTACCAGGACAATTATGTTTCAATCTAATGTTCCTAAGAGATTCTGGTTTGACGCTTTACTTAATGCATGTTTCCTTATCAACAGTCAACTATCTTCTGTGCTCCAAGGATGTACTCCATTCTCTGTCTTATGTCCCAAAGATCAGCCTTTCCTTGTTCCCCTCAGAGTGTTTGGTTGTACTTCCTTTGTCCACAATTTTGACCCTAAGGCTGATAAGTTATCTCCTAGGTCAATTAGGACTCTTTTTCTTGGGTATTCCAACACTAGCAAAGGGTACAAGTGTTATTGTCCAAGTCTCCGTCATATGTTTGTGTCTAGGAATGTGACGTTTCATGAATCCACTCCATATTTCTCTAGTGTTCCCAGTAAGGGGGAGCAGTTATGTAAGAGAGTGCCACCATCAGATATCAGTGAGGGAGTGACACCACCACATCAGAGTGAGAGAGTGCACCTATCATTCCTGACTATAATTCAGGAAGAGCAGCCAGCAGAAAGTCCGTTA
This sequence comes from Alisma plantago-aquatica, assembly GCA_963693085.1. NCBI lineage: Eukaryota > Viridiplantae > Streptophyta > Magnoliopsida > Alismatales > Alismataceae > Alisma > Alisma plantago-aquatica. Next base: position 1,262,314,053 of record OY856409.1, read on the forward strand.
ATTCAGCAATATTCACATGTTTACAACATACGAGGCAAACAAGATCCATAGGAGGTAGAGACTCCAGTCTCTAAGCCTCCCCCATCTTCCTCTACTCAAGGGATTTCTGGAGAACCATCTGACCTTGATGTTCCCAATACTGTCCGCAAAGGTACTCGTTCCTGTACTATTCGGCATCCTATTGCAAATGTGTGTTGTTTGTCCAAATTATTTAAGCATGCCCGCTCATTTGCTCTTGGGATTGATTCTGTGGTCATTCCAAGAAATCATCTTGATACTATGAAGGATATTGGCTGGAAACATGCGATGAATGTAGAAATGTCTGCTCTTTTACAGAACAACACCTGGGAACTTGTTGACTTACCTCCAGATAAAAATGTTGTGGGGTGCAGATGGGTAGTCACAGTAAAGCATAACCCAGATGATTCGATGAAGAGTTTGAAAGCTAGACTGGTGGCAAAGGGGTATACTCAAACATATGAGGTTGATTTCTTTGAGACCTTTTCACTAGTGGCTCGTCTGAATTCTGTGCGTTTTCTTATTTCTCCGGCTACTACCTTTGACTGGCTTCTATTTCAGCTCGATGTCAAGAATGCCTTTCTTCATGGTGATCTACAAGAGGAGGTATACATGGAGCAACCACCTGGTTTTGTTGTTCAGGGGGAGTGTCAGAAGGTGTGTAGACTGAAGAAAGCCATCTATGGATTGAAACAATCTCCTAGAGCTTGGTTTGACAAGTTCAGTGATGTTGTGCTGAAAATGGGTTTTTCTCGTTCTGTGACTGATCACTCCTTATTTTATTCTAGTTCTTCTGGTGGATCTATTATTATTGATGTGCATGTTGATGATATAGTTATCACTGACAGTGATTCTACAGACATATCTCGTGTGAAAGAAGGCTTGTAGGGGCACTTTTATACAAAGGATCTGGGAAAACTGAGATATTTTTTGGGCATTGAAGTACTTAGATCTCATGCAGGTACCAATTTGTCTCAGAGAAAATATGTACTGGATTTACTACAGGAAGCAAGTATGAGTGAGTCCAAGCCCGTGTCTACTCCTATGGACTATCATGTGAAGGAGATGACTGATGATACTGATTATCCAGATTCTATTTATTACAGGAAAATTGTTGGTAAACTGATATATTTGACAGTTACACGTCCTGACATTTCCTTTGTTGTAGGAGTGGTGAGTCAGCATATGAGCTCACCACAACAGTCTCATTGGACAGTCTGTCGTATTCTGAGATATCTGAAAGGTGCACCTGGTAAGGGAATCACCTATTATAGTCCAAAGACCCTTGTATCCACTCTTTCTCTTACTGGTTATGCAGACGTAGATTAGGAAATCATCTTATTACCTGAAAAAGCAAAAAGCAGAATGTTGTGGCAAGATCTAGCATGGAAGCTGAGTATAGAGCAATGGCACATGCATGTTGCGAGTTGCAGTCGGTTCAATTTGTACTTTCTGAATTAAAGATTCTTGTATTGTCTCCTATAGAACTTAGATGTGACAATCAAGCCGCTATCTACATTGCCAAGAACCCAGTCTTCCATGAAAGTACGAAGCACATAGAGGTTTACTGCCACTTTATTAGAGATCAGATCAAGAGTGGGACTGTTGTGACTTCGCATGTCAAGTCTGAAGATCAACTTGCAGATGTTCTCACAAAGCCATTGAGTCCAACAACATTTCAGAGTTTGTGCAACAAGTTGGGCATATACAATGTGTACTCTCCAGCTTGAGGGGGAGTGTTAATATATTTCATTATATTCAACTGTTTATTATATTTTGTAATTTATGTATCCTGCTGGACCTCTATGTAAATTCTCCAACTTCTCTTATTAATAAAAAGGGAGAAGGTTCATTGCCTCACCTAACGCTGCATTGCACGCAACATTGCGGCAACTCTGTTTACAACTACCATGTGTTATGCCCTGTGCATGAACTTTTAAGCACATGATGTTAGCGAAAGTGTGATTGGCCTCACAAACCTCCTACACATGATTTGACCTCACTCACAAACTCTTTGGAAAAGATTCCCTTCTATCTAAAACCCTAGTCTCATGACACCAAGTTACAGATGATGGAAACTTAATAGAATTGATGATAAGCAAAGCAAATCTCCTCTGCGTCTTTTGGCCTTGCACACTCTTGGAACATTTGAGGATAAAGCACAATGTAGCCCCATGTTTTGTCAAACGAGCCATCATTTATGACAAGTTTCTACTTGGACTTGATGTTTTCAACCTAGGGTTTTACACATGGTATTGAGGCCGATTACCACTTGCAGTTGTGGGCCCCAAGTGAATATGTGGTATTCTAGTCTTACAATGTATATACAAACATAAGGGATATCTCATAAGTAGAGGCGAGCTAGGATTATCCTTACACTTCAAGGTTGTTAAGAGTTATTCTTATTTAGTATATGTGCTTAAGTATGTTTGGCTATTAGGTTTTAATCCAATGTCTTGTATTATTCCCCTCTCCTAAATATAAGAGCAAGGTTTTATCTAATAGATAATTGTGAATGTGTGCCGCAAAGCTGCGTGCAATGCAGCGTGTGTGAGGGTTCAAGACCTCTCACCCTTTTATTAATAGAAACTGGGATAATTACATAAAGGTCCGACAATATATAGAAATTACAAATAATAGAATATAAAGAGATATTTTAAGACCACCTCAAGATGGAGCGTACACATCATGTATGCCCAGCTTGTTGCAAAAGCTCTGAAATGTCGCTGGACTCAATGGCTTTGTGAGTACATCTGCAAGTTGATCTTCAAATTTGACGTGTTAAGTCACAACAATGTCATTCTTGATCTGATCTCTGATGAAGTGGCAGTCAATCTCTATATGCTTAGTGCGTTCATGGAAGACTGGATTCTTGGCAATGTAGATAGCAACCTAATTGTCACTGTTACAATATATTCCTGGTTTATATATTCTGTTAATTGTTGTGTTATTTCCATATTATATGTGGACCTCTCTGTAATTGTTTCAATGTTATATATATGAGGGTGCACACATTGTGCAACCCTACGCTTCCCAAACTGCTTTCTGTTTCACATGGTATCAGAGCAGTAGATCCAGGCGGCCGTCACCCTCCCTTCCCTTCCCTCTCTCTCTCTCTCTCTCCAGGCGCCCCCCCCCCCCCCCCCCCCGCGCGCGCGCGCGCGGCACCACAGCCGCCGGGCCGCCGCCGGCCCCGCAGCAGCAGCAGCCGGCCGGGCAGGCCAGTCGCCGCCGCCGCCGGGCGGGCAGCAGGCGCGGGCCAGCCCCCAAGGGCCGGTCCTCTTCTCCGCCGCCGGGGCCTAATACGCCTCCGCGGCCCGTTGCCACCGGGCAGTTGGCTACGTGAAGGTCCGGTGGCTTGAACTGACGTAGACGTTTTTTTCTGGTTCCGTGCCTGCCTGCCCGTGTAGACCTTTGTGTCACCGGGCTTTGATCTGCGCTTAGACGTAGATCGTATGTGAGAGGTCTTCTCCGTGTTTGTTGTGCCTGCTGTGCCTGTCTGACGGCGTAGACCGTCTCCTGCCTGATCGTGCCTGTTCCCGCTGTGCCTACTGCTACCATGGCGTCTTCGCATGATGACTTCCGCCGTCAAGTTACTACTGTGAAGCTTGATGAGCGCAACTACCCACACTGGGTCTGCTCCATGACGATCTATGCTAGATCCCAGGGCAAGTACTCACACCTTATCCGTGCGGGTCCAGACGCACCCGCCGAGGACGCTGATGCTAAAGATGTGAAGGCGTATGACGACTAGGTTCGTGATGACTCCACCGTGATGACCTGGATTCTCAACAGCAGCATTGAGAAGATTAGTGTCACACTTCTTCACCTGCCTACGGCGAAGCAGATGTGGGATCAGCTCGCCGGTACTTACTCGCATAGTCAGAACCCCAAGAAGGTGTTTGACATCACCAAGCAGCTGGGACGTCTACAGTTCACGGGGACAGATATTTCTGACTACTTCTCTGACTTCACTGGATTATGGGGTGAGCTGGAATCCTATCATCCTCTCTCCACGGACCTGGCTACTATGCAGCGTCAGCGCCAGGAGCTTCAGTTGGTTCAGTTTCTCTGTGGATTGCCCGAGTCATATGCTGGAGTTGTGGACCAGATCCTAGCTAGTGACCCTCTGCCGTCACTACAGAGTGCCTACAAACGCCTTCAGCGTTTGCCTTCGTCGTCTTCTTCTCTGACTCCTGATGTTGGAGACTCTTCGGCCCTTGCCGCAGCTTCTGGTCGTGGTCGCGGTCGTGGCCGTGGTCGCTTTACTGAGAGCCGTCCTCCCCTGGGTGGAGGACGAGGACGGACTGCTCCGGGTCGTGGAGCCTCTTCTACTGCCCCTACTGCTGGTGCGCGTCCCCAGTCAGGACAGCGCCTTTGTACCTTCTGTGGCCGGTCCAACCATATTGAAGAAAAATGCTGGGAGAAATATGGTAAACCGGCGTGGGCTAATGCAGCTGCGGACTCCACTCCTACTGCTTCAGAGGGGACGACTCAGTCTACTGACTCTGCCTCCTCGGGTGCGACTGCTGATTACATCCGTGCTGAGGTGGAGCGTCTTCTTCTTGAGCGCGCTGGTGCGTCGTCTCAAGCTTCGACTAGTGGAGCTCATGCCGCCACCTATTCTGGTTATGACACTGCCTTCCTGAGTTCTTCCTCTACGCCTGGTAATACTAAAAGGGTCATAGACTCCGGTGCCTCTTCGCATATTTCTGGAAATAGATCATTGTTTCACAGATTATTTAAACCTGCTAGACCCTCTTCTGTCATGTTGGCCGATGGTTCCAAGTCTGCTGTGGTTGGAGTAGGGGATATTTCTTCTGACTTTCTGCTGAAATCTGCCTTATATGTGCCGCGATTTCCTTTGAATATGTTGTCTGTTAGCAAGATATTGCGGGGCTTACAGTGTAGTCTGACTTTTATTCCTGGTTCTTGTGTTTTTCAGGACCTTCGCACGAGGATGAAGATTGGTGGGGGGTATGAAGGTGCTGATGGACTCTTCTATCTGGATCAGTTGCCTAAAGCTGCTAAAGCATCTGTGACGTCTGCATTATCTACATCTGTTTCTGCATTACAGTGGCACTACCGGCTGGGCCATCCCTCATCTGAGAAGCTTCGATATTTGGTTTCTGATCTTGGTGTTTGTCGTTTTCAGTGCGAGCCATGTCAACTTGGAAAACAAACTCGTGCTGTTTATCCTAGACGCAGTCAAATTAGCAGTAAAAATATATTTGATATAGTGCATTCTGATGTATGGGGACCTTGTCATGTGCCTAGTTTATCTGGTCATAAGTATTTTATTCTGTTTATTGATGACTTCTCACGGACTACTTGGTTATTTATGATGAAAAGTAGGTCCGAAGTCTTGTCTGTCATCAAGTTCTTCTTTGCTGAAATAAAAACTCAATATGGCATGCCTGTTAAAATTTTTCGTACTGATAATGCACTGGAATTTGTTAAAAAAAATGTGGATGTTTTTTGTCAATCTGTGGGTACAATACATCAGACCTCCTGTGCTTATACACCCCAGCAAAATGGTGTGGCTGAGCGTAAAAATAGACATGTGTTAGAGGTTGCTAGAACTATTATGATGCATGCACATGTTCCTCGCTCGTTTTGGCCTGAAGCTATATTGACTGCTTGTTTTCTGATAAATCGAATGCCATCATCTGTGATTGGAAACCAAATACCTATTCAGGTGCTCCAACCCGATATTCCGCTATTTACTGTGCCTCCTAGGATTTTTGGATGTACCTGTTTTGTACGGTTAGTTGGACCTACTTCTGATAAATTGTCTCCTCGTGCTGCGAAGTGCATTTTTTGGGGTACTCCCGTACCCAGAAGGGATATCGGTGCTACAGTCCTACTGCAAGAAAATGGTTTACTAGCAGTGATGTGGTTTTCTTTGAAGATACTCCTTACTATTCGGCTCGTGGTGACAGTTTACAGTCTGATCTTATTGCTTCACCTCTCCCTGTTATTTCTGAATGTGTGCCTGACACTACTGACAAAGTCACTACTGAGGCTGATAAGCCTCCTCTTATAGTTTATCAACGCAGGAACAGAGTGCCTTCTACTCAAGAAACCCCCCATGAAAACCAATCTTCACCTCCAGAAGGTTCTGCTACACCTGAGGTACCTTCTGACCTTCACTTACCCATTGCTCTTAGAAAGGGTACTCGTTCCTGCACATCACACAATATTGCTCAGTTTGTTTCTACTGACCATCTGAATATCCATTCTAGCAATTTTGTATATGCCTTATCTGCTGTTGCTGTTCCAAAGAATATCCAGGATGCTCTACAGAGTACTGGTTGGGTGTCTGCTATGAAGGAGGAGATGTTAGCTCTTGCTGAACGAGATACTTGGGAGTTGGTGGATCCTCCTCCTCAGTGCAAACCTGTCGGTTGCAGATGGGTGTATGCTGTGAAATATCAACCTGATGGCACTGTTGAAAGGCTCAAGGCACGCTTAGTTGCTAAAGGCTACACCCAGACGTATGGTATTGACTATTTTGAGACATTCTCTCCTGTTGCTCGCCTTAATTCTGTTAGAATTCTTCTGTCTGTTGCTGTTAATCTTGACTGGCCTTTGTTGCAACTTGATGTCAAAAATGCCTTCTTGTATGGTGATTTACAAGAGGTCTATATGGAGCAACCTCCTGGGTTTGTTGCTCAGGGGGAGTCTCACAAAGTTTGCAGATTAAAGAAGTCTATTTATGGGCTTAAGCAGAGTCCCCGGGCTTGGTTTGATAAATTGAGCAAAATTATGATTGATTTTGGGTTTCTGCGGTCTCAGGTGGATCATTCTGTTTTTACCAAGAAGACTTCAGCTGGTATTATTATTCTGATTGTCTATGTTGATGATATTATCATATCTGGCAGTGATTCTCTTGGTATTCAGGCTACTAAATCTCATATGGGCAAACATTTTGCTACTAAAGATTTGGGCAAACTTAGATATTTTCTGGGCATAGAAGTTTCTAGAAATTCTAATGCTCTTGTGTTGTCTCAGAGAAAATATGTCCTAGACATTCTGCAGGAGACTGGTATGCTGGGGGCGAGACCTGCTGATATTCCTCTAGATCCTAATGTAAATTGGGATGATGATTCTTCTCCTCTGTTTGCTGATCATAAAAAGTACAGGAGGCTGATTGGTAAACTCATTTATTTGACTGTCACCAGAGCTGACATTTCTACTGCAGTGGGTCTTCTTAGCAGATACCTTGATAAGCCCAGACAGTGTCACTGGGATGCTCTTTGTCAGATTCTACGATATTTGAAAAAGTCTCCTGGCAAGGGACTTCACTACAGGAAGCATGGACACTGTTCTCTTACGGGGTACTCTGATTCTGATTATGCAGGTAGCAGAGTTGACAGAAAATCCACTTCTGGGTATTGTACATATGTTGGAGGAAATCTTGTTACCTGGCGGAGTAAAAAACAAAATGTTGTGGCTAGGTCAAGTGCTGAAGCTGAATATAGGGCCATGGCCCATACTGCCTGTGAACTGCTGTGGGTGCGCTCTCTGTTAAAAGAGTTTGGAGTTGACTCTTCTTCTGCTATACCTATGCACTGTGATAATAAAGCTGCTATCTTCATTGCAAATAATCCAGTCTATCATGAGCGCACTAAACATATTGAAGTAGATTGTCATTTTATTCGGGAATCTATTCTGACTGGCAAGATCTGCACTCCCTTCACTCGTTCTGAAGACCAAGTTGCTGACATCTTCACCAAGCTGCTGGCGAAGAAGCAATTCTGCATTCTGATGGACAAGTTGGGCATGATTGATATCTATGCTCCAACTTGAGGGGGAGTGTTACAATATATTCCTGTTTTATATAATCTGTTAATTGTTGTGTTATTTCCATATTATATGTGGACCTCTCTGTAATTGTTTCAATGTTATATATATGAGGGTGCACACATTGTGCAACCCTACGCTTCCCAAACTGCTTTCTGTTTCACAGTCACATCTGAGCTCTATGGGAGACAAAACATGAATCTTTAACTCAGAATGCTCAGATTGAACCCACTGCAACTCGCAACAAGCATGAGCCATTGCTCGATACTCAACCTCCGTGCTTGATCTAGCCATAACATTCTGCTTTTTGCTTTTCCAGGTGATAAAGTGATTTCCTAGAAACGTGCAATACCCAGAAGTAGACCTCTTGTTATTCAGATTACCAACCCAGTCTGCATCTGCATAACCAGTAAGAACAAGAGTAGACACATGAGTCTTGGGTCTATAGTAGATGATCCCCTTGCCGGGTGCACCCTTCAGATATCTCAGAATACGACAGACTGCCATCCAGTGTTACTGTTGTGGTGAGCTCATATGCTGACTCACCACTCCTACAACAAAGGAAATGTCAGGGAGAGTAACTGTCAGATATATTAATTTACCAACAATTTTCCTGTAGTATCCTGGATTTGGATAATCAGTATCATCATTCATGTCCTTTACATGATAGTCCATAGGAGTAGGCACCGACTTGGATTCACTCATTCCAGCTTCCTGTAGTAAATCCAACATCTATTTCCTCTGGGACAAATTAGTACCTACATGAGATCTAAGTACTTCAATGCCCAAAAAATATCTCAGTTTGCCCAGATCCTGTGTGTGAAAGTGCCCTTGCAATCATTCGTTCCAGTGATAACTATATCATCAACATATACAATAATAATAATGGATCCAACAGAAGAGCTAGAATAAAATAAGGAGTGATCAGTCACAGAACGAGAAAAGCCCATCTTTAGTACAACATCACTGAACTTATCAAACCAAGCTCTAGGAGATTGTTTCAATCCATAGATGGTTTTCTTCAATCTACAACTTTTTGACACTCCCCCTGAGCAACAAAACCAGGAGGTTGCTCCATGTACACCTCTTCTGGTAGATCACCATGGAGTAAGGCATTCTTTACATCAAGTTGAAAGAGAGGCCAGTCAAAATTAGTAGCCAGAGAAATAAGAATCCGCACTGAATTCAGACGAGCCACTGGTGAAAAGGTCTCAAAGAAATCAACTCCATATGTTTGAGTGTAACCCTTTGCCACCAGTCTAGCCTTCAACCTCTCAACTGAACCATCTGTATTATGTATTACTGTGAATACCCATCTGCAACCCTCAACATTTTTACCTGAAGGCATGTGTTGTTTTGTAGAAGAGCAGACATTTCCATATGCATTCCCTGTTTCCAGCCAATATCTTTCATAGCATCACGATGAGTTCTTGGAATGACCACAGAATCAATCCCAAGAGCAAATGACCGGGCCTACTTAGATAATTTCGACAAACAACACACATTTGCAATAGGGTGTCGAATAGTAATTAATGAGTACCTTTGTGAACAACAATGGGAACATCAAGGTCAGATGGTTCTGCAGAAATCTCTTGAGTAGAGGAAGATGGGGAAGGCTCAGAGACCGGAGTCGCTACCTCCTCTAGGTCCTGTCTGCCTCGTCTGATGTAAACATGTAGATACTGTTGAAATAATGTATCACCTGTTGGCTGCTCTTCCTGAATTACAGTATAGTCAGGAAGGATAGGTGGCACTCTCTCACTGATGTCTGATGGTGACACTCTCTCACTTTCACACAATTGCTCCCCCTTACTGGGAACACTAGAGAAATATAGTGTAGATTCATGAAAGTTACATCCTGAGACAAACATACGACGGAGACTGGAACAATAGCACTTGTATCCTTTGCTAGTGTTGGAGTACCCAAGAAAAAGAGTCCTAATAGACCTAGGAGATAACTTATCAACCTTGGGATCAAAATTGTGGACAAAAGACGTACAACCAAACACTCTGAGAGGAACAAGGAAATGCTAATCCTTGAGACGTAAGATATATAGAGATATGTGTTGTCTTGAGCGTCATGTGCTTAGCATGTGCTTTACTTATGTTGTTTAGTCCCATATGGGCTGCTTCTTAACCAGTCTCTGTCTCTAGTTGTTATATAAGAGACTACTATGTACACTGTTTTAATCATCCAATAAACAACACTTCTCCACTTTACATGGTATCAAGAGCAGGTTCTATTTTGTTTCTCCCACCCTAGTTTCCCACCCATGACCTAATCCTCTCAACCCCCCCCCCCCCCCCCCCCCGCCGGCGCCACCCCTCCCCTCTCCCGCCGCCGCCGCCACCCCTCCCACTCTCCCCAACCCCCACCCTCCACCACAGCAGCCGCCGTCGCCCCCCCCGGCGCCGCTGCTTGCAGCAGCAACTTCCCCGTCCACCACCACCCCCAACGGCCTCCTCCACCATCCCGTGACCCCTCCGTCTCTTCCTATCCATCCTCTCTACCTAATCCTATCTTCTTCCGCATTTTTCTCCACCTATAATCATTTCTCCACTCCTACGTAAGGCCTGAACACTTTCTAATTCTTTTACGTCTACGACCGGGATTCTGTCAGTTTCTACTCGGGTCTCTGCTGGCCATCTAAGTTGAGAGTCCTCTTTGTTCTTGAGGATTTCTGCCTGCGCCTCATGGGAGAACGTTGAGTTTTTCTCATGTTGGCGTAGGTTTCTATGATTTTTCTGCCCTTTTTCGGGTCCTTCTGATCTGCTGCGTCAGATCCCTTCTGCCCGGTTCGGGTTCCTCTGCTCTGCCCATTAAGGGTCTGTACTGCTTCTAAAGCATCATCGTAATCTGCTATGGCTTACTCTGAACCCCCCAGATCTCTGTGTGTCACTACGGTGAAACTCGACCGCGGGTTCAATTACCACCTATGGTCGGCGTCGTTTGTCCTTTATGTCAAGGCGCAGGGTCGATATCACCATCTGACGGCCGACCCTCCTGATGCTCCTACGGCGGATTCCGATGATAAAACTAAACAAAGCTACATCCAGTGGTCCAAAGATGATTCAGGCGTCATGTCTTGGCTCCTCAACAGCTCTGAGCCCCGGATCAGTCAATCTCTTCTCTGCCACCATGATGCCAAGGCGATGTGGGATCATTTGGCACATGTGTACTCTCATCAGGAGAATCCAAAGCGGGTCTTCGAAATCTTCAAACAACTTGCCAAAAAGGAGTTCTCCACTGACACATCTATTGATGATTTTTATAATCAATGCTCTGCTTTGTGGAATGAATATGAGTTGTATCATCCTCTTACTGCTGATATCAAGATTGCCCAGAAACAACGAAATGAGCTTCAACTTGTGCACTTTCTCGCTGCTCTTCCTGCCTCCTTCTCGGGGGTTGTTGATCAAATTCTATCAAGTGATCCGCTGCCCACTGTTCGTGATGTCCTCAAAAGAGTTCAGAGACTGCCTTCTCTGACTCCCACACCTGCTCCTGAGCATCCTGCGCTTGTTGCGCGCTCTTCTGATTCTACTCGTGGCCGTGGCCGTGGTCACGGTCGTGGTGGTCGACCTCCTCCTGCTGGTGGCCGAGGCTCTTCTACTCCGGGTCGAGGTCTGTCTCAAGGACCACGTCACTGCAACTGGTGTGGATGGGACAATCACACTGAAGACCGCTGCTGGATAAAGCACGGTAAACCTGCTTGGGCGAACCAAACTGCTGATGCTGCTGCTGTGACTGATTCTTCTACCGATTCGACACCTGCGCCACCTAATACTGATTGGCTTCGCTCAGAGTTCGAGAAGATGTTTCAAGAACGTCTTGCACAACTGCCCTCTGCATCCAGCTCGTCTGCCATGCTCACCTCTTCGTCTTCTGGTAACAAACAGTGGTGCATCGACTCCGGTGCTTCCACTCATATGACTGGTGCCCTTCACTTATTTTCAAAACTTAGTTCCACATCTCCGATATCTTCTGTTACTGTTGCAAATGGCTCGAAAAATGCTGTTCACGGCACTGGCACAGTTCCTTTGTCACAAAAGATGCATCTCAATTCTGTTTTATACATTCCAAAATTTCCTGTTAATTTGCTTTCAGTCAGCAAAATGATTAAACAACTACACTGCTCTGTCAAATTTGATCCCTCTGGTTGTATTGTGAAGGATATCCGCACGAAGACGAAGATTGGTTCGGGCCGTGAAGGACCAGACGGGCTGTACTACCTGGATGGGCCACCAATTTCAAAGGCGATGATCTCCACCTCTGTGTCAGGCCTACAGTTGCATGTTCGGCTTGGACATCCATCTGCTGCGAAACTGAAACTCCTTTTTCCACATATATCTGAAAATAAATTTTCCTGTGAAACATGTGTTATGGGCAAACATTCTCGTTATGTTTTTCCTGCTAAAAGAGTTATTTCTTCTAAAGTACCTTTTGAATTAGTACATGCGGATATTTGGGGACCTTGTTCTGTACCTAGTATTTCTGGTATGAAGTATTTTTTGACTTTTATTGATGATCATACTCGTACCACTTGGCTGTTTCTTCTCAAAGGTCGCAATACTGTGCTTGATTGCATTCGTACTTTCTTTGCTGAAATTAAAACACAATTTGGCCAACCTATTAAAATTCTTCGCACTGACAATGCTCTTGAATTTATGCAACAAGCTGTTACTTCTTTTTGTGTGTCCCAAGGGACTCTCCACCAGACCACTTGCCCTTATACACCACAACAGAATGGTGTAGCAGAACGGAAGAACCGCCACCTTCTTGAGGTTGCTCGCACCCTCCTCTTTCATTATAAAGTTCCTCACTGTTTTTGGCCTGATGCTGTGTCCACGGCTTGCTATCTTATCAATCGCATGCCGTCCTCTGTTTTGAAAAATAAGGTTCCGTACGCCCTTTTATTTCCTGATAAACCTTTGTTCTCTGTGCCACCTCGTATATTTGGGTGTACTTGTTTTGTGAAAAATCTTCGCCCCGGTATCACTAAGTTGGATGCTCGATCTGTGAAGTGTGTTTTTTTGGGGTACTCTCGCACTCAGAAAGGCTACCGTTGTTTTGATCCTATTACAAAACATTGGTATGTTAGTGCGGATGTGATATTTTTTGAACACATGCCCTATTACTCTTCCCCGGGGAAACAAGTGACTCCTGATATTTTGGTTCCTACTCCTCTACCTTTGGTAGATGATCCACCTCCTGCTGCGGTACCTTCTGAACGCCCTCTACAGGTCTACAAGCGCCGCTCGAAGCCTGCCACTGCCCCGGCCGAACCAATTCCTTCGTCTGCGGATGATCCACCATCGACTGAGGTACAATCTGACCTGGATATTCCTATCAGTTTACGGAAGGGTGTTCGTTCTTGCACTCAGCATCCTATTAGTCGCTTCTGCTCATCTGCCAATCTCAGTAATGACTTTGCCTGTTTCACATCTGCTATATCTGCTGTGACTATTCCTAAAAATGCCAAGGAGGCGCTTTGTCATCCTGCCTGGAAACATGCTATGGAACAGGAAATGCACGCTCTGACTGACCAACATACCTGGGATCTGGTTGATCAACCGTCTTCTTGCCATCCAGTAGGATGTCGCTGGATCTTCACTATTAAATATCAGCCCGATGGTACCATTGAGCGTCTGAAAGCTCGGCTCGTGGCAAAAGGATATACCCAGACTTATGGTGTCGATTATTTTGAAACCTTTTCTCCCGTAGCTCGTCTCAATTCTGTTCGTATTCTGATTTCTGTTGCTATCAATAAAGACTGGCCTCTTTTTCAGCTGGATGTGAAAAATGCCTTTTTATATGGCGATCTACAGGAAGATGTCTACATGGAGCAACCTCCCGGATTTATTGCTCAGGGGGAGTCTGCTTCAAAAATCTGTAAACTTCGCAAGGCAATTTATGGCTTAAAGCAAAGTCCACGAGCTTGGTTTGATAAACTCAGTAAAATCTTACTCTCTTTTGGCTTTCGCCGATCACAGGCTGATCACTCGGTTTTCATCCGAAAAACCACATCAGGGCTTGTTATTCTCATTGTGTATGTAGATGATATTATCTTATCTGGCAGTGATAGTGCAGGGATTCAAGCAACCAAAAACTATCTAGCACAACATTTTATCACGAAGGATCTTGGTAAATTACGATATTTTCTGGGCATTGAGGTTGCTAGATCTTCTGCAGGATTGTGCTTATCACAACGGAAATATGTTCTGGATTTGCTGAATGAAACAGGCATGTTAGGCTGTAAGCCAGCTAACACACCTCTGGATCCCAATATGGATTGGGATAGTGACTCTTCTCCCCCATATGCTGATCGACACCAGTTCAGGAGATTAGTAGGCAAGCTTATCTACCTGACTGTCACTAGAGCTGATTTAGCTGCTGCTGTTGGGTTTGTTAGTCGGTATCTTGACAAACCCCGACAATGTCACTGGGATGCTATCTGTCATATTCTTCGATATCTCAAAAGTGCTCCTGGGAAAGGACTATTATACAAGAAGCATGGGCATTGTAATCTATCTGGCTTTTCTGACTCTGATTATGCAGGCAGTAGATCTGATAGAAAATCCACTTCTGGGTATTGTATGTTTGTAGGGGGCAATCTGGTTACATGGCGCAGTAAGAAGCAAACAGTTGTTGCACGATCCAAGGCTGAAGCAGAGTACAGAGCGATGGCTCATACTACATGTGAGCTTCTGTGGGTCCGAAGCCTTCTGAAAGAATTTGACATCTCTCCGACTAGCCCCATTCCTATGTTCTGTGACAATAAGGCATCGATTTTTATTGCGAGCAACCCTACTTTCCATGAAAGAACGAAACATATAGAAGTCGACTGCCACTTTGTACGGGAAAAAGTTATGTCCGGACAGATTCACACTCCATATATCGGCACGGAGTAACAACTTGCAGATATCTTCACCAAAGTGCTACCCAAGACTCGCTTCCAGACATTGACTGACAAGCTGGGCCTCTTTGACATCTACGCTCCAGCTTGAGGGGGAGTATAGAGATATGTGTTGTCTTGAGCGTCATGTGCTTAGCATGTGCTTTACTTATGTTGTTTCTTATGTTGTTTAGTCCCATATGGGCTGCTTCTTAACCAGTCTCTGTCTCTAGTTGTTATATAAGAGACTACTATGTACACTGTTTTAATCATCCAATAAACAACACTTCTCCACTTTACAAGATAGAAAACAGAGTACATCCTTGAAGCACCGAATAGGGTTGCCTATTAATCAGGAAACAAGCAGTAAGTAAAGCATCAGACCAGAACCTCTTAGGGATATTGGATTGAAACATAATAGTCCTGGTAATATCAAGAAGGTGACGATTTTTTCCGCCCAACTACCCCATTTTGTTGAGGGGTGAGGATAAGATGTACGATGAATCATCCCAACGGAGCTACAAAAATCAGCCATAGCATTTTGAACATATTCCAAGGCATTATCAGATTGAAGAATTTTAATACTACAATCAAATTGAACTTTTATTTCTTGATGAAAATGCTTGACATGGATAACACAGGCTCTCGACTCTTTAACAAATAAATCCACGTCATGCAAGAATAATCATCCACAAAGGAAATAAAATAGCGAAAATCATTATAACTATTGGTTTTTACAGGACCCCAAACATCACTGTGGACTAACTCAAAGGGACAAGACGCCCGTTTATTGACACGACTGGGATAAGACATTCTATGATGTTTTCCCAGTTGACATGACTGACACTCTAATGAAGACATTTGGGATACCTCAGGTTCTAACTTTCTCAAGCTCTCCAACGAAGGATGTCCATATTCGTAGTGCCACAGTAAGGGAGAACTGCTCAAAAGGATAGTCGGAGTAGGAGCAGATACTTGGCGAGGCAGACTGTCACCATGGAAGAGGTGGATATCACCAATCGTCCTCATACTCTTGAGATCCTGTAATAGAAAGCAAGAATGTCCAAATGTCACTGTACAGTTCACAATATCAATTAATTTTGCAACAAAGAGAAGATTAAAAGGAAATGCAGGCACACACTGAACATATTTAAGATCAATTTTAAGAGTCAGAGAAACAGATCCACTTGCTAACACTCTCCTCACTGAACCATCTGCTATGGTTACAGATTTGTGAGGAATATGTGAGTCAATGGAATGAAGTAGTCTCCTCATACCAATCATATGTTGTGACGCTCCAGAATCAACCACCCATGAAGAAATTGAACCAGAAGCCAGTAAACAGGTAGCCTGATTACCAGTGGTAGATGCCAGATTTGCTGAGGAAGAGGATCCCACACTCAGATGTTGTGTAGCATGAATAAATCTATCATATTCTTCCTTTGTGAGTGTGATGCCAAAAGAACCAGAACTTGATGCAGACAGCTCAAAAGACTCAGCAGTACTAGCATAGTTTGCTGCCCCCACAGGTGGTGCAGCAGGTCTACCATGCTTCTTCCAACATTTCTCTACATTGTGTCCAGGTTTGTCACATAAGGTGCACTTAGGACGTGCTCCACGTCTTTGGCCCATACCTGTACGACCTCCTCTAACTGCAGCGGCTACAGATACATGAGAATCTCCAGAAGGCGAGAATGTTGTAGAATCAACTGGTTCAAAATTTGATTGTAAAATCCTCGAGTAGGCTTCTTACAGGCTGGGAAGTTTGTCAGAAGCGAGGATGACACTGCGGTTGGCTTGGGGGGCGGCGCCGGCGGCTGACCTTTTTGGCTGGCGGTGGGCGGCGTGGTGGAGAGGAAGAGAGGGGTGGCAGCGGTCTGGATGAACCCTAGCAACATTGCTCTGGTACCATGTGAACGTATGCCACAAAGCTACGTGCAATGCAGCGTGTGTGAGGGTTCAAGACCTCTCACCCTTTTATTAATAGAAATTGGGAGAATTACATAGAGGTCTAACAATATATAGAAATTACAAATAATAGAATATAAAGAGATATATTAACAATAATCAAATTGCCTACATCTTATTTTCCACATAATATCAGAGCAGTACACTCTTAGAGGAACCTTAAACCTAACCCCCACCACTTGTCTTCATCCACTCCACTAGGATGCCGCAACCCTTCCTCTAGTGAAGAAAAGAAGAAAATAGGAGAGGTCTAAACTAGCGGCCTGCTTAGATATACTCGTAGGCATTTTCTTCTTTCTCATGTCATCTTAGCAGATCCCTACCTATCATACCACTCATATACCCCCTCTGCCACTACCTCTCATCTAGTTAATATGTAGTATAGCAGGACTATTCGTTGCAGTTGACTACTCGTTGCTGCTGTAGGGAAATATGACGACAGAGATGACAATGGAAACAAACATTTCTTGCCATATTTCCCATAAACCAGTGGATCGCGTCAATAACTATGAACGGGATGGAAGGCTTGCAAGGTATATACTGGTCCTAGAGCAAGTCCAACGACAATCCTTGCAGCGACATGATTCTTTCTCAAGCAACACCCTGGCGGTTGTTGAGGATGACCTCCTGATATAGCATCACGAACGGTAGTTGACAACATCCTCCTAGCGTGGTGACAACGATCTCCACGCCTCTACGTATTCCACGCGGACCACCGGAAACTCATGTTGTTCTTCTAGAACTGACGAGAGAGAGTTGTCCCTCATGTTGTCAACGTTCTAATGTCAACTTTCTCCCCTTTGGCTATCTCTCCCTTTTACGGGTAAGATGCCTCTGGCTCTCACATTACCATAACGTCGAGGTTAGGAGACTTGTATTAAGAGTTTTGGCCACCCTCCCCTTTTATATTGGAGTGGATTGATCAGAGTTTCCACAAATCCGGGGACATGAGGAGACGAATTTTATGAATTTGCGGCTGTTGCGAATCATGAGCAGTCAGTCGACTGGCACCCCAGTTGGTCGATTGGAATGTTTTTATATACGCAAACATTTTGACTTTTAATGCGACGATCAATGCACAACATGACGTCAACATTAATCCTGGATACAATCAACTGATCGTCTAGACGGTCAACTGGACTTCTCAGTCGATCGACTGGGCACTCCAGTCGGTCCACTCACATTCCCAGTCAGTCGACTCGCATTCCCAGTCAATGTTGTTTGAGTTGATTATCGAAACACTTTAGTAATCAAGTCAAACCTTATTCATGAGTAAACTCCTATGTCAGGTGCATCCTATGTGTGTGACCCTATATGTCCCGAATTACGTTGGCAGTGAATGTCCATAACTAGATTATGACATCACAAACAATGAGTGGTATCTAGCAACACATGATTGCCACCCAAGTAATTGAAAAGTTGGAGAACAACTTCAACTTGTAATTTGTGATCAGTGTTATATTGATCGTATAGTTCCTTTATCTTTGATATCTAAATTGAATTCGAGGCATGGAATCATCATCCTCTTAATATTCAATCCATGTTCTTTGAACTAGAGCAGACTGTCTAAGATCCATGTGAGCTCACATATCACATATTGATTCACACGAGTACAACTATACGTTTCTCAGTCTCGCTTATCAAGTGACCAAGATATCAACTCTAGCGGGAGCTATAAATCCCATCTACATCACTCAAAGTCAATCCCCATATGTCACAACATACTCGAACTTGACCTGTATGGTAACCCTAATTCGAGGTTATGTTAGATGGTATGGAAGTACATTGATCAACATGTGATGAATGTAGTAACTTCAGGTCTAAGAACTACAATCACCAGTACCACTATGAGAGATGATTCGAAATACCATTCAATGGTTGCCATGTATCACTCTCAAGGTGAGTCTGTCTGATACACTGTCCTCTAACAAGTACTTATGTATTTGGCTTGATATCACATATCATGACAAATGAGATTCTGTCATCAGTAACACACATTCTAGTTTTATGTATTATTGTTGTCTATATTGTTTCTACAATAATATCTGACTAGGGATATAATAAGAATATATATACTCTTATCATACATATGATCTCATTATGTAGGTACTCAATCTGAAGACATGTCATCGAGTAATATCATTCTTTTAGACATCTATGATTTTATACCATCATCTCATAATTGAATAAACATATAGAGAAAAAGTTTCCTTTATTATTTAATCAAATCTATTACATGATGCCTCATTACAATCATCGTATGACTGGCTCCCTGGGCATACATACCAACAACGTCCACTTGTACTTAGAGCCAAACACCCATGAATTTAATTTATATGTTTGTATATTACCATCCGTCTTCTTTTTGAAGGCCCACTTGCACTCTATAATTTTTACCCCTTCAGGTGGATCCACCAAGGTCCATATCTTGTTGGAATACACAGATTTCATCTCATATCTCATCGCCTCAAGTCCCTTCTCAGACTCTGGTCCCTTAACAACTTCTAGGTAGGTTGTTGGTTCATCATCACTGACCAACTCATTGCCTTCTTGAGTCACAAGAACCAAATCTTTCAGGCTCAAGGCGTGTCTTACTAGATCTGCGAGACTTTTATATTACCTGAGGAACTTGAGATTTCACAATAGTTTGTGACTCTTCATGTTCCTTTTATACCTCTACATGTTTAATGTTTTGTTGTTGGACTGGAACCTCTTTGAGTTCTACTTTCCTCCCTTTGATTCTTTGTATTACCTGAGGAACTTGAGATTTCACAACGGTTTGTGACTTCATGTTCCTTTTATACCTCTACATGTTTAATGTTTTGTTGTTGGACTCAAACCTCTTCGAGTTCTACTTTCCTCCCACTGATTCTTTTGAAAATAAATTTCTTTTCTAGGAATACATCATCCGTGGCGACAGACCCTTTGTTGTCATATGGAGTATAAAAGTAGTGTCCTTTGGTTTTCTTAGGATATCTAAGAAAGCAACATTTATCCGATCTGGGTCCAAGATTTTCGGAAAACTACTTTCTCACATAAGCTTCACATCCTCAAATCTTCATAAAAGACGCATTGAGACACTTCCCATACCATATCTCATATGCTATCTTTTGAACCAGTTTAGGTGGCACACGGTTAAGTGTAAACCCTGCAGTTTCTAGAGAATTAACCCTGGAAGGAAGTCGGAAGACTAGCAAAACTCATAATTGACCGCATCATATCTACTAGTATACAATTCCTTCTTTATGATAACCCATTACGCTATGGTGTTCCAGGTGGAGTCCATTATGATACGATACCGCGGTCCCGCAGAAGGTCCTCAAACTCTTGGCTTAAATATTCCTCACATCGATCAGAACGAAGTGTTTTAATACTTTTACCAAGTTGGTTCTATACTTCATTCATGAAATCCTCGAACTTTTCAAGAGTTTTGACTTATGTTTCATCAAGATTACATAATCCATACTGAAGGCATCAGTAAAGGTGATGAAGTACTAATAACCACCTCTAGCATTTGTTCTTAAAGGGCCACATATATTAGTATATATGAGTCCTAATATATCACTTGCTCTCTCACTGTTACCAGTGAAAAGAACTTTTGTCATGTTGTCCAACAAACAAGACTCGCATGTCTCTATTGATTCAAGATCAGAAGAGTCTAGAAAACCATCTTTATGGAGTCTAGAATTGCGTTTCTCATTGATGTGCCCTAAACGACAATGTCAAAGGTATGTTTTGTTTGAGTTATCAAGTTTTAACCTTTTGGTGTTTACGTTATAAACATTTGTCTCAAGATCTTTTAAGTAAAAACCATAGGACATAGGGGCACTGTCATAAAAGATCTTATCTTTAAAAATAGAATACCGATCAATCTAATATAAAATTCGAATCTATTCTTGTCCATACAAGGTACAAAAATGATGTTTCTATTAATGGTAGGTACAAAATAATCGTTCTCTAACTCCATTACAAGCCTAATGGGCAGAGATAAATGATAGGTTCAACTGTAGTGGCAACAACTCTTGCTCCATTCGCAACACGTAGTTCGACCTTGTCCTTTCTCAAAGGTTTACTTTTCAGATCTTGTATATTTGAACATAAGTGAGATTGACATCCGATATCCAAGACTAGTGGGCAGAGATAACTGATAGGTTCAACTGCAGTGACAACAACTCTTGCTCCATTCACAACACGTAGTTCGACCTTGCCCTTTCTTAAAGGTTTACATTTAAGATCTTGTATATTTGAACATAAGTGAGATTAACATCTGGTATCTAGTACCTCAGATGAAGAAGTAAACATATTTATCTCAGTAACGTATATACCTAAAGTGCAGATCTCTATGCCCTATTTTTTCTTCCTCAGTTCCTCTAGGTAAAGAGGACAATTTCTTTTCCAGTGTCCAGCCTGATGACAGTGGTGACAATTGCCTTCCTTATTCACCGCTCCCTTTTCTTTGAGTGCAGAATATTTGTATTTTTGATTAGCTTTAGAACTCTTCTTAGCCTTGTCTTTGCCCTTGGACTTTCCTTTTGCTCTGTTGATCATCATCACATATTTGGGCTTGTCCTTCATTCGCACTTCAACAGTTCTCAACAAGCCAAACAATTTTGACGACGGCTTATCAAATTTGTTAATGTTGTAGTTCATGAAAAATTAATTGGATGATTCCGACAGTAATTGTATAATCACATCAACTCTTGGCCCAAGGAAAATTCCAGTCTTGTTAGGTTCTCCACATACCCAATGACTTGAGCACATTTTCTCACTGGATCTCCTTCCGTCATGTTGCACTTGAACAACGCCTTTGAGAGATCATATCTCTCTTGTCTTGTCTGATCTTGGTACATATTCTTAAGATGTGTAACCATCTTAAGATCATTCATATTCTCGTGCTGTCTCTGCAACTCTAGTTCATTGAGCACAACATCCGACACTTGATATATACTACATCTTCAGAGTGCTTCTTGTAAGCATCTTTGTCAGCCTTAGGCGCGGTGGGAGCGGGTTCATCTGGCTGGTGTCTCTAGGACATAGAGCTTGAGCTCTTGTGTGAGAATTATTCTCAATGTCTTGAACCAGTCATGGAAGTTATTTCAGTTCAACTTGTCCTTCTCAAGGACCGATCACAAAGAAAACGTGTTATTGTTTGTCATTTGTTTCTACAAAAGAAATTTGTATTTGTCAAAACCCTTTTGATTTGATTTGATTAATTTTTTTTGGACAATATTAATTAGGCCTTTAATTAATAATGACTTTCACTATTTTGTTCAAATTAATAGCCCTCACTTATCAATTCGGAAGATTGCAATGTACAATCTTCTAGTGAGTTAAGATCCAAGCTGATTATTAAGGTCGTCAACATTTGCTAATTGCATCTCATGCAATTCTTGGATAAATGATATGCACATAGGAAGCACAAACACTTCTACACAGCCCCCGTGTTTGTGTCAGACACGTTTTGGACACAAACACTTCCCGGACACGCCCCAAAACATTTTGAACACGGCTGGGACGTGTCCAATTCATTTTGGTCTTTTTCCGCACCCCAGATACAGTTGGACACTGCCCAAACACTTCTTGGACATCACTGCAGCAGCTGCTGCTTCAGTTGACTATTTTAGAGTGCAAATGTTGAATATACAACTATTATTTGTCTTATTACTGAAAATGTAACATACAGCCGAGATCCAATCAAAAGTACAAATAAATCTGCTAAATTAGATATTATGAATCAAATTATAGTCTAATAAGTTGGTTAAATGAGTAATACAAACTCATATATATATTCTGTAATATACTACATTTACAAAAAAAAAACACATTTAGTTTTCTAGTTCATATTGTTTCTACTACACACATGAAGACACATCTATATGCATAAAAGATTATGCATATATAGCGACATTAATCTGGACAAATTTTAAAGTAAATTTCAATTCATACATGACATATATGTATATATTGAAAAAATATTTCTCCCTCATTCAATGCTGTGTTCGTGTCGTACATTTTAGAAATTTACTGTATCCCGTGTCCGTGTCCATATCTAAGAACATATATGTGCTTCCTTGATGTGCACAACTCTGTCATATTACATCTGTATGCTTCTAGATACTTAGTCTCATTAAGGTCACCTAATTAAGTCTAACCCAAAAGCCAACACGATAGTTATGCACCCTGCTTGACAGACCCACATAACTACCATCACACTTCCACGAGATAGACAATACACCACGCTTGACGTGCCCACGCTTGGTCGATGAAGCTTTTCATGTGTGTTTTTTATGGAAAACATCTAAGACTTAATATTTGATTCAGAGGTTTTATTTATACATATCCAATCAACACATACTTATAATATGTATCATATACATACTACATCCAAAAACGAAAATGTGATCATAAAATACGAGCGAAGGTTATGGCCATACTAGTGCAATTATTTGGAGTTACAAAAAATTGTTATCCACCTAAGATCAACCATCACATGATACAACCAAAATTGTGCTAGAAACAAGCCCGTCGGTCGATTGGACTCTTTCGGTCAATTGATTCGCTCGCCTGTCGGCTGTTTGGCGTTCGTCGGTCGGTCGACTGGTTCTTGGCTCAAATGGCTTCTGGACTCCTCCAGTTGGTCGACTTGCTCCTTCAATCTATAGCCTCTTTGGCTCTCTAGTCGATCAACTCACCTGGTGCAGAGCATCTTCTCTTTTGCCAAAACGGAAACTAAAACTATCCCATTGATGAATTACATTATACAAGTGAAACCTCAAGTTACATTCAAGGGGAGTATAGGGAGATAACACTAACTTACATATGGAGAAAGAAAGAGATGCTTGGTATGCAAACATAATTTAAAAGAGCAGAAAATAAATCATTCAATCGTGCACATATTTAGGGGTATTGACCATAACCACGCTTACATCCACCATCAAAATTGAATTTCAGGCAACGCGTATAAATTGCATTTATATCATATCATATATATATATAGGATCTACGAGACATTCCCTAGCGTATGTGGTATTTTTTGGATATGCACATTAATCATTTAAATATTTGCATCGCATGTAATATATAAATGATAAAACTAAAAATCGATCGTATTGATTTAATCCTAAAACATAGTAAATTGATGTGGTTCTGATACCACTGTAGGGAAATATGGAGACAAAGATGGTAGCGAAAATAAAAATTTCTTGCCATATGAACGTGAAAGAAGGTTTGCATAGTATATACCTGGTCCTGGAGCAAGTCCAACGACAATCCTTGCAACGGCGTGCTTCTTTCTCAAGCAGCACCCTGACAGTTGTGGATGGTGGCCTCCTGTTGTAGCACTAAAAAGGGCAATTGACGACGTCCTTGTAGCGTTGTGGAAACAACCTCCACGCCTCTACGTAGTCCATGCGCATCACCGGGAACTGATGTCGTTCTTCTAAAGCTGACACGAGGGAGTTCTCACATGTTGTCAATATGCTAGCGTCAAAAATTTCTCTCCTTTGGTTCTCTCCCTTTTACGTGTAAGATGCCTCTGGCTCTTACGTTATCAGAACGTTGAGATTATGGGACTTGCACCGAGAGCTTTGGGCACCCCCCCTTTATATAGGAGTGGATGGGTTAGGGTTCCACAAACCCGGGGACACGAGGAGACGAATTTCATGAATTTTCAGCTGTTGCGAATCATGAGTCGGTCGGCTAAACTCCCAATTGGTCGACTGGAATACTCAATCTGTCGATTGGAGTATTTTCTTATTCGCAAACATATTGGTTTTCAATTAGACGATCAATGTACAACATGATGTCAACATCAATCCTTGGTCCAGTCTTACTGATCGTCCAATCAGTCTACTGGATTTCTCAACCGATCGATTGGACACTCTAGTCGGTCGACTCACATTCCCAGTCGGTCGACTCATCCCAGTCAGCCAACTATCAATCAATGTTGTTTAAGTCGATTACCTAGACACTTTAGTAATTAAGTCAAACCTTATTCATGAGTAAAATTCCTATTCCAGGAGCTTCCTATGCGCGTGACCCTATAGGTCTAAAATTAAGTTGCCAGTGAATGCCCATAATTAGATTATGACATCACAAACAATGAGCGGTATCTAGCAACACATCATTGCTACCCAAGTAATTGGAAAGTTGGAGAGCAACTTCAACCTACAATCCTTGATCAGTGTTACAGTGATCGTATAGTTCCTTTGTCTTTGATATCCAGATTGAACTCGAGGAATGAGATCGTCGTCCTCTTGATATTCAATCCATGTTCCTTGAACTAGAGCAGACTGTCTGAGATGCATGTGAGCTCACATATCACATAGTGATTAACATGAGTGGCCATACGTTTCTCAGTCCCACTTGTCAAGTGGTCAAGATATCTACTCCGACAGGAGAGACAAATCCCATCTACATCACTCACAGTCGAACCCTAATATGTCACAACATACCCGAACATCACCTGTATGGTAACCCTTATTCAATATCACGTTGGATAGTGTCAAAGTACATCAAACAACATGTGATGAATGTAGTGACTTCTGGTCTAAGAATTACAATCACAACTATCACTATGAGAGTTGATTCTGACTACTTTTCAATAGTTTCCATGTCTCACTCTCAAGGTGGGTCTGTCCGATACACTGTTCTCTAACAACTACCTATGTGTTTGTCTTGGCATCATACATCATGACAAATGAGATTCTGTCATCAACAACACACATTCTACTCTTATGTATTATTGTTGTCTATATTGTTTTACGATAATATCTAACTAGGGGCATAATAAGAATGTATATACTCTTATTATACATATGATCTCATTGTTCAGGTCCTCAACTTGAAGACATATGTCATCGAGTAATGTCATTCTTTTTGACATCTAACATGTAATATCATCATCTCATAATTGAACAAACGTATAGGCGAAAGGTTGCCTTTATTATTAATCAAATCTATTATATGATGCCTCATTACAATCATTGTATGGCTGGCTCTCTAGGCATACATATCAACAGTTGCAACCAGCAAAACTCGCAGGCCTAGGTGCTACTACCGGCCATCACCGCAACACATGGCACACACCCCGACGCTAGTACCGAGCATAGGGAGCGGCGCTTGCATCTGTGGTAGGGGAGCACCCTTCTGCCAATGTATCTATAGGAGGCGACGTGACAACAATAGGGTGCAAGACCCACCACACCATCAAGGGTGGCATTAACACCCTCTATCGGGCCTCCCTAGGTCCGAAATAGGTTGCTAACACAACATTGACATTCCTTGTCAGACACTACGTCCTCTTCAGGAATCGACTACTCGTCTTCACTGACTATTGATCCCTACGTGCACCATTAATGCTCCCAGCTCTCCTAGTAGAAGCCATCACAAATCCGATACCCCTTAATGTGTAAGATTTCTGTTTGATTCTCCATAGAAACCATCATACATCTTTTACCAAGGCATGTACCCTTGAGCCCCCCCCGTGAGGGGCAACCTCCCCCCACTCTTGCCTGTCGGGGGGCATCAGGATCCCCTCGTTGGGGCCAATGCCTCTTGTTAACATGGTATACACATGACCTTCTTGTAATATGTAGATAAGTAAGGGTCTACATGCAAATTTGTAAGTTACTGTTTTCATATATATACAAGTCATGGAGAGACCTGCATTTAGGTTGTCTCTTTCTCCCTAATACGATTGTCTTCATGGCATCAGAGCACATGGTTTGAAACCCTAATTCTTCTTTGGAACAACTCTTGCAGTCCAGCAACATTGTCCCTTTGTTTTTTCAGCCGTTAAAGGTCTGCTACAGTGCATTACTGTAGCACGACGGCCATCAAAGTTGTTCTTGCTCCTCCTGCGGGTGTTTGTCAAAGGCAACACTTGGGGTGGGTCTCCCTCTACCCCAACGGCCTTGAGGAGCATTCTTTCTGTTGCTGTGTCCATTGTGGGCCTCCCTTGCATCTCCTTCATTTAGCTTCAACAGCAACAACTACTGCTGCTTGCCTTGGCAGTCCTTTTAGGAGAGCGTAAGGGCCCCTTTTCCCCTTGGAACTTTGCTCTAGTAGGGCACCCCTACCCCTAGTCAGAGCCTGTGGGGTCATCCTCTCTATCTACATCAAGAAAGAGGGTCGTCACCATATTCTTCCTCAAGTGCTCGACCCGCTGTTATTGTAGCAGTGTGTCAAAGTGCACAGTTTCAGCCACAATTGCTGTCTGTTTGTCCTTTCTTGAGGTTCTCTTGTAATTTGTTGGTTGTAATGTTTGAAAAATTAAGAGGATACATTCCATCAATCTATCTTTACATCCCAAAAGCATATCATCATCAAGCGCAACCTGAATGAAAGGAATACTGCTGCTGTTACTGTTGATCATTGCTTAGTTCGGTGTTTTTTGTTATTTTCTGAGAATTACTGATTGGTTATTACTGAGAAACTCGTGGGAACTTCTAAGCTACTTGTGAAGATGTTACACCAAATTAGCTTGACAAGGGATGAATACTTATGGTTAATATAGTTCCGTGCCTCGTGCACATCAGATTGTCCAACTCAAAAGGTGGAATTATCAACATGTCTTTCTCAATCCTTTGGAATGACATCGCCATCTTGGGTTTTGGATTTAGGTGCCACAGACTTCATTAATGGTACACCTCGGTTGATATCCACTCATCCCACCATCTTTGCCCAATGCCGTTATAGCTGATGGTTCCAAAATTGTTGTTCAAAATACTGGAATAATAAATCTGTTACAAAATATCTTTCTTGATTCAGCTTTGTACATCCTTAACTTCTCTTCCAATTTAATATCCATTAGTCAACTCACATGTGCACTTCATGCTGCTGTTACATTCCTGCCTGATTATTGTGCGATCTAAGATCTGAAGACGCATAAAACCATTGGCGAAGGGTATGAGCATGCTGGTCTTTACTACCTTGGTGAGCCTACAAAAGTGTCTAGTTGCATCTCCTCTGCATATTCATAGTCGTCTAGGTCATATGGCTTTAGACAAATTGAAAGTGATGGTCCCTAAGTTGTCCAATTTGGATAAACTAGATTGTGAGTCATGTCAGTTAGGTAAGCACCAACGATCACCATTCAGGACTAGAACCCAAAATAGAGCAGAGTTCCCTTTTCATATCATTCACTCAGATGTCTGGGGTTCTAGTCCGGTTCCATCAAAACTTGGATTTAGGTACTTTTGTCACCTGTATAGATGACCACTCACGAGTCACATGGTTATATCTAATGAAGGACAGATCCGAAGTTTTTTCCATCTTCCAATCTTTTTACCAAGAACTTGAAAACATTAATGACAAGCATATTCATATCCTTCGCATTGACAATGCCCAAGAGTACTTTAGTCACAATTTTACTCAATTTCATTCATCCTGTGGCATCATCCACCAATCCTCATGTCCACATACTCCACAACAAAATGGAGCTACAGAACGAAAGAATCGACACATCATTGAAACTTATCGTACCCTTCTTCTCCACATGAATGTCCCAAAAGAATTTTGGAGTGATGTTGCTCTTACATCCACTTGAACAACTGCATGCCATCATCTGTCATTCAAAATCAAATACCCTTTTCTGTCCTTCATCCCAAACAACCAATATACCACGTGCCACCGGAAGTCTCTGGGTGTGTTTGTTTTGTTCGTATATTACGTGGTGGTCAAGATAAGTTAAGCCCCAAGTCTAGTAAATGTATATTTTTGGGCTATTCTCAAGTTCCAAAAGGATACAAATGTTTTTGTCCATCAGAGCACCGCTTCTTTGTCTCTGCGGATGTCACCTTATTTGAAGACACCATATTTTGGTGGTTCCCAATCTCTTGAAGAGGTTGATGCATCTTTGCC
Source organism: Alisma plantago-aquatica (assembly GCA_963693085.1). Lineage (NCBI taxonomy): Eukaryota > Viridiplantae > Streptophyta > Magnoliopsida > Alismatales > Alismataceae > Alisma > Alisma plantago-aquatica. Next base: position 1,262,342,603 of record OY856409.1, read on the forward strand.
ACTTCCAACCATCATTCAATCACAAATCTTTGAGCCACCAATCATACAACCACATGCCATTCAACCACAAGTCATTCAACTATAAATCATTCAGCCACAAGTCATTCAACCACTAATCATTCAACCACAAGTCAGTCAGTCACCTGCCATACAATCACAAATCTCAGGGATTAACTCTCCTAGTCGTCCACCCATTACACAAGTCTACACACATCGTAAGGAGAATCTTACCTCGGGTTATGAGAAGGACAATGCATGTCTTGATCCTTCTGCAATCGTTACTGTGTTAGATGATCTAATGGAAACCAACAATCCTGTTGATTTGCCTATTGCCTTATGCAAAGGCAAAAAGTCTTGTACCTCTCATCCCATCTCCAATGTTATTTCCTTTGCTCATCTTTTTCCATCATATTATGCTTTTCTATCCTCTTTGCCTTCCATTTCCATTCCATCGTCTGTCTCAGAGGCCTTGAATCACCCTAGATGGCGTGCTACAATGATGGAAGAAATCTCTGCTCTCTAAAGTAGCAATACATGGTCATTAGTTTGTTGTCCCTCTAGGAAATCATTGGTTGGCTGCAAATGGGAATTTACAATCAAGGTTGGGCCTGATGGTTTTGTTGATAGGCTCAAGGCACGATTGGTGGCTAAGGGATTCACACAGATTTATGGTGAAGACTACTTAGAGACATTCTCTCCTGTGGCCAAGATGGCCTATGTTCATCTCTTCATGTCTCTTGCGGCTACACTTTCATGGACTCTGCATCAACTTGATATCAAGAATGCCTTTCTACATGGCGATCTCAATGAAGAGATCTATATGGAGCAACCACCGGGGTTTGTTGCTCAGAAGGAGTTTGGTATGGCTTGTCGACTCCGCAAGTCTCTATATGGTCTTAAGCAATCACCTCGTGCTTAGTTTGGTAGATTTAGTTGCGTTCTTTCTGAGTTTGGTCTCCGCAGATGCATCATGCACCAATCCATATTCTACCGACAATTGGATGTATATTTCTATTAATTTATGTTGTTGATATTGTGATCATTGTTGATGATAGATAAGGTATTGAACAACTCAAGCACTTTCTTCAGGGCAAGTTTCAAACAAAAGATTTAGGCAACTCGAAATATTTTCTTGGGATTGAAGTAGCAAAATCAAAGGTTGGAATTGTCATTTCACAACGAAAGTATGTTCTAGACCTTTTTACAGAGACATATATGAATAGTAGAGAGTTCACTGGACCTTAAGGTCCGATTGTCTGTGGAAAAAGGGGAGCCACTTGATGACCCTTGGCGTTATAGAAGGCTTGTTGGAAAATTGAATTATTTGACTGTCACTAGACCTGACATTGGCTTTGCCAATAGTGTTGTTAGTCAATTCATGGAGAAGTCACGTACTGGTCACTTGGAGGCTATCATGCACATTCTGAGATACTTGAAGAAGTCTCCTAGGAAATGACTATTGTACCAAAATCATAACCACATGAGAGTTTAGGGTTTTTCTGATGCAGATTGGACAGGATATAGCATTGACAGGAGATCTATTTCTGGCTATTGTGTCTTTGTGGGAGGTAATCTGGTGTCCTGAAAAAGTAAGAAACAAATTGTAGTTGCTAGATCTATTGCTGAATCAGAGTATAGAGCTATGGCTTTAGCCATTTGTGAGTTATTATGGGTCAAACATTTATTAGAAGAGTTGGGCTTTGGTCAGAGTAGTCCCATGGAGTTGAAGTGATAATCAGGCTGCTGTTCACATTACCCAAAATCATATCTTTCATGAAAGAGCGAAGCATATAGAAGTTGATTGTCATTTTCTCGGGGAAAAGATCCAGGATGGCCCGATCCAGTTGTCACCGGTCAAGCCTGAAGATCAGTTAGCTGATTTATTCAAAGTCTTTGAATGGTTGTCGGGTTTCGTTCTTATGTAACAAGCTAGGAGTGCATGATATACATGCTCCAGCTTGAGGGGGAGTGTTAATATGGTATGTACAAGACCTTCTTGTAATATGTAGATAAGGGTCTACATGCAAATTTGTAAGTTACTGATTTCATGTATATACGTCATGGAGAGACCTGCATTTAGGTCATCTCTTTCTCCCCAATACGGTTGTCTTCACTTCCCACACCTCACAACGTACTAATTATATATATGTGTGAAACACAAAGCAGTTTTGGGAAGCGTAGGGTTGCACAATGTGTGCACCCTCATATATATAACACTGAAACATTTACAGAGAGGTCCACATATAATATGGAAATAACAAAACAACTAATAGAATATGTAAAACAGGAATATATGTTAACACTCCCCCTCAAGTTGGAGCATAGATATCAATCATGCCCAACTTGTCCGTCAGTGTGCAGAATTGCTTCTTCGCCAGCAGCTTGGTGAAGATGTCAGCAACTTGGTCTTCAGAACGAGTGAAAGGAGTGCAGATCTTGCCAGTAAGAATGGATTCCCGAATAAAATGACAATCTACTTCAATGTGTTTAGTGCGCTCATGATAGACTGGATTATTAGCAATGAAGATAGCAGCCTTATTGTCACAGTGCATAGGTATAGAAGAAGAAGAGTCAACCCCGAACTCTTTTAACAGAGAGCGCACCCACAACAATTCACAGGCAGTATGGGCCATGGCCCTATATTCAGCTTCAGCACTAGACCTGGCCACAACATTTTGTTTTTTACTCCTCCAGGTAACAAGATTACCTCCAACATACGTACAATATCCAGAAGTAGATTTTCTGTCAACTCTGCTGCCTGCATAATCAGAATCAGAGTACCCTTTAAGAGAACAATGTCCATGTTTCCTGTAGTGAAGTCCCTTGCCAGGAGACTTCTTCAAATATCGTAGAATCTGACAAAGAGCATCCCAGTGACACTGTCTGGGTTTATCAAGGTACCTGCTAAGAAGACCCACTGCAGTAGAAATGTCAGCTCTGGTGACAGTCAAATAAATGAGTTTACCAATCAGCCTCCTGTACTTTTTATGATCAGCAAATAGAGGAGAAGAGTCATCATCCCAATTTACATTAGGATCTAGAGGAATATCAGCAGGTCTCGCTCCCAGCATACCGGTCTCCTGCAGTATGTCCAGGACATATTTTCGCTGAGACAACACAAGAGCATTAGAGTTTCTAGAAACTTCTATGCCCAGAAAATATCTAAGTCTGCCCAAATCTTTGGTAGCAAAGTGCTTGCCTAAATGAGATTTTGTAGCCTGAATACCAAGGGAATCACTGCCCGATATGATAATATCATCAACATAGACAATCAGAATAATAATACCAGCTGAAGTCTTCTTGGTGAAAACAGAATGATCCACCTGAGAGCGCATAAATCCAAAGTCAATCATAATTTTACTCAGTTTATCAAACCAGGCATGGGGACTCTGCTTAAGCCCATAAATAGACTTCTTTAACCTGCAAACTTTGTGAGACTCCCCCTGAGCAACAAACCCAGGAGGTTGTTCCATATAGACTTCTTCTTGTAAGTCACCATACAAGAAGGCATTTTTCACATCTAGTTGCAACAGTGGCCAGTCAAGATTAACAACAACAGAAAGAAGAATTCTGACAGAATTAAGACGAGCAACAGGAGAGAATGTCTCAAAATAGTCAATACCATAAGTTTGGGTGTAGCCTTTAGCAACTAACCGTGCCTTCAGCCTTTCAACAGTGTCGTCAGGTTGATATTTCACAGCATATACCCATCTGCAGCCTACAGGTTTACACTGAGGAGGTGGATCCCCCAGCTCCCAAGTATCTCGTTCAGCAAGAGCCAACATTTCCTCCTTCATAGCAGACAACCATCCAGTACTCCGTAGAGCATCCTGGATATTCTTTGGAACAGCAACAGCAGATAAGGCATATACAAAATTGCTAGAATGAACATTCAGATGATCAGTAGAAACAAACTGAGCAATACTGTGTGATGTGCAGGAACGAGTACCCTTTCTAAGAGCAATGGGTAAATGAAGATCAGAATGTACCTCAGGTGTAGTAGAACCTTCTGGAGGTGAAGATTGGTTTTCAGGGGGGGTTTCTTGAGTAAAAGGTGCTCTGTTCCTGCGTTGATAAACTATAATAGGAGGTTTAGCAGCCTCAGTAGTGACATTCTCAGTAATATCAGGCACACAATCAGTAGTAACAGGTAGAGGAGAGGCAATAAGATCAGACTGTAAACTGTCACCATGAGTAGAATAGTAAGGGGTATCCTCAAAGAAAACTACATCACTGCTAGTATACCATTTCCTTGCAGTAGGACTGTAACATCTGTATCCCTTCTGGGTACGAGAATATCCCAAAAAAATGCACTTCTCAGCACGAGGAGACAGTTTATCAGAAGTAGGTCCAAGTAACCTTACAAACCAAGTACATCCAAAAATCCGAGGAGGCACAGTAAATAACTGAATATCTGGTTGAAGCACTTGAATAGGTATTTTGTTTCCAATCACAGAAGATGGCATTCTATTTATCAGAAAACAAGCAGTCAGTATAGCCTCAGGCCAAAAAGAGCGAGGAACATGTGCATGCATCATAATAGTTTTAGCCACCTCTAACACATGTCTATTTTTACGCTCAGCCACACCATTTTGCTGAGGTGTATAAGCACAGGAGGTCTGATGTATCGTACCAACAGATTTACAAAAAACATCCACATCTTTTTTAACAAATTCCAGCGCATTGTCAGTACGAAAAATTTTGACAGGCACACCATATTGTGTTTTTATTTCAGCAAAAAAGAACTTGATAATAGACAAAACTTCGGACCTACTTTTCATCATAAACAACCAAGTAGTCCTTGAAAAATCATCAATAAACAAAATAAAATATTTATGACCAGATAGACTCGGCACATGACAAGGGCCCTATACATCAGAATGCACTAGATCAAACATATTTTTACTGCTAATATGACTGCGTCTAGGATAAACAGCTCTAGTCTGCTTTCCAAGTTGACATGACTCACACTGAAAACTACAAATGCCAATATCAGAAACTAAATGTCGAAGCTTTTCAGATGATGGATGTCCCAGCCGGTAGTGCCACTGTAAAGCAGAAACCGAGGTAGATAATGCAGGAGTCACAGTTGCTTTAGCTGCTTTTGGCAAATGATCCAGGTAGAATAGTCCATCAGCACCTTCATACCCCCCACCAATCTTCATCCTCGTGCGAAGGTCCTGAAAAACACATGAACCAGGAATAAAAGTCAGACTACAATGTAGGCTTCTCAATATTTTGCTGACAGACAATAGATTCAAAGGAAATTTAGGCACATATAAGGCAGATTTCAGCAGAAAGTCAGAAACAATATCCCCTACTCCAGACACTGCAGACTTGGAACCATCAGCCAGCATAACAGATGAGGGTCGAGCAGGTTTATATAATTTGTGAAACAGTGAACGATTTCCAGAAATATGTGAAGAGGCACCAGAGTCGATGACCCACTTAGTATTACCAGGAGTAGAAGAAGAGCTCAGGAAGGCAGTGTCATAACCAGAATAAGTGGTTGCATGAGCTCCACTAGTCGAAGCTGTTGACGACGCACCAACACGCTCAAGAAGAAGACGCTCCACCTCAGCACGGATGTAGTCAGCAGTCGCACCCGAGGAGGCAGAGTCAGTAGGCTGCGTCATTCCTTCTGATGCAGTAGTAGTGGAGTCAGCAGCTGCATTGGCCCATTCCGGCTTACCATATTTTTCCCAGCATTTTTCTTCAATATGGTTGGACCGGCCACAGAAGGTACAAAGGCGATGTTCTGACTGAGGACGCGCACCAGCAGTAGGGGCAGTAGAAGGTGCTCTGCGACCAGAAGCAGTCCGTCCTCGTCCTCCACCCAAGGGAGGACGGCTGTCAGTAAAGCGACCACGGCCACGACCATGGCCACGACTAGATGCGGCAGCAAGAGCAGAAGATTCCCCAACATCAGTAGTCAGAGACGATGAAGACGAAGGCAAGCGCTGAAGACGCTTGTAGGCACTCTGTAGTGACGGCAGATGGTCACTGGCTAAGATCTGGTCCACAACTCCAGCATAGGACTCGGGCAGTCCACAAAGAAACTGGACTAGCTGCAGCTCCTGGCGCTGACGCTGCATGGTAGCCAGGTCCGTGGAGAGTGGGTGATAGGATTCTAGTTCACCCCACAATCCAGTAAAGTCAGAAAAGTAATCTGCAATGTCTGCCCCCGTGAACTGTAGACGTCCCAGCTGCTTGGTGATGTCAAACACTTTCTTGGGGTTCTGACTATGCGAGTATGTACCGCGAGCTGATCCCACATCTGCTTCGCCGTAGGCAAGTGAAGAAGCGTGACACTGATCTTCTCAATGCTGCTGTTGAGAATCCAAGTCATCACAGTTGAGTCGTCACGAACCCAGTCGTCATACGCCTTCACATCTTTAGCATCAGCGTCCTCTGCGGGTACTGGCGGACCAGCACGGGTAAGATGTGAGTACTTGCCCTGGGACTTGGCATAGATCGTCATGGAGCATACCCAATGTGGATAGTTGCGCCCATCAAGCGGTAGTAACCTGACGGCGGAAATCATCACTCGAGGACGCCATGTGAGCAGTAGGCACAGAAGTAAGCAGACACGAGCAGGCACAAGCAGGCAGGAGACGGGCTACGCCGTCAGACAGGCACAGCAGGCACAAAGCACCGTAGAAGGACCTCTCACATACGGTCTACGCCGAAGCGCAGAACAGAACCCGGTGGCACAACGGCCTACACGGGCAGGCAGGCACAAGACCCAAAAAAAACGGTCTACGTCACACCAACTTCAAGCCACCGGACCGCTGCAGAACTTCACGGAGCCAACGTACCGGCGGCTATGGACCGCGGAGGCTCCCTGCCCCCTGCGGCGGAGAGGGCGCCCGACCCTGGCGGTGAGCCCGGCGGCTGTGCGGCTGCGGGGAGGGGGGGGACCGGCCGGCCGGAGAAGAGAGAGGGGTGGGAGGGTGGCGGCTGGATCTACTGCTCTGATACCATGTGAAACACAAAGCAGTTTTGGGAAGCGTAGGGTTGCACAATGTGTGCACCCTCATATATATAACACTGAAACATTTACAGAGAGGTCCACATATAATATGGAAATAACAAAACAACTAATAGAATATGTAAAACAAGAATATATGTTAACAATATGAAGCTATGACATTGTGCTTCTTCACTATGAAGAACAGTTAGCTGATTTATTCACTAAGTCTTTGAATGGTTGTCGGGTTCAATTCTTATGTAACAAGCTAGGAGCATGTGATATACATGCTCCAGCTTGAGGGGGAGTGTTAATATGGTGTGTACATGACCTTTTTTAATATGTAGATAAGTAAGGGTCTACATGGAGAGACCTGCATTTAGGTCGTCTCTTTCTACCCAATACAGTTGTCTTCACCTCCCATACCCACAACATACTAATTATATATATGAAGCTATGACATTGTGTTTTTTTATAGTGAATTTCATTCTTCTAGAGTCCACCCCAACCACTCTCTTGTTCTCTGTAGTTGGTGTGTATGGGGGGAAAGAAAAGATAATTCACCTGGCCATGTTGCCTAGTTCTTTTTATTTATCTGTAAATGGTTGACATCAGCTTTAGCACATCTTTCCTATAACAACGCGTCTCAAGCACGCTGGCCACGTGCTATAGCGCAATATTCCTATAGCATTGCTCTTATTTTAACTACTGTGCATCATTCTGGTAGGGGTGCTTCTTGTATGCAATTACTTAGATAACAACAACGACTCCAAATGGCTTCCACAATATGTTTATCTAGATGCCGCATCTCATCTTTATCAAGGAGGGAAGACTTGTTTGCTTCCTGTTACATGCTATCTTCTTCAAAGGTATTGTTTGAGTGCTTTCACATTAACTGCAAGATTTAGGGGAAGATTAAATTTTTTGCACGATTACTTTTACCTTTAGTTGTATTAGCAAGACGAACATGTGTTTCATCCATGCTCCAACTTGAGGGAAGTGTTAGAGTTATTATTATTTAGTATATGGACCCTAAGTATGTTTGCCCCATTAATTTCAATGGCATGCTTTATTTTAGTTCATGGAACTAATTATGTTTGGCTCATTCAATTTTAATGCCATACTTGTATTAGTCCCCTCTTGTATATATAGGAGCAGGATTACGACTAATAGATAATCAAATTGCCTCCATTTTATTTTTCCACAAAGGTCAAGAATGTTTGACTTGAAAATTACCGTGTTCAGTGATCTCCTTCCAAAGTCTTTCCTAGGTGCATGTGAATGAAGAAAGCACACATTTGAAACTCGTGTTGGTTTATTTTCTAGTAGTCACTTCTGAAAAGCTACCAACACCTTCTGCTCATGGTATCAAGACTAGAACATCAAACATGTTATTAGAGGCAAACCCTCTAGTTTGTGTGAAACCTAGGTATGTGGCGTAGATTCAAGTTTGTGGAAATGGCTATAAAGATAAAGATTAGATGTTGCCACCCTTGCTATTAGTCTAGTATCTAGAAAATGCTATCCGTAGGTACATGTGAGATAGAGTAGCATAGCCATATATGGGAACTTGGGATATCATGAACCACTTTGGACTTGTAATGACATGGGGAAAGAGGTGAGTCTAGGTAGTTGACAACTTGACATTGACGAAGACATTTAGATGTTGAGTAGATGATGTTATAACATCTTGATATTTATATGAGAAGGCATTGGTTAAGACATATTAGAAGAATTGATTGGTAATTTGGTACTACTCATGTCTTTAGTTAGCCAAGTAGTAGAAATTGTGAACAATCTTGGGATTGGTGATTTCATAAGTCTTTCGTAGTGTTTATGCAAAAACAAAGCATGTAGAAGTGGTTCATGCTGGTTTGTAGGGATAATTATTATGTTTGGAAAGTTGCTAGCATCGTCAAATCATAACTTCTAAGGACATTACAACTATATGTGTTTCTAGCACACGAGCGAGTCAAGCATGTAGATGTTGATTATCGGCCACCAAACGAATATGCCTTTTACAGAATGAGTAGAGGAAGTTGATATCCTTACAAACTCCTTTTTTATGAAATATACATATGCGTTGGTTGGCAAGCTGGGCATGATTGATCATTGGTAATAAATGCTCTATATTGTGGGGGAGTATTAGAGGTACACTATGACAAATACATTTCTTTTATTTTCGCTACTTTGTGGTTCTTTGTCACCCTCCATGTATTAATGGCGAGAACTGTCTTTTGCCAAGTGAGAAGCACAACACCCTTGATTTCCTCTTGTAAAATGTAAAACCATGCACAAGAACTATGTAACTATTACATTGTGCTTACAATGCTAATGAATTTGATTAATTCCTTTATTATGATTTGGTGTAGAGCTATAGTCAGTAGTTTCATTATACAAAGGAATCTTCTAGAAACTAAGCAAATTGAGGAAAAATGAGAAAATTGTTATGAATTTAGCTAAATTTATAACTCTTTTTTAACTTGTAAACAAAAGGTATTGCTTAGGTTTACAACATACCTCTTTTGGTGATCTATGTGTACACCATATCTTCTAAATAAAAGGTAATTCTAGTATAGGATGGCTAGATGTCACAGTTTTGAGCTTGACCCCCCTCTCCCACCCACCCAAACAAACAAAGAAATATACTTGTCTAAAAGTCGGGACATGTCTTTTCCCAACGGGGAGTGGCAATGGAGCTATTCAACTATAACAACAGTGAAGTTGGTTGACATCTAGGTAAGTCGTCGACCTTTTCTATTTTGGTTTGATTGATGTTGGTCAAAATGTCATCATCGTTTCTAAACATGGGAATTGTACCCATTTTGGACTTTGTTGACCATCGACAATATCGCAAAACTTAGTCCGATGTTAACGACAATTAGCACCATGACTACAACTATATTTATTTGTTAATATTAATTAATTATCAATTACCTATGAATTGATTGTTAGTTAATGTTAACATTGACCATATGTATATTGTTGACCGTTGACTGTATTTATTTTGTTGACTGTTAGTTTCTCACACATTCATTGTATTTATTGTAAAGAGGATCTCTCTCCTATATATAACTCCTTGTACAAATACAAATATACTTGTATTTTCAAGTTTCAATTCATTCACATCACATGGTATTAGAGCTAGGTTAGGATTTGGTTTATCTTTCCATCTCCCACCAACACTTTGCACCGCTCATCTTCATTTTCATTGTTTCACAATAGAAGCCTACAATACCAACAATAATTTCCTCCCACATCATGCATCGGGAATTCTTTTACATACTGCCAAAGATTGGTGGCCATGGCGGGCAACTGTTCGTGGTGACCTCAGGCAACACGTTCTCTCTCACCTGGATTCTTCTAAAACTACTACTCAACACCTTTCATCTAATGAAAAAGAGGATGTTCTCATCAAACCCAAATTTACAAAGTGGCAGATTTGTGACGAACGGATTATGTCCTATCTCATCAATTCCGTTCACATAAGTCTTCGAGATGGCATCCTTAAAGAACACACCACCGCTGCCTCCGTATGGGCCAGTCTTGAGGGCCGATTCACTCAATCAAACGAGGCTCACAAATTTCAACCTGCAATAGAGGCAGCACGAGCAATACAAGGTGACCTTTCCATCTCTGAGTTCTATGACCACATGCGCAACCTTTGGCGTCTTGGCAACATTGAAAGGCATGCATGCTCTACATGTACACCACACAATAAGGAGTTTCAGATGTATCAATTTCTTATGGCACTTCGTCCAGAATTTCAACCGTGTGTAGCCAACATCATACAACGACCAACGACGCCTTCTATCGAATCCATCATCCCTGAACTCGTGGCAGATGAAACGAGTTTCCGACTCATGAAGACTGCAACACCAATACACAATCTTCCTCCTATCATGTCTGGCGCTGACATGGCTCTTGCAACCACTGCTACTGTAAGAACATAATCTCATGACCATCTAATGTGTACACATTGTACAAAAAGGGGCATCTAGTCACAGGATGTTTCAAGCTTCACCCAAAACTCTATCAAGAATACAAGGAAAGAACCAAGTGCGCTACTGCCCCGACTACGACAAACATTGTTGTCGTAGCAAGTGAGACTGAAAAAGCAACTCTCTCTACCATAGAGATCGCAAACTTGCTTCGTTAAATCATGAAGATGGGATGTGATGGCACATCCACATCGTCAAGCACTGTAGGAGTGACTTCATCTTCATCTTCTTCGACAATGGGTATAAATTCTGACACTTGGATCACGGATTCAGGTGCCACACATCATGACTCCAAATTCTTCTATTTTAAGGAATTGTTATTCTCTACAACAACCACTAATAGAAATAGTGGATGGCTCACTTATTGATATATCTCAGATTGGATACATCATACCTCAATCCTCAATTCGTGGACATCTTACTTTGCCCAAAGTTTTGTATGTTCCGAACTTGCATATGAATCTTGTATCTGTTGTAAAAATTTGTGATTCTGGCTTCCAAGTGATTTTTGATAAAGCTTTGTTTCTGTGTAGGATCCACGTTCAGGCCAGGAGATTGGGACTGCAATTAGAGTTGGTGATCTATATCATGTGTCTAGTCTTCACATTCCAAACATCACCCACATTGCCTCTGCTGGAGTAATACTCTCACCATAGTTATGGCATTATAGACTGGGACATATATCTCCAAGTTGTATTAGTAGTCTTGTTAAGTCTGGCATTCTTGGTCCCGTATGTAGTTCCACTCAATTACAAGTGTGCACTAGTTGTAAACTTGCTAAAGCTAGTGCTCTTCCTTTTTCAATCTCGACCAATAAAAGTAGTAATCTTCTTTATCTAGTTCATTTAGATATTTAGGGGTCTCCACCTATCACCTCTGGAAGTGGATTCCAATATTATGTAATTTTTGTTGATGATTTAACACGATACACATGGATTTACCTCATGCGCAACAAGTCTGAAATTCCACACATACCAATCTTTTACCAATAAAATTAAGACCCAACACAATAAAGTCATTTGTGTGTTCCGCGCAGATGGTGCAAAGGAGTACACATCTACTACCATGCGTGAAATCTTCAATTCCTAAGGAACCATTTTTCAACAATGTTGTTTACACCCATGAACAAAATGGTGTTGCAAAGAGGAAGCACAGATACATTCTTGAAACCACTCGTGCTTTGCTCATTAGTTCTGGCGTTGACAACGTTTCTGGGTTGAAGCCATCCTCACATCCACTTATCTCATTAATCTAATGCCCACTCATTCTAAGGGGGATCTCACCATATGAAAAACTCTACAATCAACCACCATCCTACATGCACTTATGAGTTTTTGGTTGTACTTGCTTTGTCCTTCTTCCTCAACACGAGCGAAACAAACTTGAGGCACGATCTGCACGTTGTGTCCTTCTAGGATACAGTGACGAACACAAAGGGTATCGTTGTTTTGACCCTGTTTCCTACCATCTGTGCATAGCAAGGCATGTTACATTCCTTGAAGATACACCTTACTATACTTCCACCTCGACAGATCAATCCTTGCTTCATGAATTCATCACCATCCCTCATGAGGAATCTACTACCACAACAACTTCCACCACACATCATGAGACTGAAACTACCCATATCGAGCTTCCCATTGAGATTGAGGCTACCTTGTTGAACCTTCCACTAGGATTGACGCTACCCATGTTAAGCCTCCTGTCACATCACCACCAGTAGGCATTGAGGCTACCCATGTTGACCCTCATACATCATCCAATGACGTGACACATGACTATGATCCCAATGCTACGCAAAACCTTTCTTCTAGTGACATAAACGTGGGTCCAAGAAGATCTCAACGTAGACACCGGCCAAATCCGCACTACACTCATTCCAGACAACCACATGTTACTCTTTAGAATATGGAAGTTTTCTAACTGCTCTTCATATAGATCTTGTTCCATCTTCATATCAGGAAGCTTCGAGTTCTATACACTAGAAGAAGGCTATGCAAGAAGAGTTTCAGGCCTTTGAACACACCCACACTTGGGATCTTGTTCCTTTGCCCGCAGGTACTTCACCTTTCAGTTGCAAGTGGCTTTATAAAATCAAGCACAAGGCTGATGGCACGATTGACAGATACAAAGCACGCCTAGTTGCTCTTCATATAGATCTTGTTCCATCTTCATATCAGGAAGCTTCTAGTTCTATACACTAGAAGAAGGCTATGCAAGAAGAGTTTCAGGCCTTTGAACGCACCCACACTTGGGATCTTGTTCCTTTGCCCGCAGGTACTTCACCTTTCAGTTGCAAGTGCCTTTATAAAATCAAGCACAAGGCTGATGGCACGATTGACAGATACAAAGCACGCCTAGTTACTAGAGGCTTTACTCAGGAATATGGCATGGACTATGAAGAAACATTTTCTCCAGTTGCTCACATGACCACTGTCAGAACTCTTCTTGTTGTTGCAGCAGGCCGTCATTGGACTTTATACCAGATGGATGTGCAAAATGCATTTCTACATGGAGAATTCTCAAAAACCATATATATGGATCCGCCACCAGGACTAAGTAGTACATTATTATCATGCTTGTCATCTACGTCGATCCATTTATGGACTCAAACAAGCACCTAAGGCTTGGTTTGAATGCTTCAGACAAGCCATCACATGTGCAGGTTACGCTCAAAGCTCATATGATTATTCAATGTTTGTACGCCATACACCTTAAGGGCGGGTCATCCTACTCCTCTATGTAGATGACATGATCATCACTGGAGATATAGTAGGAATCAATGAATTACAACATTATCTTTCTAAACAATTTCAGATGAAGGACCTTGGACAACTGCACTACTTTCTTGGCATGGAGATTGCTCACGGGCAGAAAGGAATTCTAGCATCTCAGCGAAAGTATGCAACAGATATCATTGAACGTCCAACTGATGGTGAGCCATTACTTGATCCCACAAGGTATCATCAGCTAGTAGGACAACTACTATACTTGCACATCACTGAGTTTGCTCACGGGCAGAAAGGAATTCTAGCCTCTCAGCAAAAGTATGCAATAAATATCATTGAGCGTGTCAAAATATCTGACTTATTGGATGCAGACACACCTCTTGAACTTCATGTAAAATTACGTCCAACTGATGGCAAGCCATTACCTGATCCCACTAGGTATCGTCAGCAAGTAGGACAACTACTATACTTGCGCATCACTAGGTCAGATATTCAACATGTTGTTAGCATTGTGTCACAATTCTCATCTTCTCCCCTAAGTGTCCACTATGTTGTTGTACTCCGTATCATACGCTATATACGGGAAACAATCACACGGTCTCTACCCATGAGCTCATCTTTGGACCTTATCCTATATGCATACACTGATGTTGACTGAGCTGGATGTCCAACCACTAGACGCTCTACCACTGATTTGTCTTCTTCTTGGTGATTCTTTAGTGTCGTGGAGGAGCAAGAAGCAAGATGTTGTATCTCTTCCACTGAGGCAGTGTATAGAGCAATGTGTGACACCACTCAAGAAATAGGTGCACATCTGTTGACTTCTAAGTGACATGAGAGCTATCATTTCTAGGGCTACACCTATGTTTTGTGACAACAAGAGTGCCGTGTGAATTGTTAGTGATCCAGTTTTTCATGACAAGACTAAACACATAGAGATAGACTGTCACTTTGTGAGAGAAAATCATCTAACTAGCATCATCACGCTACCTTTCATAAACTCTACGGATCAGATTGCAGACCTCTTCCCAAAAACGCACATTGTATCAAATCACAACAGATTGATTCACAAACTCTTTGCGTCTTTGATCCACACTGAGTTTGAGGGGGTGTTAATATTAATTAATTATCAATTAATGTATGAATTGATTGTTAGTTAATGTTAACATTGACCATATGTATATTGTTGACTGTCAGTTTGTTTCACACATTCATTGTATTTATTTGTAAAGAGGGTCTCTCCCCTATATATAAAGGGGCATACTCCTTGTACAAATACATCAATCAAAATATACTTGTATTTTCAAGTTTCAATTCATTCACATAACATTATTTTCTAGCAACATAGTCAAACATGTATGAGTTGATTGTCACATTTTGAAAGGGGTACTCATCATCCAGAAAATGACTACTCCTTTTACTAAGTGAAGAGAAAGCTGATCTTGTTACAAACTCTTTTTCTAGGAAATATACCTGTGCTTTGGTTGATAAGCTGGGAGGGATAGTATTGTTTTAGTGCTCTCTTGTATGCAATGATGTATATGTTTTCCTTTATTTTACTGTTTTCCATCCTTCCTATATAAATGCAGAGAAATGTCTTTTGCTAAGTGAGAGATGCAAAACCCTTATTTCCCTCTTCAAAATGTAAAAACCATGCTTTAGAAGTCTAAAACTATCACATTGCTTATTATACTCATGAATTTGATTAGTTGATTTGTTACACATTGAGGCATAGGACTATAATTATTATTTTTTTCATTTTTTTAAGTGCCTTCTTGAAGTTAAGCAAATGGGGGAAGATTGTTCTGAATTTTATCTCTTATGATAATCTTTTAACCTTCTTGCCAACAGGTTATCGTCTTTGAGCGCGGGGACCTTGTTTTTGTATTCAACTTCCATCCTGAAAAAACATATGAGGGGTATTGTCTCTCTATCCTTTAGGTGCTTGTTAGACCTAATATTTAGTCTATTTTGGCTGACTCCTGCATTTCGATTTCTAAATACTCTTTCAGATATAAAGTTGGCTGTGACTTACCAGGAAAATATAGAGTGGCCCTGGATAGCGATGCTTTGGATTTTGGTGGCCATGGGAGGGTAGGACTAGTAGTAACATATGCGTTTTTTTAAATTCATCTTATGCTGTAGGATAAAAAAAAAAACGCATGCGCCCTTTCAGGTTGGTCATGATGTGGACCATTTCACGAACCCAGAGGGTATACCAGGCGTTCCAGAAACTAATTTTAACAACCGCCCAAACTCATTCAAAGTTCTGTCACCTCCTAGAACTTGTGTGGTTAGTACTTCGTTTTCAATCTAGCATTCCTAATTTCCTGGATATATTGCTCAGTTATTCTCCCAAAAACTGCAGGCATATTACAGAGTTGATGAAAGCCAGGAGAGCCCTGATGGTGAGATGACTGCCACGGATGATGGCGTAGAAAGCACTGAGGAGATCCCTGAACCGTCTTCTTATCTACAGGTTCCAGTCCCTGCTGTTGGAATCTTTGAGGATGATGACGCTGATGACGCGGCAGATGCTTCTGATGACTGACTGGGGTCATAAGAGTTAACCTACTGTTGCACGGGACAGGGCTGTCAGAGAGATGCAGACCTACTTTTGCGAGTTGAGAAATAAAAGCATGTCGCATGTAGATCTTTGTTTATGTGTGTATAATGCTATCTTCTGTATATATACATGTATGATATTATCTTTTCACACAGTCAGAACATATAGGTTGGGAGCATATCCTTTGCACCTCTGCTTTGCCCTTTCCAGTGAATATACTCTCGATTGGCTTCATATCTTGTTCTAATTGTTGCAGAAAAGGGAAATCTTCAACCCATGTTTTCTTGCAACGAGAGGGCTTGTCAAGCAATGTAAACTGCACTCAGTGGCGGACTGCGTTACCTCTTCACTGACCCTTGTTACCTCAGGTCCTCAGAAGTACCCCGCTCCGGGGTCCAGCCCTATGTCCCAACCGCGTCTTAGGAACTAGATCAGGAGTTATCCTGAAGACAGGTTATACTTATTGATAAATAATTAAGAAAAGATTATGACTTCTAGACAAGGAGTGGTTAAAAACAACACAACTTGGACACGGGGGTAAACTTTGGCATACATGGTCTGTGCACTCTATATATATAACAAGGTTCGTTCAGAACAACAAAGATTCGGCTAGCTTTGTGCTTTGAATGGTTTCAATCGTACACGTACCACCACGAGCCCTAGGAATCTGGGACGCTATCTGTAAAGTCTTAGTTGGCGGATGCCTCAAGAAGTATAGAGCAGGTTGTATTAGTTGAAAGCACGAAATCGGATCAAATTGATTGCTACTTATGGTGTTTATTCTCTGCCCAGTTCAGGTCCTTATTCCTTGACAAGTCAACGTACTTCATATGAAGCCTGAACATCAAGACTGTCTGGACGGGATATGGAACTTGAAATCTTGTAAAATCCAGACCGGGTCAGTCCTCGACATTTGACTGAGTGCTGCATTGGATAACATGTTACAGAACTTTTCTGTGCTAGATATGATGTTAATATCAAGGACATAACAAAGACGCTAACTCAAATCAGATCTTCGAAGTAGGATTGAGTTGATCAACTAGACTAACAAGTCCTAAATCTCATTTTAATCTGAGTCGCCTAAACTGGTCATCTCATGGTCTTGTCATGGTATTTGTTAGCTAATAAACAATGTTTTGTCCCATGAAATCCGTTGCCAAGCAAAGCCAAAGCAACTCTTAATAATCAGACCATAGCCTCGCGCTGATAAATCTTGGTTCATTAGAGCGTCATGTTTCTTTTTGGTTTCTTCATAAGGATCAATACAGAAGATTTGAAAGTGATATCTTTTCTTCATTCTCTGTCTTTTTTTTTTATATAAGTCAGGAGATCTTCTTATTCATCCCACTCTCCTCGTGCAGGCAAATTTGCCGAGCTAAGCATACAGGGAGTTAAACATGGTAGTACTACTACCATTACATTTATCTTTTTCTAGCCAAATGAGGATCGCCTCGGGCAGTCTAATGTAGTGAAAAGGCCCTTGTTTATTTCTGATGTGGTACTTTGCTAGACCATCCACCGCTTCATTACATGTTCTTTGAATATGGGATAGGTTCCATTGGCCGTGCCTGGCTAGGATCTGTTGACACTCGTGAATGATCCGCATATTCTCTGTCTTTGATTGTTTGGAAAGGTGGAGTATACCACCCGTTCCATGGGCAGCTGGGCATTCTAATCGAACCCTTCGTCCCCATGGGCAATTGAACATTCCAATAGACGCCTAATGTGTGAGCTTCCAAGTTTCCAGCTCACCCCAATGCGTTCACGACTATAGAGGCCAATCAACACCATATCATACTTTTAAAGTTGATTTTCAAATTGACTAGTTGCTACTTTTCAACACGTTTCGTTGCCGCATATCTCTTTAATCACCCTTAAACCCACCCCTTTAACTTCCGTCCTCCTAATGAACACATGGATGAATGTTGGGTGCTCCTATCGGTATCAATGTAAACGCTTATGTAGTTTCAAGATGATGTTTCCTAGGGATTCTGGCTGTTGTTTGAAAAGTGGGCACAGATCAAGGTAAAATACTAACAATTTGAGATATTAAGCCGTGCAAGATGCATTGTCTTTATAAATACTTTCATGGCTCTCTAGGTGAAAAATTCACCCTAGAATTGATCTATGTTAATATTGTGATGGGTTCTTATTCTATCATATAGATTGATTATGATTTGTATCTCTTGATGTTGTGAGGTTTGACTTGAGGATGCAATTAGGTTATGAGGAGGTAGTAGGATGAAGAGGTCTTGTTATGGAAATATTGTGACTTGGTTCTCGTTTTGATTTTGGGCCCTGATCAATTTTCAATCACAAAGTTTTTCTTTTACCATCAAAAATTATTTTCATATTACTATCATATGTACAAAAGAAATTTTCTCGGGATTTTATTGAAGTTTTCTTGAACTAAGTCACAATGAAGATTTTCTGAAGTATGGATAGTGAAACCCTAGAATTAGTTGGAATAGGTATCTTAAACCCTAGTTTTGGCTAGGGATGAGCAAATAATAGTCCAGACTGCAAAACCGGACCAGGCTGCTCAATTCGGTCATGTCTGGCCCAGTCCATTATGAGCTTGGTACGGTCCGCGGTCCACAAATTTTGGTGAGTTTGGTCTTTGGTCCGATTCGGTCCAAAATCGGTCTGACCGTGGACCGGACCGCAGACTGAATTTTATATAAAATTTATATATATATGTAGGTATATTAGGTAATAAGTACAAATAAAGTACATATATAAGCACTAGTAGTGTAAATGTTCGCTACTAATGTTGTATAATTGCTAGAAGTGACTAAGATTATCAACTTTATACATTGAATTTAGTTGTAAAACATGTAAAAAAGGTTGATTACGGTCCAAACGGTCCGGTACGGTGCTAGCACGAAACGGTCCGGTCCCAGTCTAGTCCTCAAAATGGTTTGGTCTACGGTCCAGAAATTCTTACAAAATCAGTCCTCAGTCCGGTCCAGCTCTGGACCGATGCTCAACCCTAGTTTTGGCTATGAAGATGTGACTGGGAGTATGTGGGATGATATAAATGTATAGTTGACCTATCCTTTATACCCCATGACTTTTTGGATCTTAGGGTTGTTAGGTTAGAGTCATTGGGACCTAAAACTCAACCCTAGATTGTTTTGACTTATTCGTTGGATACATTAACAACATAAATCTCTAAAACATTCACAACTAAAAGAAACGTGGGCAATCCTAAGTGTTGTTTAGTTTGACTTGTTAGGTTAAAGCTTTTACGGGGTGGAGAGTGGTTGGTTGTTGATGTTTTCATCAATAGATTTCGAGGATTAAATCCTTTTAAGGGGTGGAGTGTTGTAACATACCAGATCTTGGACACTATAATAGAAATTTGACCTTTTGGACTTAGTCAAACAAAGTTTAGGTTTTCGACCTAAAAGATGTTTAGTATAAACCAATGAGCCAATGCACGTATAAATCATCCTAATGAAACCTAATGTCTTCACATTAGTATTAGACCAATAATGGACACATAAAATATTTCATAATAATTCCTGTAGTGCTAATATGAAAATAAGGAACATAATCAGATGGATAATTGGGTTAATGGTGAAATAATATAATAATGGAATAAATTAACAAAAGGAAGACTAATTGGTTAAATATAACTTGAGATTCATTTTTCTTGGGTTTGATTTGGCTTGGAGGTCAAGTTTCATAATTTTGGGATGATAATAAATTTATCTCTTTTATTTTAAAAAGAAAAGGTGAGTTTTCCTTCAGAATATGAAATAAAAAAGTTAGTGATTCAAAAAGTGGAAAATAATCTTGGATTCACAATATACACATTAAAAATAGCCTTCGGGTAAATTTTCATGTAATTTGGATAATTTTTAATATACATGTGAAATCAGGAGAGAAAAAGTGTGTAGAACCTTCAAAATATTAAATAAACATACAAACAACTTCAACATATAAAATTAATGGAAAATTCATATGCAAGCCACTTAATGTGACCTACGGGTGAAGTTTCATGAAATTTGGAGAATCTTATAGCCATTAATGATGGAAGAAATAGAAGATAGGATTTGATTTATTTCATACATCAACATTTTTTAAAAGGTAAATCTAATTGTATATTTGGATTCCTCATATCAAAAATATGTTGGGTGTCAAATTTCATTAAATTTAGAATTTGTTTGCTCCCTGAAATAAGGAGAGAGAAAAAGAGGAATTAATACAACCACACTTCATTCAAAATTGATTAGGAATCATATAAATGCCACACACCCCTTTTATCTCACATGTGGATCCTCAGTCTTGGATGGTAGATCAGATGGCTGTGAGTTGTCCTCTACCTAGAGACCAAAGGAAAAACATGCTTGCTATATGTACAATTTTCGGATCAAGATTTCTCACACGTTTCTCAGCCAAACTCTAAGATTTCTTCACCATTGTGTTCTACATTTTATTCTACACGCATTGATGCCCAATTTGTGAGTTTTTGGAAAGAAATATAGAAACACCCAAATCGTTGTCGTGTAGATTCACATCTACCTTCTAGCTCTTCGGCTTTTGCACATCTCTACCCAAGCCATCCTTGAGTCCAAAGCAACACTACTCTTCTCTCAATTTCCTCATTTATTTTATTTGTGTCTCTCGTCAATAGAGTTTCAGCTTCGAGATTGCAACGCTCGCCCTTGGTATTTGGCAACACCAGCATCTAAATTAACTAGCTTGGTAAGTTCGCGACACCTAGATCTCTCTTCCTCAACCATTGTTTCAACGTTTCATCGTGACTTATGGTTTTCCCCAATTCGACCCTGTTAACAGATGCTCAGCCTCATGGTCATGGCACACAGGTTCAAGGAAGGGAATAACCCCGTGTTATTTCTCATCTCTACCCCTCTTTTCCTTTCTCATTTACTTTTATCATTGAGGGCATATCCGTCTTTCGATGCCTTCTTTTTCTTTGTTTTGGGCGAGGTCAAGTGGACTCTTGACTGAGCAACTAGGTCGTATCTCATTAGACCAAGTCAGCTGACCCCTCTCCGTCTCTCTCTTTCTCTCTCGCAATGAAGTTGTTGACGTGTCTTTTTCTGGTTGGTCATAATTGGAAAATTCCTATCTTTCGATCTGCTTGTCCAAAATTATAAAAAAATGTTTTGGAATTGGGAAATTCTTTCTAATAGAAATAGTTTGAGATCCTAATTTCCATGTTTTCTATGATGGAATTTTGAGGATCCAATTAATTAATATAAAAACCCTAAAATTGGTAACTAATTCATCTTAACTCCAAAATAAACATAAAAATATGTTTTCTTAATTAGGAGAACCTAATAAGTTGATTGGTTTAGGTTTGGGGTCCAAAATATGATGTTTTGTATAAAGGTCTGGAATTAGGGTTTCATTACATTTATATGAATCTCCAACCCTAATACATGTGAATAATTGGTAATAGGCAAAGTTGATCTTGCAAACAACTAGATTGATGAAGAGTGTTTCTAGGACTATGAAATAAGGTATGTTTGCGTCTCCTATTATTTACATTGAGCAACTGGCCTAGTTTTATCTTTCTCTTAGTCCTATGGACATTAACCTACACCATATATTGTTCTTTTGGGAAATATACTACATGTGAAGTACCTTATTTTGTTACTGATCTTGTTATCATATTTGTACATTCTCTTGGTCTCTTTCTTATACTCTTCTCATGGTGGGACATGCTTTGGTGATATGTGCTTCTTTACCCACCTTTGTAGTGGATTTTTATATGGAACAATATGTGATGGCATGGGTCCTCTGATCCCATGCACTTTATTTTGTTGGATGTTCTCATCCTTCTTATTCTCTTTTATATTGGCTTATTCTTTTGATATGCACATGTGGTGACTGGTAGTATATATAATGCTACATGTTGTTTTATGTGGATGTGAACATTCCCACATAATAAAGTTGATGTTAAAAATTCATGCATACAAAAATATTATTGAGTACATGTGTATTTCCTACTCAGGGTGGATGTATATAGTTCCTGCCCACTTCATATTTTGAGTGGATGTATACAGTTCCCACTCACCTTATTTTTGGGTAGATGTGTTATTTCCTACCTACATGTTTATATTGTCCAGTCTTGTCAGAGGTGAAACACATGGATGCCTTGATCTTATACTTTGCTCTTAATTATCTCTTTTATTGAGATTCTTTTCTTTTATGCCTGATTGGGTAGTACTTTTTTTCTCTCTATGGGAAGCCTTTTATTTTGATGTCCTTTATTCCATATATTGCTCAATTTTCTGTAATATGCACATACCAACATTTTATGTTGTCATCTATTTTTCTCTTCTTACTGGGGTATGCTTCCAACCCTAGGTAAAGGACTTGGATAATATGGCATGAAGACGTGGACTTAGCTTTGGGAGTTAAATCTTCGAGATGATCTTAATATGTTTAGATTTCCCTCTACTTAGAACCTTTTGTTGTACCTTGATGTAAACCCTTTATGGGGGATTGATGATGTACTTTTATAAATTAATTATAGTCATGAAAATTTTATTATACTTCTATACTCTTTGGTCTTTTGTATACCATTATATAAAGATTTGAAAATTTTACACCTGTTCCAACATACCTTTTTAGTATGTTTGGAATGGATGTTTTGTTCTTCTAATTTTTAGTAGGGAGTGGATCCCCTCTGGGTACCACTCCTTACACCAGTGTTTCTCTAATGCTGATCGCCCTTCCTCCTATGCTCTGTTGTTGATCGTCATTGCCTTCGTCCTATGCTCTGTTGTTGATCGCCGGCACTGCCGGTCGTCGACCTTCCTCCTCTTCCTCCATCTCTTCTATTTTCTCTCCTCCTTAGGTTTATTCTTCTCCTCTTCTTCCTCTGCCATTCATTCTTGTTTCATATTGGAAAATGATCATTTTTTATCCCTAAATCAGTAAACTACATTGTAATTGATTCCTTGGACTACTTATAAGCCTTGTTATGTACTATCATGACTATAAATGTTTCAACTCAATCATATGTGATTTTTGGACCTAATTTATCATCATAAAATTATTGAACTTTGAAATCAATAACTCAAGTTGTAACATGTACCCATTTGGACCAAGATCTTATACTAATATGCTATATTGTCCTTATAGAAGCTCATGTACGTAGTTTGTGCATTAAAATGATCAAGTTGACCTAGTTTGAGTTGGGCTTTCTCTAGAAATATTACATGGTAATGTACATGCACGACCTAGTTTATTATTCATGTTGTATGATGTAACATGGTAATATCTGACTAAACCATAATTTGTGAATTCTTAATCTATAAAGTCTAGTCTATAAAGCCTAGACTGTGTTGTTCACCTAGAAACATGTCTGAGATTTACTCATTAGGAGTAAGCCTTAGATAGTCTCCGGTTTGGAACCGTTCTTGAGCACTTCATCTCACTTAGGATGTAAGTGTATAATGTGTGTTTGGTTTTAATAAATTTTGACAACATTTCTCCTTTGTTCTCTGGGTACATATGTAGGTGGGTATTTTCCCATCTACATCGGTGTACTTGTACAACTGTGGGGAAATGATACCAAAATTTATTGAAATTGAACACACATTATATACTTACTAGTGAGATGAAGTGCTACTAGATGATTAGGGCTTAATTATTCAAACATATTTTTCCTGAAATTAACTTGTCTCCCATCTAATCATATAGAAATGGTTCGACCATGGATGTCGATACCAAAGTCTCAATGAGTATATATTATTTACATAGGAATATAGAAAACAACATGGAGATAGGTTATATTACCCGTGTAGGAATTGTAGCAACAACATGAAAGTTGACATTGTTGACACGATCAAGGATCATGTCATGTGTAATGAAATTATATAGGGCTATACAAAATGGTACTAGTATGGAGAGATTCCTAGTATGAGATCAAAAGATGTGGGTAGTGGTAGTTATGTCCAAGAAAAAATGGCCAACAATTTTGCTGAGAACAAATAAATTCTGGTGGACATGGTTGATGCAATGCTAGACACTTGCGGGGTAAATGTTCCAAACCCACCTCCCATATTTAGAAACATTATGCACGATGCTGAGAAACCATTATACTTAGGTTGTACTAAGTTTACAAAGTTGAGTGTTGTGTTGAGATTGTATCCTCTGAAGGCTAACAATAGATGGAGTGATAAAAGCTTCACTTCTCTGTTGTCTATATTGAAAGATATTGTCCCTGAAGGCTTGCTGGAGAAGTCATCCCCGAGCCAATTCAATGTGGCTTTCTAGAGAGCATAATCAAACTCTTATTAGGTGGTTTGAAAAGGAAGTATTCAATCAACTATCTCAAACACCAAATAATGTTACAGAAACTATCAAATGACTCACGTATAAGCTAAAGATCCACATTACATCTTACTAAGGGTTTGACATAAATTGATTTTCATACTACACAAAATGTCAGGATGATAAAAATGTCATCTAAAATAGTGGGGTCACCCTTCAGGCATCTTCATTGTATTTTTGTAGTGCTAAGGATTAGATTCCATGTGAAGGAAAGATCCATGAAAATGGAAGGGCACGGAGCAGGGGATTCCTACTTCTTATTACGGTGTCATTGAAGACATATGGAAATTTGACTACACAAAGTTTAGAGTTCCATTATTTAAGTATAAATGGGTTGATAACAACAAAGGAGTTGTAGTTGACGAACTCAGTTTCACACAAGTGAATTTTGAGTGGACATGCGAGAAGGATGAACCCTTTATCATGGCATCACATGAAAAATTGGTATTCTATATCAAAAATCCTACAAAAGAAAATTGGTCTATCGTTCTTCATGGGAAAAGGCAGTTCATTTCAGATCCTATTGATGAAAAAGAGTACTATGACAAGTATGATGACTATAGTCCATTTTCTGTTGGTTGACCATGTATAAATGTTGAATCTAACACTGATGAGTATACATATGAAGATCACACATAAGGGATATTAGTTTAAGATATCCTATTGATACATAACCTGACTTTTTTGCATTATATAACATGTTTATTTGTCCATATGTGATCTGATTTCATTATAGTGTTGACTTTTTATATGTCATCTGGCTTTTTTGTTTACTTTTTATTTTATAGATGATATCTGACCAGGAGCAAAGTGATCATGAGAATCTTGAGCATCCTGATCAAGGTGCTGACGGTGCTCAGAACTGAAAGCATAAGGGAGTTAGTGGGATAACTATGATGAAAGATGCCACAAATAGGAAAGGGAAGAAGATAATTGTTGAATTCAATGAAGCATGCACACCACTTACTAATGTGTTTGTCATATATTGTGGGGTCCTTGGTCAAATAAAGGTGTCTCTCTTCTCTGAGGATTGGAGACAAATGAGTCTGGTCTGTAAAGACCTCATCTGGAAGGAGTTAGAGGTGAGATAAATGCAGTTACATTTTATAGTCTTTTTTCTATTCTTTTTTAATATTTCAAAATAGTATTGAATGTTGAACCTTTTTAGAGCCGGTGTGAACTTGATGAAAAGTTGCATCCCAAGTTTGTTATGCAACTCATTGAAAGAAGACATAGAGATTGGCGAACAATCCTCACCAAAGACTATGTCTTTGGAGATAAGAAGGAACCCTGGAAAAAATGGAAGTATATTTGTCAATATGATTGGAAGGTGTTTGTTTGACGATGACAAATAGAAGATTTCTAGGTATTGAATTAAATACATTTTTTATTATTTCTTATGGTTACTTAACAATATCACTTGTATGAATTAATAAGGCCCTTCACGAATCTCAAAAAGACAGATGTTACAAGAATGTGCACAACCACCGGTTGGGTTTAGGTGGTTATTGGTACCTCCGCTAGTTGAGACAACAATAACAAGAGAAAGAGCAAGAAGAGTAAGGGACTTCTACATCTATTCCTACTACTGAGTCTTCTGGTGCTTCTGGACGGTTTCCTCGCTATGTTGACTGGATAGATGCAAGGAAAAACATAGCTAGAGAAATCCCCATCCAAGCAACACAGGAGGTGGCTGCAAAATGGTAAATTTCTTGGTCTAGTGACAATGTCCTTGTTGTTTTTTCACTGGTGTTAAGTCTTAATCAGTTGGAGCTGGATGCCCAAGCAAAGGAGGGCAAGTGGACACATCAGGGCACACATAATGAGTTGACGGTTGCTCTAGGTACAGAAGAGCATCCGGGATGTGTTAGGGGCGTTGGAGCTAGTTTTGGTATAAAATCTTTTTGTCTCATCCCAACAAAATGCAAACAAACAAAGAAAGGGGAAATGGACACAGAGTATGTAAAAAGATTGGTATATGCAGCCTTGGAGAAACACTTTGCTTTTCAGGCGACACTTAACCTAGTTTCTGCAGCAATCACAACACCTATTCATCACTCTACCACATAGTGTATTGGAAGCAATCCTTCGGACCCACAGGGCACAACCAAGGTAAGATTTCAATTCAAGTCATTTTTTGTGATAAAAGTAATCCCTCAAATCAATGTGTATGTTTGTTTGTCAAATTTAAAATTTTATGTTTCATAAAATTGTAGGCTAGAAAATGTTTTCTTGCCGTTGATGAACCAGCAGACCACATCGTGGCAGATGTCGAGGCTGATAAGATCACTATGGTTCATACTATTTTCCTTCTCATTGATCACTATTGTGTGAGAATCATGTGTGTATTTCCTTGAATGAGGGAAATACCTCTCTCGTACGAGCACCCATATGGCACCATAGTCGGGGAGGTAGAAGGTACCTTTACCGTGTGGCCCAAATGACTTGTTATATCTATTCAGGTATGACCAATGTATATTGAAA
The DNA here is from genome assembly GCA_963693085.1 of Alisma plantago-aquatica. Lineage (NCBI taxonomy): Eukaryota > Viridiplantae > Streptophyta > Magnoliopsida > Alismatales > Alismataceae > Alisma > Alisma plantago-aquatica. The sequence goes on from OY856409.1 coordinate 1,262,369,672, forward strand.
CTTAAATAAAATAATTGAAAGCTAATATTAGAATACATACATGCAGCCTACAACAGCTAAGAAGCCCCCTAAGGTTCTGAAGCCTCCACCCCCTCATTTTATTCCACATGAGTTGTTTGACTCCTTAGGCCCCAAATGCCAAATGTTGACAAGATGGTTAAATACTATAGACCAATGTGATATCATTGTGATCCACCTTGGGGAGGACGTTGTAGGTATACAACATGAAAATGTTATAGTGTTGACATATGTCAATGAGGTATTTAACTATGATTCGCTGAACACATCACTGGTAGAACTTTGGATATGGTGGGTTTGAATACCACATCATATATGAAAATTGTTTAATAGTTTCTCACATATAGTCTGAGTATTGGTTTATATATAATATTTTTAGCCATTTGTATTTCATGACTTGTAATTGTGGAATAGAAAATTTGGGATTTCTAATGCCATCATTGATTAACGATCTACTTAGAGATATGAATGGCGTCAAAGAATATGTGACTAGTATGATGTAAGAATTTGGTTCTTCTAAGAACGTGATCTTAGCTTGCTTTAACGTTAGGTAAGTTTTTGCCTTGTTGTTTATATGTCTTAACCTATGGAATATAATTTTTTTATTTTATTTTCCTTCTATTTTAGAAATAGGCACTGGTAGTTGTTAGTGATTATTCCTGAGTCTTGGAGTGTGTATTTAATTGATCCTTTGGGTGAAAAAATGGCAACAAATGAGGGGCACCCAATAAAAATGGTGATTCATGAGTAAGTATAGTTTTTCGGTGGCCAACATATTTCATTAATGTTTGGTTATGATAGTTTAATAATACAACATATATGTTAATTTAACTTATAGGGGTGTGATAGCATTTCGTGCTGGCAGAGGGAAGGTAAATAAGGAAAAGAAATCAGTAACTTGGGGGAGTGTTGATATATAGTCTTCTCATTTTTCAATTACATAATATATTATGATCAACTCTTCTTCATTACATATTAATGTAAAATTGTAAATCTATAGGCCCCTATACAAGACAATGGTTGGGCATGCACATATTATGTCATGATGTATATGCATGTGATTGCCAATCATACAGATTACAAGTCTATATTGAATGTAAGTTAATAGTCTAGGATAATATTATATTAAGAAAGTATTCTAATTTTTGATAAACCTAGTTAGCAAGTATCATTCTCTCTATAGTCATTTCCGAATACTTAACCCTATACATTGGATAAGTTGAATGACCTACATGAACAATGGGCAGCCTGCTTCATCAAAGATGTGGACTTGAATGAAAAATATGACGGTTGATTGATATTTTTTGGTAGTTCAAACTTTGATGTCAGACTTTTTATATGTATTTCTGACTATGAATGGTTGATATGTAAAATACATTTTGAACTTAATTAATCTAAGATGGTAGTTGATGATGATATGTATTGTGTGAGTGTGAATTGAATGTTAAGTGCATATGTGTGGGAATTTGAATGTGAAGGCATGAGGAAGAGAAATGATCATTTAATGTATGAAATTGAGGTGTTGCTGAGGGTTCAATTTGAGATGTGAGTTCATGGATTTGTGTGCAAACTTGAAGTGAAAAAAAATTATAGAATGTGGCATTTTTGTGCCTACTTTCTATAATTTATCTTTTTCTTGCTGGTGTGTTGGCCTGTTGTTAGGATGCGATGCTTGCTGAGAGCATGCTCTTCTTTAGAATTCTAGTTCTGAAGAACAGGAGAGTCCAGACAGGCTAGCAGGTCAGACAATAGTTTTATAGACTTGTTGTAAAAAAAACATATACTTATTCACATTGATTATGTATAAACCTGACTACATTTATTTTCCACGTCGGTGCTTTCAGGTAACCATAGGAAAATACCTAAATATTTACCATTCCATCACTGATAAAAGTGACTACATTTGATTTCCAGATCGATTCTTTCAAGTAACCGCTGAAAAACACCTAAATAATTACCGTTCCATCACTGATAAAATCGAGATCAAGTTATTTTGCATAAGTACTTGGTAGTAAACAACCAACGAGGAAATGTCAAAGCAACACTTACTGAGAGTTACTTCATCGGCTTCTCTCTAGCAAAGTGTCGACATGGAAACTTTTGTCGGTGGTTAACGCAACCGACAAAGAAAGGTCCTACTTTTAGTGTTGCGACTTGTTCGTCGGTCTTAAACCGACATCAAATGTCAAAAATAACTGACGTTGTATCCCCATTATGTAGTAGTGGGTGGAAACCTGTTTTTACCAATTTGGTGGATGTCGCATATTGTCCATTTCTACAATGGAAATTTTACTGAATCCATTTTTTGACAACTTTCACTTGCCTACACATTATTGCATGCTTGTTGAATAAGTAGCACTAATTTTTTATACATGTTTTGGTTGGGATTTATTTTTTGGGTTATATGCCCATGTTACATTTTTGGGATGGAGGTTATGTTCCCCATACCCTAGGTTATGTGCCCACATTATATTTTTTAGAAGGAAATTATGTGTCCCTTCCCCAAGGGATACACACACCCTGTTATATTTGAGAGTTTGGTTGTGTGCCATTCTTTATCATGTTTTAAGTTATGTGCCTAAACATCCATTGTCTTTATATTTGCACTAGTACTATGCTTCTCTCACATGTATGTGTATTGCTGACACTTTTTATGGATTATGTGCCCTACACATTTTTTTTATGCTTCCATGGCATACTCTATATTGAAAAATGATAAGTGTCCTTGAATAATATAAAAAAATGTTTGATTTCCACTCAAATTATGTTATATACCTTTCATTTTAGAAGCCTTACTACCAAAATTGTTGTCCTTTTACTATTTCCCTAGTATTGCCTGATGTAACCATTTATGTGCAGATACTAGTATTTGATCATGTTTCTCTATTTATCTCTTATTTCTAGTGTTCTTTCTTCCAACTCCTTCGGTCAAGGAGCATGATTTGACCATGTCGACCCAAGACCTACACCTATGTAGATGGTTACCTTAGGGATAGAATTGAGATGGGTATGTCACCCATTGATCCGGTCTACCTAGTCTAGATTTTCATTTCCTTTCAGTTGTCCTTTGAGAACCAGATGTTGAACAATGATAAATTTTGGTAATAGTCTGTTTATTTTCCATTTCTAGAATACTCTTGTGGTTTACCATATTGATTGAGAAACTGGACACACCCCTTTATTTTGCAAATTCTATGTTATATTTTTGTGGATGGGGTTTTATGCCTATAAGAAGTGAGGATTTCATTCCTTAACCGTTCCACTCCTTACAATATCTCCTCCTCAAGTATTCTCAAGACTTAGAAATAATGGCTTTGTCATACTCAAAACATACCTTGATTCTAAAGTTAACAAGTTGAGACACAAATGTCAGATTGACCCTTATGTGTGGCACATACAACACATCCTTGATTAATAAAAGTTTTTTAGACTTAATCTTGATCAGCATGAGTTTTCTAGACATCCCCTATCGGGTCCCACTTCATACAATATTTCAACCATTCAAATGTAAATACTTTTAAGATTGTTGTTTGAAGAGTGGGTACAAATATAAATCAATGTAAAACAATAAATGTTACTAACAATTTGGGACACAAAGGCATGCAAAATGCACTATCCTTCAAAATAGTTATGCAACTCTGAATGAAGAATTTTGGTGGAGTAAATCAGGACTATGACTACCTTCCCAGTTTTCAACAATGGATGTCAATGTGAGGTGTACATACTCAATTCACAAAAATAGGAAAATACCATTGACTATTCTTCCAATAACCGATGAGGATGACACATAAACTATATAGGATGACGTAATGAATTAGTCGACCAACAATGTAACAAAAAAGATGGAGAAACAGACAACATAAGGTTTTCATTTTTACTAGACTTTGAAAGAGTCGACGTGTTATATAGAATCTTTTTGCATGGTTGGGTGATGAAAGTCAAGAGGTATAGGTGATAGTTTGCAATTCTATAGAAAAGAGAAACAAAATCACCAAACAAATGGATCATGAGTGAAATACAAATTAGTAGGCCAAGAAAAAAGTCACACCAAAGTTGTGCCCCCGTAAGGAGTTTCCAGAGCCAGGATTCACATCTCCTGTGTGTGACATGGCATGCACTGATGTATCAGATTAAAGGGTTTCTAGGCCAGACTGGCACGAATCCCTTTGGGTTTCCCTACGACTTGCATGCATAACACATGTTCCCTTTCGCTCCTCAATTAAATAGTGGATAATAATCACTATAGAAAGAGGAGGGTAATTTAGAGACCACCCATGTAGAACTAAAGCTTATATTGTAATTTTGTTATTTGTATTTCAAGGAAAACAACACAACATTTGAAAATACAATAGAGTGAGGTTAAACACATTATTATTTACACACATTTCCTCATGTGTCTATATATATACATATAAATACATACATATATACATATATATATATGTACATATATATATATATACACACACACACACACACACACTACATGTCCATTATGAATCACAAGGAAAAGTAAATGAAGAAGAAAATAACCCCCACTATATGAGCCAGAGAGAAAAAATAGTATACCATTTATCGGGTCCCAGGAGAGAGAGAAAATACTAACTTTTGCAACTTATACCTCATACATTGCAAAGGAAAGAGGCAACTAAATAAAATAATCATACACTCATTGTTACATCCTAGGATTTGAGACTAGAGAGGGGGTCTGTTCCTAGCTCAATTGATGAATAAACCCATTGAAACCAAACACTCTAATATGTATGATGAGAAAGATATAATTTAATTTCTCAATAATGATATGTAAATCATGATATTTATTTTTTATAGGAAAAATTACCCATAGATTATTCCTCACCATGAGGGTTATATTACAAAAAGAAGGTACATCTGATTATTACAACCGACCAATGTAGAAGGCATCCTGGCTATGTCAAGCTATCCTTCAAAGTCGATAGTTTTGGTTCAAGGTCCTTTTGATCATCATCCTCTACAACACTTACATCTAGGTAGTTTGGGAACACCACACAGAAGACATGGACAAATAGAATGGTATGCATCAAAAAATATTGGTATGTGTGCATTAATTAAAGTGGTTCAAGATCCTTTTGATCATCATCCTCTACAACACCTACATTTGGGTAGTTTGTGAACACCACACAGAAGAGGGGGACAAATAGAAAGATATGCGTCAGAATATAATTTCTATGTGTGCATTAATTAAAACATGTAGGAATTAGAAGGATATAAGTACATTGAAAATGGTGTTCCCAGAAAAAGAGGGCTATAACAATTGTGGTAAGCTCCAAATAAAGTGGTCAATTGAATAAATAACCACATAATGAGTAATAAAAGATTGAGGCATTATAAAGCTAGATAAATGATTCATGAATAGACTCTCTTGCATGTCAACACTCCACAATGACAACATATACAGAAGGCATGTAGATTACAACAAGATTAAAATAATACAAGGCAGTGTTTGTGAATCATAAAGCACAAAACATGGTAGGAGGAATAAACCTCAGTGCACAACATATAAAACACGACAAGGGGAATAAAGTCCATTTTTTGTCAGGGGGATAAAACCTTAGTGCCTAAACATATATCATGTGGTAGAGGGAATAAAATACCAATGCATGAGAAGAAAACCTCAATGCCTAAAACAAGTTTAAACTACTAGTAAATATTACTAGTCCAAAATCACATGCATAATAAAGTAGGCAAGATCATGAGTTCAATATAATTAATATTCAAGTGAAAAAGGGATGAAACCATCCAACATATGCTAATTGGAGTCACATGGTGTATATTCAAGTTTAGCATGATTTTAGTAATCAAATTTGAGACATCAATGGAAAACAATTAATATTCCATAAGGAGTTCAAGATATTCAAAAAGAGGAGTTCAAGTTGAAATATGTCGCATTAATTATAATTCATGGTTTAGTCATTATATGCCCAAATACAACTGGGATGAAGCATATACCTTCTATCTAGGCCACAATGCACCTATTTCCAAACCCTAGAGTCCAATATCAGGATACATAACCTAATCATACTGTATATAAATGTTTGGGTAATTTCTCTTATATACATAACCTTAAAATTGACTCTTAAATATGACTAACTTAGGTCTTGAAACCAAGATAGATAAATCCATTACAATTATAGGATTTAAATCTTATTTCATCATAATTCTCTAACACTCTAATAATTTATTTTGATTTTATTTATATTAATGCATATAGTAAGTCTTATAAAACAAAATGGACCAAATGAACTAATGTGCCCCACGTCCCATTATAGAGCATAGTACATGACATGGATAAACCGGTAGAATGACAATGTCAAAATGAGAAACCATAATTTTTGATTAACTAAGGAAGAAATAAAACACTACAATTTGTCACACAACAATGTCAAAGCCTGCATGAATAGACAATACAAAAACATACAATATTACTATAACGATCATGAGAGGTGTGACAACATGACTAAATTCAAGGGCAAGAGCAGGAAACTATTCACACTTTTTCCTATGAGACCTGACAAGGGGTCCACTCCTTACCTAATTGAGGAAGAAACCCATTCAATCCAAACACACTAATATGTTTGATGAAAATGACAAACTTTGACTTATGAAATATGATACAAAAAGCATGATAGTTATTTAGCAATAAAAAATTAATGAATACAACATATTATCACTATAAAACATAGGTTGTGCCTCACCACAAAGGAAACATCACAAAAGGATAAATGTACATCTAAGTACTACAAAATTCCATCTATAGGAAAACCTGGCTATAGCAAGCTATCGTTTAAAGTCCACATCCATGGTTAATCCTGAGTCATCATCCTCTACTACACCAAGAAATAGTTGGTTTGAATATTACACCCAGAAGAGGAGAACCAATATAAAGGTATGCATCAGAATATATTGGTATGTGTGCATTAATATAATCATATATATATATTAAATAGATATAGGTACATTGATAAGGATGTTCTCAAGAAAATACATCTATTTAAATTGGTTAAGCTAAAGAAAAAGTAATTTGTAGCATAAATATCCAAACAATGTGCAACAAAATATACGAGAATTTTTGAGTTAGAGAAACAATTCATGAATATGAATATATTTTTCCTTTTAACATTTCACAAGTAACAACATATACAAAGTAGGTGAGGCCGATAATGACATGTTACATAAACACTTCAATTGTATTTGATTCCTAGGTATACACGCCAATGGTATAACAAATGGTATCATATCTAATTTTCCTTAGTAGGTGGGGCACATATGAACACATGGCCACCTACAATCTTTAGTCTTGAAATATAGGCATGAGTAAAGGGCAATCCACTAAGTTGAGATGGAGCCACGTCTGTGCTAGTAGCAGTTGTGAATGGGAGGTAGGTGGGTATGGGACATTCTTGGTCTTCACCAAAATTGTGGAAGAAATTGTGAGTCCATATAGTTGAGTCTTAACAAGGATTCCAAGAGTCTAAGTGGGGGATATTTTAACATCCTAGCATTTAAGACCTCAAATATAATGATCTTAAAAGGATTGGGAACCAATATCACCAAGGTGCACCTAATTTTGAGGTAGCCCATTAATAGGTACTCTATGCTTAAGTCTGATCCATCCATAGTAATATTAGGATGGGTTACCTATTAGAAAGTTGATCTTCGGTTGTGCTTGGGTGAGGGCAAAGAAAACAACCAAGGCATGTGGTGGTCCATGGATTTGGTTGTCATTCCTAAAACTCTATATAGCATGGGAGGTAAGCCCACGTGTCACACAAATAAAATACAAAAAGGAAATTATGTCGATTACATTGAAATAGGAAAATAAAGGGTAATTAGATTTTTTTAAGCATATATTGACAACAAAATTCATACATTTTTGAAATTAGGCAATACATATATGTGAACATTGGAGTAATAATTTCCAGACAAGCAGAGCCAATTTTGGAACTTAATAATATATACTTATAACGTATAATACGAATATAAAACATATAGTACGTGAGGACCTAATAGTATATATTTTAAAGTGGAGAACTCATTCACGTGAATATAATAGTGTACATATCAAAACTAAATAAAACACATTTATAAATAAATAGAGAAATTTTAATATTTTTTTATAAATTAGAGTAAATTACCTTACAATATAAAACCTTTCTTGTGTATAGATCATACATGGAGCATTATTCTCCCCTTTCAAATGGTGATGTATTTATTTCAATTTTTAGTATTTTTTTGGAATTTGATAATATATTAACATACCAAAAAGGATGAAGAGAAAGGGATTACTCTAAAAGCATAAAATATCAAGGTCAAGGACTAACTTAAAAGTGTGGTTATCCCTATACATCTAAAACTACACTAGAAAATTTGTATTTTTCCTAGATATTGCATTAGTAAATATACAAGACATGTATCTAGTCACCAAACAAATCTTTTTTCCATCATCAAAAGTCCCAAGATATCCATCTCATTCTTTCCATTTAGCTGTTGTTTCATTCCTTCAAGTGTTGTATCATAAGAGGCTAGGCAAAGACCCCAAAAATTGACCATATTATTATATCTAGTTAATCTGATTGCCTCATTAAGTGAGGTGGGAGGAGAGTGATCACACCCATTCTTAATGAAAATTACAATGTAGATGTAAAATGAAATCTTACAATAAAAATGAGAGGAGGATGTGAGACTCATCCATATTCTTTCATAGAGGATATATAATATCCATCTCAATCCCCCACATAGTCATTCTATATTTGTTAGTGAGCTTACCCAGAATTTGTACATCATCACACTCCATTAGGATGTTGAACCTTCACCCCTACATTAGATAACTAAAGACACAACTCCTCCTTTTTTTATTCCTAAAGGTAGGAGTTCTTATTAGAAAGTGTTTATATCCCATCACTATCCCTAACACAATTATTCTTCACTATATCCCATGCCATGTTAATATTTTTCCAAATGGAAAAGTCGTGGATTTTGATGGTACCAGAACCCCCCAACTCACTCCCATATCTTCCTTAATTAATTTGACCCACACACACCCTAAGTTATTTGTAAGAAATGATAAAAACTTTTGAGATTACAAGTTCTCAATATGCCCTTTATGTCCTTTATAACCAGCTACCATGTCTTAGAGGTTTGGATACTATATTCCACACAACCCCATGTCTATTACAACCCAAAAATATTAGGCTTTCAACCTTCTAATGATATCTCCAGCGGACTCAGAATGGTAGACATGTATCCCAAAAAAAATCCATGCTTTGTATAACTAACCTAATCATGACCAATCTAACCACCATGGAACTACTCAAGCCCAACCATCCTAAAAGTTTATTACAATTTTTTCAAAGAACATCATGAAGTATTTGAAACCCATTTTCCCTTATATAGAGGTATCGCCATGTATCTTGTGGGTGGAACACACCTTGTTTCAGACCCATATAGATGTTGTCAACCTACCTCTTCTTGAATCAAATGATTTGCATAGAAAGATTCTAGATTTTATATCATTAGCATCTAGGCCCATAACTTTACCAAACTTCATGAGCACCTTCTTTAATTCCTTCAACCTTGATGCATTTCCAAATGAGAAGAGGAGGACAACATCTATGAAGATGAGATGTGAATTCACCTTCATGCCTCTTATTTTGTAGGGTTTGATTTTTTATGATATTTGGCTTTCTTCATCAGATTTGTCAAACTCTCCATCTAGGGTGAACAAAAGGGGAGAGAGGGGATCATCCTATCACTTTCAATTTTTATATTGGAACATCTTCATATGTGTTTCATTTACAAGTTGATAAGGATGTCATTTGAACACATTGTTGGATTAACCCAATCCATCTATCATAGAATCCTATAGATCTCATGATGTCCCATAGACTCATCTATCTAATATTGGGAATAATGGAGGTGACAAGCGTAATGGAAGAAATAAAAGTTTTTCCATGTTTCCCATGAGAAGATCTCATATACAACTATTTAATGGAAATGAGGGATGAGGGATAGACCTTGTCATAGAGTATATCTAGTGATGTTTGTCATAGGGAATATATAGAATGCATATAGATGTCGATGAAATCCCCCCAATAGAGTTTTAAAAAAAAGGTGAAAGTGTCTCTATATAGTCAATGTGGATGACAAAACTTCACATCACACTATAAGAGCTGGTAGGGAAGGTAAAGCCTTTATGTTGGAGACATAATAGCTTTTCTCTCTTTCTCTCTCTCTCGTTCTCTCTCTCATGTGTGGGTAATGATGTTTGGGGTTCACATGTCAAAAAAGGTGTAACCAAAACCCTATTTTTCATGACCTTCAAATAGGAGAGATGGGGAAGAAGGATTTCTAAAACTCCTAGGAAATGAAAATACACCGACTGCATTTTGAGTTATCCACCCATAGACATCCAGTTGGTTGAATGGCTAGTCCGGTCAGGTGTTAGATTGTTGTACAACTTTTAGATTACATAAGTTTTCTCACACACTTGTCTAGTTGGTTGACTGGACTGACCAGTTGACCAATTAGGATGATCTTATCTAGTTTGATGATTGGGCTGTCCATTTGACCGATAGTGTTGATCTCAATCTAGTTGATTAAGTGGACTTTCTAGTTGATTGACTGGTCTACCTAGTCAGTTGATTGGACTTTCCAAGTTGCATATCGAGCTTACAGTCATGTCATGAATGATCTATTTGATTACCTAAACCTTTTAGTCACTAACTAATCTTATGTCCATGATTATATCATATTCCTTGTACATCCTATGTGTGTGACCTTACAGGCTCCCCATGATGTTGGTAGCAATTTCTATATCATATTAGGACTTCACTAACAACGATTGGTTTCTAGAAAGACTTTCAAGAAGTTGGAGGACAACTTCAACCTAGTGTTGTGACCAATATTACAATGATCATATAATTTGTTATCCATATTGAATTTGAGGTATAAAAACATCATCCTTTTGATGTTCAATATTTGTACCTCTATCTAGAGTAGAAAATTTGAGATATGTGTGAGAAAATATCATATTTGTTTGACATGAGCATGGACATGCATTTCATAGTCTCCCTCATCAAGTGCCCACAATATCACTTTAATAGGAGGGATGAATTCTATCTACAACGCTCACAATAATACACATGTCATAGTACACCCAATAACTACTTGTATGTGAACCCTAATTCAAGGTCACCTTGAGTAGTGCCAAAATAGTCTAAACAACATCTGATCATTGCACCAACGTATAATATAAGGACCACAATCACTGTTTTCACATTAAGGTATAATTTTGACTACATTTATGGGTTCGATTTATCACACTCAGGTTAGTTTCTAATTGTTACACTTGTTCATATTAGGTACCAATGTGTTTTGACTTGATTTCTAATATTATGACTAATGAGACATAGTCATTAGTCAAGACACATACTAGTCTTAATGTATTACTGTTGTTCCAGTTTTCATAATAAATGTGAGTATAGACCTAGACAAGAATGAATACTCTTAGCACACACATGATCACATGTTTAGGTCCTCAACCCAAAATCACATGTCATTAAGTCATACATTCTTAGGACATATTATTATTATCTCATATTGAAGTAGACACAATATTTGTAGTTGCATTTACTAATAATCAAATCAACTACAAAGTGTGCCATTACAATCATTATGTGATCGTCTCTTAAAGCATACTACCAAAATTAACATGGTCATACGAGCATTGTGATATCAAGCCTCACACATTATTTAGTAATCCATTTTATCCTAAACTCCACTAGAAATTTTGAGGCAACTAGAGCATGATCTACTAATGAAAGACCCTTAATTTTCATAAACCACCCAAGGTAGGAATTCTTTAAGTTTGTTGGCAAGGATCTTCAAGATTATTTTGTATATCACTAAGAAACACACAATTAGTCCATGCTCATTCATATATTTTACATGGTTATTCTTAGGGATGGGTTGATGAAGGCATGGGTGACATCAAAGGCCATTATCCCCCCACTATAAACCACCTAACCCCCCTACATATAATATCTTTGATGATAGGCCACACAACATGGAAGAATGTACCATTGAATCCATCACACCCTAATGCCTTGTTAGCATAAAAGGAGAAAGTTTCCTATCTTACTTCCTATTTAGTCACATATTTACAAAGTGTGTGGTTCATTACATGTGCAATTCTTGTACTGGGTAGAAAAAAAGTTATAGTCCCTACTTGATGGCGTGTTATGAAAATATGTAAAGTAATTTATAGCCTCATGAACAACAAGATTTCATTCTTCAACAATAGATCCATCCACTATAATGAGTGAGAGCATATTATGTTTGAGTTTCTTCTCTTTTAATGGCAGAGTGATAGACTTTAGAGTTGAAAACCCCATCCCCCAACCACTTGAATCTACTTTTTGCCGTAATTTCCACATGTTTCTATTTGTACCAATTTCTATGAAGTCTCCCTTTCTGTCTAGAGGGAAAATGGTTTACATCCTATCCTGTAAGTCAACCTCATCATAGGTTTCTCCAGCTTTTCCAAATAAATATCTAATTTTCACCTTCTCTTTTGCCCACCCCTTGAGTTCTTTTTTTTGTAATATTCCATTTTCTGCATATAATGTACAAAGTAATCTCCTCGACATGAATATATTAGTATTTCATGACAATATCTCTATAGCTCAAACAATCACACCACATATTTGCAAACATGAAAGGTTTGACATTATTGTGTGAATCCATTAGGTTAAATTGCATGGCCACAAAATGGATCTAATCCTGATTTGATACATGATTTATGGGAAACGTCTATCTAGTTATCATTGACTAAGCCACAATCAAGTATGTAGGAGATCTTTTGTTAGACCATATCACATGTATGTATACAATTAGGTAAGGCAGCTACATCCAACACCTCATTGAATTTCTCCATAAAAGCAGTAGTAACAGGAAGGCCTACCTTCTTTTTTTGCAAAAGTACAATGTTAAAGTCCTTACTGACAAGTCAATGGCCTCTTATTAGAAATCCTCTTCAAAAAGTCTTACATGGAACCTTTATGTTTCTCCATATTTCCACCATAAATTTCCATGTATCTAGACCCTATATGGTTGAAGAAACTCATAGTTATAATTTTTTTAGTGGCGTGTATTAACTCCACTCCCCAACATCATGGATTGTAATCAACATATATTCTTCCTAGGTCAAATTGCTAAAGATTTGAAGTCCCATCCTATCTAGTGGGATATAGAGACCCAGCCCTCCCTACACATTTACTAAAAATTTTTATTTCATGAAGATCAAAAAATCAAAGTTCATCACATACAAGCTATTCCACAATCTTCTTTATCTGCAAAGAAGGACACACCGCTAACATTCCAAATTGTAATGGACATTATAGAATCTTTTCAACCTTGGTTCTACTTCCTTCCCTATCTACAACCATTACACTTCTAGTGCACCTCAAGTTGTAATTACCACATGTGTATGCAATAAGGTATTCCTCCTCCATGCCATGAAAACCCAAAACTATGAAAGCGTTCACAATGTTAAAGAGAGTGGGGTGTCAGATGTAGGTAGATGTGAACCAAGATTCATTGACACCACCATCTCAGAGCTAGAAGTAGGTAGATCTTGATCTCAACATTAACCTTGATGATACCAACATGTGATCCTTTGAATTGCTCATGTGGCTTCTAGGGGCTATTATTGGCCCTCAAATGCTTGGTGTTAGTGTCTGAATTATGCAATACTAGTGGTGGTGTGGTCAACCATGGTTGACATGGGCTTAGGTCCTCCTAAAATTCAGCTTACTATTTGTTTTTATCAGTATAGAAATATGAGGAGGTGAAAACATGTGTTGATACATGGATTTGGTCCTCCTCCCCATACAGCCAGGAGATTTGTTGGCCCTATTTCTTCTTCTTGGGTCAGTGACTCCTCAAATCAATGGTCAGATTGGGGGGGTGTTGAGATTGCTCATCGTTCCTAGTGCCTAGGCATTTCCCATCCAGGTAAATGAAAACCCAACCCTTGTTGCAATGGTTGTGCAATGCATTGTACTTTAGTTTAATCTCCAGCTCTCCACTATTCAACAACTCAACCATCACTACCTTTTTTAGCTTCTTTGCTAGAAACATGTCAATACAGAAGTGAGCACACTCCAGGTATGTACCATTGTGCCTATAGTCCAGTATACATGGATTGCCAACCATATTCTATATGATGTCTAGAGCATGCACCAACCAATGTGTGCCACCCTTTGTGAGGGAAACCCATCTGTGCGATGGTGGGCAATTTCCATTGGAAATAAACTTCAGACATCCATTTCTTGACCAAGATTAGGTGGTCATAAAAAATGTCCATTTATCTGTGGTACATCATTGGGGAAGCAGGAAAGGTAGTCCAGCGGGGAGCGATAAGTCCTCCAGATCATCTCTTTCTCTCCAGAATACCTCAATCTACCCATTTAGTTGCTCACTGTGTGGTTTCTTAATGAACAATAACTAAGAAATTAATGAGATTATCCATATACTAAAAAATGCTCAGGAATTCTGGTTCAAAGACTGTCATCGCAGATCCTTTAGGTGGTCCTCTGCTAAGGCTCTTCCATAACAACACAGGAAGCTCAACAACCCTTTTAGGATGTTGACTTAGTTCTTTCTCACTACGTCATCCATCTTCAGGTTTCTCCACTCTCTAGCAGTCTGATTTTGGTCCTTCGTCGAGGTTGCCACGTTATGGCCCACTGTGACATGGGGGTAGAAGACAAGATCTAGTTCTATAAGCTTTGTTTGCACTTTGCTTTAGTGGCATTATGAAATTGGCATGTTTCTTCTCTACACATTTCTAAGATACTGGTATCCGACATCGATGATGTCCCACTTTTGTTAAGTGAGGCTAAACACATTCTTCTCCACACCCATTTGCTCACACAAATGTCTAGACATTGCATGCCCATTCCTAATGCCCCAGGATTCGCTAGCCCTAGTTAAACATGGACTACACTACACCTTATTGTAGATAACACCACCTATTAAGTGAATTATATTCCCATCCTACTAATTGATTGGCTCACACATGTGTAGGCATATAACTGTAGGAGCAACATGCTTTGTCTCAAATGAGGACCAACAAAGCAGAACATCACATGAAAAAGTGTATGTAGAGTCATATTTTTGTTTTGATATTTTGGTACAATACAACATTTTGAAGTATTGTTTTATTCAATAGCGTGCCTAAATGATTCTTGATATTTTTTGTTTTTATCCTTTCTATGTATTTTACTATTTGTTTGCATGTACTTGTTATTTTTTTTTTGTACTATGATGTTATCTTATATTATAAGTATACAAATATCACACATATATTTACATATACTGGTAGTACCACTATAATATACTTAGTATTGTGTATTTCATTTCCAGGTATGGTTATGTCCCAAGTTTCTCTCTCTTTGTAGCATTGGGAAATCGACTTTCTTGTTAGGTGGATTTGATCTAATATTCTAGGGGCAATACATACCAAAAGGTTGTAAGAAGGAACACGAAGAAGACTAGAGGAACAACCCAACCGTAGGACCCCTCCACCTTCACAAAGTAGCTGGATGCATAAGTGAAAAATTAGAAATATAAATGTCAATATTAACATCATTCTTCTTCCTTCTTATCTACTCTCTTTTATGTGTGTGTATATATACATATACCTATACATATACACATATATATATATATATATATATATATATATATATATACATACACACGCACACACACACACATATATATATATATATTTATATCTATATACATATATATGTATATACATATACATATATACATATATATATATATATGTATGTATGTATATAAATATACATATATATATGTATATACATACATATATATATGTATATACATATATATACATATATATATATATATATATACACATATATATATATATGTGTGTGTGTATGTATATGTATATACATATATATATATGTATATATATGTATATATGTATATATATATATATATATATATATATATATATATAACGATCGAGTGAGAAACATATCTTGGTGAGAGAATGAGAGACATTTGAATAACTTTTTGAAGTGATCTATTTTTCATAATCCAACCTTATGGATTAAAATCTACCCTGTTAGTTACCTTTCTACAAAATTTCACAACCATAGGATTGATATGCATGCACGACAAGTGAATACTTTTTAGTGTTCAATATTGAGTTTCAAGATGATGGTTGGATGTAAAATGTGTATATTGTACATATGGGCATGTAAAAAATATCATTTTGTAATGATTTTTTGTTTGAAGGAAAATAAATTGATGTTCTTCCCATCCATAAGGTTGGATATTGAAAATAAATTATGATTTTATAGTTGTTAAAATGCCTCTCATGCTCTCACTTAGCATGTTTCTCACTAGATCAACATCCTCTCCCTCTCTCTCTCTCTCTCTCTATATATATATATATATATATATATATATATATATATATATATATATATATATATATATATATATATATATATATGTGTGTGTGTGTGTGTGTGTGTGTGTGTGTGTGTGTGTGTGTATGTATGTGTGTGTGACACTGTGTGTGTGTGTGTTAATTATATATTATCTTTTTCTTTTTCTGGAAATATTCTCTTCCCACTTATGGACGCTGCCTACTTTCCTAAAGAGACAAGTAAAGAGGATGGAAGTAAAAGAGAGTAAAATAAAGAAGAGGAAGAGTAAACTAAAAAGAGTGGAAACCATGAATAGGGGATCAAGTGAGAGAATCCACAGGAAAGAAGTAGAAAGAGAGAAGAGGAAAGTAAAGAGGATAAAAATAGAAAATAGATGAGGTAGGTAAAGTAGAGAAGAGTAAAGAGAATGGACACAATACTACTCTAGTTCCTACTATTTGCATGAACAAATGTGCGAACAACACTCTCCATACAATATTTCTTGTAAAAACTAATAATACTACCCCATGAACAATTATTCATCCTATTAGAGTTGCATATCTTGGATTAAATTAACATCTTTGTTATCCATTTTATCTCTATATTTGGTTAAGTTTATATTTTTACTTTCTCAACTTGTTCCATAGTTTTCTTATTTCTATTCTATTACAAAGCATTCATATCTTTTGTTGAAGGCCATGCATTAAGATATCAAAGCAATGGGATAGAGAAACCTAGCCAGTTGAGGCACTGCCTAACACAGAGTTGGTGAAATAGCTATGTAGGCACATTGGGCCGATATCAAAACCCCTAGTTTATCGAAGTTCATAGTCAAGGCATGAATAGGCCACGACACCTCTTCACTGACCAAAGACTTGAAACCCATCAATCCTATCAAAGCTCCAAGAAGAAATATGGCCCTCGATAACATCCTTTTAGCATATAAAGACTATACTTTGTAGCACCCATGGAAGCATAGGATTTAACAGTTGTGTCCATCAACACTTTGCACCTAGATACCTCAAAACTTCCAGGATCGTGACGCCCAATAGTCATGCCCCTTTGCATGCTCCGCTCTTGACATCAATCCATAAAGCTTTTGTAAGAACATCCATTGTCATCCTTGACAATCTAGTCTCTATACAGACAACACCATATCGAGTCTAGGGTATTGATGTCATACTCCCATCATCTATTGAGGCCTGATTTTACGACAGACAACCTCACCCATTACCATTGACACCTCTAGGTTTTTCCAACATCACTTTGATACCTAGACACCACATGTAGCTTTGCATCCCACACAAACCCTAAACCAACCAATTATGGATAGAGGTCGACTGCCTCTATGAAGAAGGCAGAAATCAACACCTACACTGGGAGACTAGTGCTCCCTGTCCAAGGGTCTAAGTTGGTCTTTGATCAGTATCTACACATAACGGTGACAACATGGTCTCAAGAGAGGCAAGTTGTTTGACACCTTGAGAAATCAACAGGTCGATCCTCCTTCATCAAGATCCATTCTTATCCATAAACACAAGGAAATATATGTCCACTATGCACAATTGTCCACTTGCTTACTCCTCATGAGACCAGACTAAGTCAAAGAAGAAGAACAAGTAAGGGGACAGTCTATTGTCACAGACCATGACTGCACTGCCTCCCTTCTACTCCATGAAAATGATTTCATCTTCTTATTCTTATTCTATATTTTGGCTTGATTTCGTCACGAAGAGCAACTAATTCATTCCATAGGGCATGCATACCAGCCCCACTACACATAACTCGTGATCATAATATGTTATTACTGCTTGTATAAACCATTTTGGTTTAGAATTTATAGTTTACAACATGTTACATGGATTAATCACTCGTGTTGCATGTCTATCGCAATTTTAGGCCTAAATAACTTTGAAATCTAGAATTAATATATCGATGAATTATAGTTGACCCCTAGATGAGAACTTCAAATGAGTGTTCGTTGGTGTGATAGGCACATGATTCGTATGTAACATGACAACAAGACTATAGGAACATTCATCTTTACCATTTTCTTAAGCTATGATGATTTTTTGGATCCAATCATATATCCATGTAAGAATTGATGCAAAGTGAGTCAATGGATGTGATTAGTAGTGGTGAAACCTAATCCCACCCCAAGTTTTTAATTAATTAGTTAAGTCAAATCTTAAGTTGAATTTTACTTCATTTTCAATTAGTTCCATTCAAACAAATAAAATTTTGAGTTTAAATATTAATATTTAATCAAACCATAAAAAATAGTAAGTTACTTAAAATTTTGTTTATTGGAATGCAATCCTCACTTGGAATGTGTTTTAGTCCATGTGTATGTGCGGGTGGATCTAGTCGCATATCAACTTTTTGCAAAGAATAATGTCTAGAAAGACGTAGTACCCACCATGTTCTCATGGGAGAAAAACAAAATTAACAAATACTCTAGACAAAATAAAATAAGGCAGAATTTGTAACACCCCTAGTGCTCAAACACACAAAATAATGGGTGGAAGAATTAGTATTGTTCATTTACATGAGGATGATACATTGGGATCATTACCCAATGTAAACTATTATGGACAAAAAAAAACACAATAAAATAAAATAAAAATTATACACTCACCCACGAACAAATCTTATCAACAACAATGCATGGGGAAGGAGGGTGTGAGATGTACTTTGTCATAGAGAAAATCCTATAGTGTTCCTCTTGTGGGGATGTGTGTCACTTTTGATATTGTGTGAACAATAGTTGTGGCATCCTTCTAACATAGTCATTAGGCTTGTGTCTCTACATTGTGCACGGGAAGCACCGGGAACTCCATGTGTTACTCCTTAATCCAGAGGGAAGGAATAATCTCTTTTGAAAATATGCTAGCATTGCACTCTCTCCTTCTATCTCTCCCTTGTGAGTAATAATGACTACCAGGATTTCTCACATTTCAAAATATATAATTTGAACTCTATACATCACATACCATTAGATAATTTCAGAAAATAGGGTTTCAAAATAAAAAAAAACCATAAAATGAAAAAACAATCACAGACTATGTTTATGCATCTGTTTGTGGACCTATATGTCGATTGGCTGGAGAGTCTAGCTGGTTAGTCGGATAGTCTATCTACGCCACTAGAATGGTAGAAATTTCTAAAAACATATCAATTATTTGTTGATCTATTAATCTAATTAGTTGATTGACTATTATCCACCCAATCAATTGGTTACTCTATTCAATCATATGGGGTTGTAGTAACCCTAATATGGAGTGGTTGATTGACTCATAACATGAGTCTACTATCTAACATCCAGTCAATCATCTAAACCTTCTAGACGACCACTAGGTTTCCAAGTAGTCTAGCATTGTTTTAATTTATTACTTAATCATTTTATTAACCAATTTAACTTATGTCTACGATTATACTTCCCTCCTATGTGCATTATATGCACATGATGCTATGTGTTTTATGTTTGTATTGATGTTTGCAACCATATTATGACTTCACAAGAAATTATTCATGTCTCACAACACATCATTGACACCCAAGTAATTTGGATATGTTGGAAATAAATTTTAACAAGTGGGAGACCAATTTTATCATGATTGTATAATCCCTTTGTCTCTAATATCTTGTCTTCTGAGACATGATATTGCCATTCTCTTAATGTCTAATCTATGTTCCTTTATTAAAATTTGATTGTTGAGATACATGTAATCTCAATAAAGTGTATACAATTGAGATATATGTGATCTCAATAGAAATTCTTGACTCACACGGTCATTTTTATGCATTCCATAGTCTCACAGTGGTTGAAATTTCACTTAATAGGAAAAAAAATTACATCTAGGACACTCACAATAATCCAGACATGTCTCAACACACCCAATTACTACTTGTAAGGTAACCTTGATTCATACTCACGTTGAGCAATGTTATAATACACCAAACAATACATGAGAATTATAGTGACATTTGGTTTAAGGACCACATTTACCATCGTCACATTGAGATATGATTTTAGCTATTATTTCTGACTTCCATTATCATACTCAAAATGGGTTTATGCATATATCATGACCAATGAGATGTAGTCATCAGTCAATACCATAATAGTGTTAAAGTATTATAGTTGTTGGTGATATTTTTTGTTATTTAGTTTCACTTATATTAGCTAATTAGGCTGACTCTCCTTAGGCCCATAGAATTAGTCTATCATCTATTATTTTGTGTCTCTAGTACATCATACCTTGAGAGGAGGCATTATATATGACACTCTCTATAACCTCGATCCTTAGAATAAGAATTTCTCTTCATATAGTGTAGGACTCCTGACCAAGATTAATGCTTAATTGTGTTTACTTTTTATAATAAGATGTTTAAACCCTAATCTAAACTCTTGATATGTTTTAATATCATGTGACATGCTTATATTTTCTATTGGGTCCAATTTGAATAATGTTGAGTTATCTTTGCTATATTGTATATGTTTTGGACCATCTTACAAATTACCCAAGTAAAGGTTACTTTGCAAATTTTCACATGAAGAGAGAGTTTCTTATGCTTTAGCATCAAGAGAGAGAATATTATGATATGGGTGCCTTGATTGACATTAGGGTTTCTAGGGTTACTTAGTTGACATGGTGACTATCCTAGGGTTTGATAGTTGTATACATGACATCATCTAGTAACATTAGGGTTTCTAGGGTTACTTAGTTGACATGGTGACTATCCTAGAGTTTGATGTTGTTACCATTACATCACTTAGGGTGATTTTCACAACCAAACACATGCTCGCGACTGAGACAACCTAGAGATAGGATTGTCGCGACACTTGTCTTTTAGAGTAAGTATCTTGATCATGATATGGTGTTTTAGGGTTGGGTTGAGACAAAGTGTGCATGGGAGTATATCAACCACGACAAGAAGGAAACCAACCTAGTAGGTCGTGACATTGTTGGATAAACATGACCTTAGATACTTGCATGTGAGTGAAGGAAATATTATCTCTTGGAGGGCATGTGTCCCTTGGTGATATATGGTGTTGACACCTTAAAGATCTTCACTCTCTCCTCCTCTTGGTAATATAAACCATCCTCTTCACATCCAACCAATATTTTTCGGCACCACAACTTCTTCTTCTTCCTTTGGATCTCTCTTGGATCTTGAGGAGCAAGAAAGGTCAGAGATTGGACCTTGGATGGCTGATCCATCTTCCTTTCTTAGAGATCTTGTGCTAGATCAACATCTTGGTGGTGATTTTGTGGAGGTTTCTTCTCTTGGTAAGTGATCTTACTCTTGATCACGTTTCCTCTCTCCTAAAACCTTCATCTTTTTCCTCCTTCTTGATCATGAGGTGTGGACCATCCATGGTGGTCGTTTGAGAAAAATAACTCCATCTCTTTCTCCTTCCTTCTTTGGGTTCAATTAGGATTTGTTTTCCTATTTCTCAACCTCCGTGTGACCATGGTTTCTTCTTCCTTTTTGAGGTGATTCTTTGGCCAAGGTATTGAAGTCTGGTTTAAGATTTTGGAGCTTGAGATCTTGGGAGTTGGTTCTCTCCAAAATCAGGTGGGTTTTATAACTCTTTCTACCCCTATAATGAGTATCTTAACCTAATTTCATACTATCTTCTATGTGGTTCGTTATACTTGTATTAGCAGGAGGTTTTGCTCAGTTATACAAGTAATAAATTCTTAGCTATCTTCTTTTAAAAATATTTCTTTTGATGATCTTCCATCATCACGTTTAAGGTTTGATGAACCCTATGATTTAGGGTGTTGCATACTCTGTTACGATGGGTTAACCTAATGTTATCCATCTGTTAGACCTTGATTAAGTCCTTCCATGGGGTGTTGCAGGTGGTCGAGACAACTCATGGACTTATCTCACGTTTGACACCCCTTTATAAGGTGGTTTTGGTTGTAACACACCCCCTTCACCCTAGGCTAGTCTCTACCTATTAGTTAGGTCGCGACACAGTGATGTTGTAGGGTCAGATTTGGTTACCGACTGACGTTGTGGTCAAGATGACTAAGTTTGATGGTGACGATGCTTGTTAGTTTGTTTGTAGGTTGTAACAAGTTAAGATTAGACTACTCGTGGTCTAGACATGATTATGTTGAGTCATAACTCTTAGTTTGTAAAGAAGGAAATGACCTGCTTTATGACTTGGTCGTGACTCTCTGATTGCATTATGGTCGCGACACACCAATAGGGTTGCGGTCGTGACACACTCTATAGGAGTCACAATGTCGCATCACATGGCCATGGTGCCACGATCATAACGTCATAGTGGTGTTATTCTGGCATTGATTTCATGACATTGTGGTGTCCTAGTTGTAATTAGGTGTAGATTATGGTCGAGATATCCATTTGAGGTGATGACCGACACTAGGGTAATGATAGGTCTAGACCTTGGGATGTGTCTTGGTCGAGACACATGGGTTGTGTCTCAGTCGCGACACCCCAAACTTGGCCAGGTTGTGACACCTCGTGACTGACTGGTTGACACTCATGTGTCAAGGGTGATCGACACTCAAGTGTTGAAGATGATTAAGATATATACATGTAAGTATGAACATTGTCAGTACCTAGAATAATGGTTTATTTATAAGTGATATAATTGTGAATGACCAACCACCAACTATAATGTTTAATTCTCCAATAAAATGGGAAGTGATGTAATTAGGGTTTAGATGTGGTATGATGCTATGAAACCCTAAATGGGTACATATAGACCGTAACCCTAATTTGATGTTAATATGATAAGTGTGTTCACTCTACTTAAAGATTGTTAGTCTATGATAGTATTTTTTTCTATTCTACTTGAGAAACACTAACTTGCAGGTGAGGCAATTGGCATATCTAAGTGAATGCTATGTTGAGCCCTATACTATACAGATTGGTGATTATGAAGTAATATTGAAGCTTTTTTGTGATATTGAAGGTTGCGAGAACATATGATTTGGTCTAACGACCTAGTAAGTTCCTTGTGCATAATTGAGGGATTGAAATTCCATAAGTGGTGCCTTATTAATGATGTCATTGAGAATGGCAGTAGTACAAGTGCCATGTGATGATGAGACAAGTTCTCACTTAATACATTTTATATCTTCTGAAGTTGCATCCTACCTTAATTTTGTAAATTTTGTTTAGGCTTAAAATGTTGTAGCATGATTGATGCATTAAAAGATACCCAATTGGCATGTTTCATCAAGTGAAACCCTAGTCATGTAGTTTCCATGTACCATAGATCCATCTACAACATTAGTATCTAGCTGGATGGTGAAACAAGTAACTCCTACAGGAAACTCAGAGCACATATTATTGAATGTGTGGGGTACAAGTGATATACCTCCTTGTATCCATAAAATGTTGAATAGTGGTATGTTGATATATTTGAACGACCATGTGTGATCCAGTTCTCTAGTGTTGTGCCATGTACCAAGGCAAACTAGTTGTTTATAGGACCATAGTTGGACTATGAGTTGTTGTCTCTACAGGACTGTAGGTATGACTAAAAGTTGTTGTCTTTTAGTAGTAGGACTATATGTCACTACATTACATACTTGAACTGACCAAGAAGTGTTGGTGATTGTCATGGAGTCTGGTTCTTCCATTGATCTTGTATGGTACTGATTTCGAATTAGCATTAGTCAGTTGGATTTGAGTGGTACACCTCAAATCCTCAGGGCATAAAATTAGTTATACAACCATTTAGTATATTTTCTTAATGTCAAATATGAATCACATTGAATGACCTCATGCCTTATCTTTATATTGATTTCTTAAATTTTAATGTGGTAAGAGAAGTCAACTTTTATACATGTTTTTCATATTCCTTTCAAAAGTATAAAATGTTCCATAGTTCAGTTGTATTTGCTTAAACTGCTCAAAATGAAATGCCTACTCTATTTATTCTTCCTTTATGTCATCATGCTTATAATAGACGTTAGTGAAGAGTTATAACTCTCACTAGGACGTTTGTTCTCACCCTGTGGGTTCCATAACTTTTTAGGTGGTCATGGATGAGGAGGTCGATTTCATGGTGCTGGAGATGAGTAGCAAGGAGATCAATAACTATCAGAAGGTTGGACATGCTACTGGTGAGAGTTTTGGTAGAAATCCTATGTGTCATCCCTATACTCTTGGGTCTTTGGGGAGAATTTATGTTTATTATTGGTACTTAGATTTTAGATTGTACCATAATTGTATAGAATGGTTTATACATATAGCCAGGTCAAATATATATCAATGGTGGCTTGATAGCATGTGAAAATATTATGTAACATCTTTTGGCAGTTATGAAATGAAGATAGCATGTGTTGAAGGCTTGTTATGAATTACTTTTACTTGATATAGCAACTTGCAATTGGTTTTAATTTACCTTATGTTGTGGTAATATTGTTATTAGTAATAAATTCCATGCTTTGTTTCGAGTAATCTCGTATTTGTGGTGATGGGCATCAAATATAGTACCAATAGAAACCACCTAATTTCCAAAAAGGGGCCTCCTTTTTTTCTTTACCTTCTTCTTTCTTCTTCTCCTCTTATCCTCTTCCCCTCCCAGCTACACTGCCCCCCACTACTAGCCTGCTCCCACCCATCATGCTCGCCCTCTCATGGTTTATGGTTGCTACTTGTCAACCGCATGAAATGTGTGGCAAGCCGCTGCAACCAACTGAGGGCATTCCAGTGATAGTTGTGTGTTAGCACACCATCACTACTACGACCAGTGGGTTGATTGACCAAGAGAAAAACCTCCTTCCTGCTATCTTTTCGAGGGAGATCCCTGTAACACCCCTGACCTGGGATTTGGGATAACCCTAATTTTTTTGCTTAAGTAAGTTGTTTATAAATTCAATATAATCCTTTGAGGTGTTTTATTAACACGTGATACGCCTATGTTTCAAGTTTGGTTCCATTTGAATAATGTTTGAGCAATGTTTTCTTATTTTGGACCAGAGTGAAATTTACCCAAAATAGGGGGTTATATTTCAATCTGTCACATGTTGAGTGTGCCCTTAGTTCTTTAGCATCATAGGGATAGGATGATGCTATGGGGCACCTTGTGAAGAGCTTAAGTTCCAATTTGAGTATGTGAGGATGATGCTTGTACTTTGTGTACTAGTTTTGATGTAATTTGCAATTTACCCAAAGTAAGGGGTTAACATGCAAATTACCATCTATAGAGTATCCCTTATTTCTCTTATCATCATTTAGAGGATATAGAAAGTAGAGGGCACATTTTTTAGTCTTGGTTGAGTGATAGCACTCTTAGTGGTGAGAGAACCAAAGAATGTTGAGTTACTTGAACCCTAGATGAGGTTGTGTCGAGTTATGAAGAGTATATGGGAGTGCCAATTGGTTTAGAAACCATAGAGGAGGTCCCATTTCAGTTTAGAAACTTTTTGGAAGTATTCATATCGGGCTAAGCACCTCAAGTAGGTGAAGCATATCGGTTTAGGGCTTCCTTGGAAAAGTTGTATCGGTTTGCATATAAAGTGATATTGAGTTGTGATATCTTTCCAAGAAAGCTACCCAATGGCCGATATCTCATCCTTGAATTATACACAATAGTTTTTTGTGTAGAGATAATCATGGAAGCATGGAGTCACCATTCATGGACACGTGTCACCTAGTTACATATGGTGATGACACCTTACATGTACTCTCTCTCTTGAAACTCAAATATATAAGCCCCTCTTTTCACAAGCAAGTAAACCTTTCAACTCTTTTACCACCTCCTACTTGGTGGACGACCCTAGGAGCTCTAGGATCAAGAGGAAGGTCGAGCATCTTATCTAAGGTGATGCCATGTCCAACTTCAACCTTGGAGAATTATGTATCTTAGATCATAATTATTTCTTTCATTTCTTCTTCACCAAGATTCTAACTATGATGCCTTCTTCTTGATGGAGGTAAAGCTATAGCCGAATCTTGGACCTTTGAATAGGTCATCTTCAACCTTGGGAACATGGATATTTGAAGCTTGAAGATCTAGTGGTGATCTTGAGGATAGTTATATAACTCTACTTTGAGTCTATTGTTATTCACTTTCAATTGTACAATACTTTGTGATCC
Organism: Alisma plantago-aquatica; assembly: GCA_963693085.1. NCBI lineage: Eukaryota > Viridiplantae > Streptophyta > Magnoliopsida > Alismatales > Alismataceae > Alisma > Alisma plantago-aquatica. The sequence continues at coordinate 1,262,396,302 of OY856409.1, forward strand.
CTCCTCAATTTCAATTTCCCTTGATTAAATGATGAATCTATGAGATCTAATGGATATATGGGGTTGTTGTCCCTGAACTAGAGTGTTAATGGACGAAGTCTTGGAGCTTGAAGATGATATAAACCGATATCACTTTGAAGCACCTCTAAACTGATATCACTTTGAAGCACCTATAAACTAATATCACTTTGAAGCACCTCTAAACCAATATCACTTTGAAGCACCTCAAGACCGATATCACCTTAAGAACCTCTAGACTGATATCACCTTAAGAACCTCTAGACCGATATCACTTTGATGTTCCATGGGCAAGACAAGTGATAGTGTCATTACCGACACAATATGATAGTGAGGCCAAAACCCTAGAGCATGGTGTGGCTGATACACCAAGTAAGGTGAAGATGTTACACCAAAGTGAGGTGAAGATGATACACCCAAGTGAGGTGAAGATGTTACACCCAAGAGAGGTAAAGACGTTACACTAAAGTATGATGAAGGTGATGCACCAAGATACGGTGAAGGTGATACACCAAAAGATATGTGAGGTCGGTACCTTGATGAGTGAGGGTGTGAGGGAGATGATGATGCCTAACCCAATATCATTCAACCCTAACCCTAGAAACCTATACACCCCTGACCTAATATTAATTGATGGTGTCTAGGGTGACACATCCTTTGATGCCTTGACTGACACACACCCAAGATGATAGTGTGGATGATACATTAGAATGTGCTTAGGCTGACACAAGTGTCTAGGATGACACAAGTAAGAGTCTATAGGCCGACACAAGTGAATGTAGCTAGGCCGACACAAGTGAATGTGTCTAGGCTGACACAAGGGTTAGTGCATAGGATGATACACCTACATGATTGTAGGCCAACACATGAATATTATTATCAAGTTGATACACTATGATGTAATGATATGTATACACTTTGATAAGTGTAGACTAGTATACCCTAAAGAGGGTCAAGTCAAAACAACAAGTTAAAATTGAATCTAGTATCCTAATGAGGATGAGCGAGAAACTTGTATCACTCATGTTGATAATCAATTAATGATAATTGATGAGAGTAATCAGGTATGTTTGATTACTTATGGCAAGGAAATCAGCTCCTAGATGAGAGGAGTTACACATTAGGGTTTGGTGGTTGAATATAACCTTAGAAACCCTAATCGACTACAATAGAAATCCTATCCCTAATCATGAGAGGGTTGTAACTTGATTGAGGGATTTTTCTTTTATGGAATGGTGCTGATATTTATATTCATATCTCTTTTATCACGAGATCTTAACCATGCAAGTGTTTTGAGATAATGAGAATAGCCAACTATGAGCTAAGGTGATGTGATTTTACATAGATTGAATGGGCCTTGTGAGCCATGTGAAATACTTGTACAACATGTATGATGTTTATATGGGTCTTATGTCCTAGATATGGTTGTTGCCTAGTGAGAGGTGACATTGTTCAATAATGAACTAAGGGGATTGAAATCCTGTAGCATGTGATAATCAAGTATATAGGTCTTATGACCTAGATATGGTTGTTGTTTAGTGAGCGGTGACATGGTTCAATAATGAACTAAGGGTATTGAAACCCCATAGTATGTGATAATGATGATGAGATAAGATTCTCAGTAGTGTGTTTGAAGTATTGAGATCCCAGTTTCATTGTGATAAAGTAAAAAGTATGTGTTACAATTGTCATGTGATTTCTTGAATAATGGACATGTGTGAGCCAATTCTTTTATAATGTGGATGGCCATGAGTGAGCCAATGCTTTTATTGAATAATGGTAATGAGTGAGCCAATTCTTTTATTATATGGATGGCTAAGAGTGACCAATTATTTTATTTTATGGATAGCCATGAGTGAGCCAATCCTTTCCTTAAACAATGGCCATGTGTGAGCCAATTCTTTTATAACAATGGCCATGTGTGAGCCAATCCTTTTATAAGAATGGCCATGAGTGAGCCAATTCTTTACATATTAGAATGGCCATGAGTGAGTCAATTCTATTTATCTGAATAGCCATGATTGAGCTATTCTCTAGCACCATGACCTGTACCAAGGTGGGCTAGTTGATTGAATAGTTGACTATATATCACTATCAACAGTTGACTAATATGTCTCTATGTTGTCTCCCTATTGACCGGGAGTAGTGGGTGAGGTCTTGGAGTCTGAATCTCCTTGGACCTTGTATGGTACCGTTGGTAGCCCTTCATAGGGGGCAATTGGATTTGGGTGGTATGCCTCAAATCCTTAGGGCATAAGTCAGGGCATAAAATAAGATATAACGTGTGTGATTATAATAAGCTTGTGCTTGAATGTGATTGTGTGCATCATAAGCCTGAGCATTGTCTGCATAAGTGTATGCATAATCATGAGATTGATTAATGAAAGATTCAGTTATCTGTATAGCATATTTATCTTGAGAATGGAAATACATAAATATTGAATGAGGCTGTAATTGTATTTGTATGCATAATCAGTAGTTGTCATACATGTTGTTCATATTCATTCTAAAGTGATTACCTGATCTACTATTCAATCATAGTTATTTGAACGGCTCAGTTATGATAATATTCTACCATGCTCATAATATATGGTCAGATCTATTTAGTATAGTGCAACTTTACTTCTGTTCTAATAACAATATATTTGTGATAATAATAATGTTGTTGGGGAGTTATATCTCCAGCTAGAACTTTTGTCTCACTCAGTGGGTTCCACAACTTTTTAGGTGGACGTGCATGAGGAAGCAGAGATTGTGTAAGCTGAGACATGACAACAGTAGGAAGAAGACCTAAAATTTTGAGGTGGTGTGTTGTCAGTTGTGTCTTGTTGTAGATAGAAGACCTATGTGTCATCCCTGTACTCTCATCTCCTTGAGGGGATAGTCTCGCCATGGTTTCACAATCGATCCGAGCTTTTGACTAATATGTTGTTGTTGCTTATAGTTTACTCATCTACATATTTTGGTAATGGTAAACTTGTGTCAGATGGAACATAAGTGCACTATGTTGTATATATATGACAAATTGTGGGCCTTCTTGTAAAGAGTATTCTAGTAGTGGATCCTTATGGAAAATGGTTTTAATTTTTAGTAATTTTTGGTAATATATTGCTAATGGTTATTTCTGCATAGTTCAGAAGATCATCACTTGTCCTTACATCTATATCAAGTTGTATGAAAACACACATGTATAAAAATATTCATGGTACAACTTGGCTTGCAACCATCAAAACATATATAAAATAGCATGGCCTTTATCGTTGGATCTTGATTTAGTTCCTTGATCACCTAAAACACTTAATATACATGTTAGTGACACAATTTGGGAAATATTTACATCATTGAAATATGAGTGTGGCATATCCAAAAAGCCAACAATCTCCCCCTTTTTGATGATGACAACTATTTCCATAAGATAAATTGAAAGTAGACAATTTAGAATTTCATACCTTTAAAACTTCACACCTTTAAATGTATCCCATGAAAATTCTCCACTTTCAAATTTCTTTGATGATATCCAATCTATCTGATGGATTTTTCTCCCCCTTTGTCATCTCAAAAAGACAGGAAGTTGTGAAAATTACTCCACCTTAGTGGGATACTCCCTCTTAGTGAGATACTCCCCCAAATATGATGCTCAAATTGGAGAGGGAATAACTTATACCCAAAGTCAATTGAAAAAGAATACCAATTGATGGGGAGAGTAAAAAACAAAGATAGGCATTAATCACATTACGTCATAGTCAAAAAGCTATATATGATCAAGGAACAATTTTAAAATATTGTCTAATTACTAGTGAGAGGAATGCTAAGCCCTTAATGATAAGAAGACCCAATTTGTGCAAATTATTATATTGATACTTTAAACCAATGGTACGGTATGTTAGGTCCACCATGGTATAGAGATGTATACAAAACATCATTTCCAACGAATATCTCGATATCAATGTATGGAATGTTAATTCCTCCATGATATAAAGATTTTTCATAAAAACAAGAAGACAAAACTGATTTCGCAATCATTTTCAAAGGATGTTAAGCCTAGAAATGATTAGAGAATCCTTTAAGATCAACAAAAAAATCTCTAGACCAAATATAAGGGATGTTAATCCCATATGGTATAGAGAAGTCATTAAGTGTAGAAAAGATATGCAACTTATATTTAAAAGATTTTGAGCTCCCCCTTAGTCTCATACCAAGTGAAATGAGCTCAACAAACGATTCCATTTAAGAACTCAAATTCCATGATACATCATTCATATCAGATGCAGAAGCCAAGACATCTAGTATAAGCTTGAATTTACAAATAAAGTTTAAAGAGATCCAAATAAATTTTGTTACTTATAAGATCTCGGTCAAGAATGAGTTCGACTAAGTTGCTTCTCAATTCAGGAATTTTTCAACTGGAATGCTCATAGATTACAATAGAAACTAATTTAAGAACTATTATTTACATCCATATTAAGATCAAAAGGATTTTACAAATAAGGATCATGATCTTTTTACTTCTTATCCATAGAGAGGCTATGAGAACCCAATCCATGAGAATGCATAATGTTTAAATTTTCCATAAACAAGTCATGTTTCATCTCTAAGAAATTGCATTTAACTTATCAAAAGTAGGATCTTTCTTGTTCTTTTATCATGTTTAGGAATAAGTCCATGACTACCATCATGATTATGAGAATGTAACATATTGCTACTATTTGAAATTTTATTGAAAGATAACTTTGAATTTTCTTTTAATACACGAACTTGAACTTGATAAGAAGTACTTTTAGAAACAAGATCATTTTTGTAAAACATAGATATCATGAATGAAATTTTGCATTATCCAATCCAAAGGTTTTTAAAATAAGTCATTCACAGTGATTTCAAATTAATTTACAGACAACCTATCGGTCAAACTATATTTTGACTGAGACTTTTCTCGATCAAAGTCTTTTATCGACCATAAAAGCTCTGGAGAATTCAGAAATTATGTTTTAAAAATTTATGCAATATATGCAAATGAATATTTATTTAAATATAAGATATGCAAATGAACATTTGTTAAAATAAATAATATGTACATGTACATCACATTAGGTTAAGGTAAGCTATAAATGTATTTATCAAATTAGGAATAGGTCAAATCTCAACAAGTTAATGGTTCTAAGTTGGAACCCAAACTACGTGAATGAATAATGTCCAAGATATTTCATTTCTCTTTTCAACACTTTGAGTTTATAATTTCTCTCTTAGTTACATATTCAGTTCTAGTCTATCTTTCTTATCCAAATAAACAAGTAGAATAACTACCTATTTCTAAAATAGTCGAATTAAAAACATTCTGTTAGTAATTCGGTCGAAATGAATTTCCACCAATTTTCCTCTCAGTCGAGCTATGATTTGACCGAGAGGTTGTCTTCCATAAACATTATCCATTCTCAACCAATTTAAATATAAAAATATATTTATAATTTATCTCATTTACTTTAATAATAGTAACCAATTTGTTTTTCTTATATTTTTCAACTTTATTCAGAGTAATCTTAACAAGTTCTGTAAGATCATTTTTGAATAAAGTAGAAGGGAATACCTCAATATCACTATCATTACCTTGAAATTCATCTTCATCATGTGCATGTACTTCTTCGTATTCATGTTCTCCTATTGATCATTCTCCTTCATTATCCCCTTCTTCAAGTTGAGCAAGGAGGTAGTCATCATGATGGTACACTTCATCTTCATTCTTTTCAAATCATTAGCTTCTTGAATGAAGGTAACTTTGGTTCTAAGAATCTTGGAAACCTATTTTTCTTCACTTATGTGCTTCCCTAAGGCACTCAAATTGTTAATTATAGAAGAAAATCTAGCATTCATTTCAGAATTTGTTTCATTTTCTTGCATATAAAACAATTAAAACTTTTGCTTAAACATATTAGTTTTATGACTATTAAATTCATGTGTAATAGAAAGTGTTCTCCTTATTTCATATGTGGTTTCACAAGAGGATATTCTACAAAATTCTTCTAGAGATAAATGTCAACATAAGATACTTACCGTTTTGGCATTGAGTGTAGCTTTTCTTACCATTGGTTTGTACCATTCCTCAAACTCTATTGTAGGAGGTTCACATGGGTGGATGACCATATTCCAATGATTAACGTCACCTTGAATGTAGACTTGCATATCCCACTTCCAATGATCGTCATGGGATCCATCAAACGTAGGTGGTTGGCTAACATAAACTCCTCCCATCTAAAGTTGTCTCAATCGATCGTCCCCCATCTTCAAGATGGGTTAACACTCCTTGAAGCCCTATTCTAATACCATCTGAAAGCTTTAGAGGGGGGGTGAATAGAGCTAAAGGAATATTTTTGCAACTTTAAAACACAAACATGTTTATTGCAACTTGCTTAAAGAATGCTGAAATAAAAAGAAAGTTAGTGGATAGAAGGAAGCAACCACAAGAGACACAAATTTAGAGTGGTTCCGTCAAATGAAGTTAGTCCTCTACCCAGTTGTCTCCAACCAAGATTTCTAAACAATGCATTTTATTCCTTTTATCTACAATTACACAGTACAAAAAATTTATCGGTGTCTTTTGTGGGTGAAGACAAACCCTCATTTGTATCTCAAGGAGAACTACCACCTTCTTTGACATGTCAATTGGAAGGTCACTCTTTTATCCTCTTCTTTAACGGACATGGATGAGAACCAAACCAACTTTTCTTTGGTGGGCGAGGAAGAGTACCAAACCACCTCTTATTTGACGGCTAACAGAAGAGCACCAAGTTGAGAAGACTCCTTCTCATAGGTTCCTGGACAGCCTTCACTCCAAGAATAATACAACAATGAAGAAGTAGATTGGAGAAAGAAAGAAATCAAATAAGATCACAAGATACAGAATCAAGCGCTATTGGACAAGTGATGATGATCCACTCCACAAGTTTTTGGGTAATATATATTTAGCAGAGAGGGATTCTAACATTGAGATAAGGCTTAGGCTAGATTGATGAAAAATTGAAGTGTAGAACTGAAGCTCTTGTGAATGATGGAAAGTAGTAGTATGCTCAATTATGTGTACATGATCTCAATTGTTGTTCAATTGTTATGCAATTGTTGTTTCTAAGTGTCCTAAGACCACTCCTATATATAGTAAATGTTTACAAGTGTCTAGGGAAACTGTCGTGAGTGTCTAGAGTGTTCTAGGTGGTCAAATTATCTATTAGGACGAAGTTGATTAAGTTACAATGGCTCATTTGACTGTTAACAAGAAAAGATTCCAGAACATTTCTTGGTCAACAAATAGTTTTACCGTAATTGTCTCGATTGAGAAGTTGTTCGACTGAGTGTGAGTTGAGTGTACAAATGCTTCTAACAACTATATGTCAGTCAATCTTCATAGTCAACAAGGTATATTAGTCTTTTGTTAGTCGACCAAGTCTTTGACCGAATGTGTTTTGGTCAACAAAAACTTTGAACGAGACTGACCCGAAACTTGATGTAAGTAAACTTTCTTTCAGTTACCTGATTCCTCGACTAAGCACTATTTTGATCAACAATATCTTCAACCGAGTGTGTCTTGGTCTACGAAGTTCTTTGACAAAGAAAAACCCCTATAAAATATTATGTAAATTTTGGAAAATCATGCCTAATGATTTTTCTAACAAAACCTAAAAACCATAAAGACTTCATATGAGTGAGGGATAGGGTTTTGGGTAGGTTTCAGAAGATCATCACTTGTCCTTACATCATATCTATCAAGTTGTATGAAAACACACATGTACAAAAATATTCATGGTACAACTTGTCCTACAACCATCCAAACGTATATAAAATAGCATGGTCTTTGTCATTGGATCTTGACTTAGTTTCTTGATCACCTCAAATAGTTACTATACATGTTAGTGACACAATTTGGGAAGCATCATAGAAATATGAGTGTGGCATATCTAAAAAGACAACAGATAGTGTTTCACGTCATGCTTCTTTCTAGCTTTCTCCTCTCAATGTGCATCTTACCACCAACTTATCATATGCATCATTGTTCTAACTGGTGTGCTCCATGTAACTTTCTCCTTTTTTGTTCTACCAATGTTCTACGTTGATATCTTTCTCCACCAACATCCTCTCGGTGTGAATTTTTCATCTTGTTTGTAGACATGGATGATAGAAAAGATCCAATTCAGACCATTATCTATAGTGACAATGATCCTATCTCCATAATCAAGTTGAATGGAAAAATTACCTGCTCTGATTCTATGAAAATCATCCTAGAGTCCAGAGACAAGGAAAAATTCATTGAAAAACATGCTAAGGATACCCCTGAATGAAAATTGGAAAATAGCCAAGTAAAAAACTGGCCATTGAACAACATGGAACTCTATATTGCCTCAGAGTACATGTTTTACATAATTGTGAAGGGGCTGTGGGACACTGTTTGTTGCCATTACACGTATGAAATGAGTTCTTTGCAACTTATGAAATTTGAGATAAAGTATTTGATGAAAATAAGGGTGATAGGACCCTTGATGAGTACTTTGATTCTATTGTCATCTTGTCTCAATAGCTTGACTATTATTATCATGTCTATTCTAACAACCGAACAAAAGAGAGGGCCAACCTTGTCACGGTAAAGTTTCTCTATGACCTTCATCCAACCTATGCTCATTCTATAACATTATCTTCACTCCGGAAGACGTATTCTCACATCTCCAGCAGTCTGATGTCTGCCACTTGGCCTCTACTCCACTAGTTCACAACTTGTGATTGCTGCCATTTCCCGTGGATAAGGATGTGGCTGCGGCGGATGTCTCCCATGCCATAATGCACATTTTGCAACAAGTTAAGCCATCTAGAGGATAAGTTCTATCAAAAGCACAATCATCCCTATGGGTGCTTTCCTAACACTAGAACTATTGATGATGCCCAAGGATCAGGCAAGTATTCTGTTACCATCTCATCAGCTAAGTATGAGCAATTATGTAGCCCTTTCAATAAGATCCTCCACAAACTACAAGATCTAGTGATAATATGAGCATGCAATCCACTGTGATATCTTCGGTACATCTGGCCTCCAACCAAGGTAACAGTGTGATATCCATACTGGCATCCAACTCTCCTTGGGTTTTTAACTCTGAGGCAACCCAATATATAACTTGTATGAGACACCTTCTTTACAAAAATGAACTTCATATTCCTGCCTCATCTGTCTCTCTAACAGATGGGTCCATTGAAACTATTTTAAAATGTGGTGGTGTTAATGTCTCTCCTAGTCTCAGAGTTTGATATGTTTATTATATTCCTCATTTTCCTTTCAATTTAATGTATGTTGCCTAATATAGTTGATGCATTTACTTACAATGTCACCTTTGGTAGTCATGGTTTTGTGATGCTAGATTATCAGACTTTTTGGGTGATTGGTTTAGGTTCTAGAGCCAATGACCTTTATTACTTTGGTGATGTTGTTACATCCTCTACTCTTCTTGTGTCACACCTCTTAAGATACATCAACATTATCGTCATCCCACTCTTGAAAAGTTGAAGCATATGGAGTCCTCTTCATCTAGTTTAAAAAATATCCATTGTGACTCATGTGAGTTTGGAAATCATCATAGGAGTTCCTTCCTAGAAAAACTAGTCCTTATTCTTAAAGCTAAATTTGATGTTATTCATAGTGACATTTGTGGTCTATTTCTAACCATAAGTTTTAATGGGTTCCATTATTTCATTATATCTCTTGATTATTTATCTCACATGATGTGGTTATATATATATTAAAATCTCGTGATGAAATGATTGGTGTTTTTTAAAAATTTATAAAATATTTTTCACAAAATTTATTAATAAATCCATTAGTTTTTTTTGGACTGATAATGCTCTGGAATATGTTTGGCTTGGTTCTCTTCATTTTTCTCTATAATTGGAACCTTCCATTAATATTTTTGCACTCACACCCCCACAACAAAATGGGTTTGCAGAATGTAAAAATGTCATTTACTTGATGTCTCTTATGCACTTATATTTTAGGGTAAAATATCTAAAATGATTAGTCTGAAACTATTCTCACAACCTGCTACCTTATAAATCAACAACCATCTTCTGTTCTCTAAAATAGGACCTCTTTTTTAGTTGTTTTTCCCGCTCAAGTGACTTTCCATCTTTCTTCTGTGTTTTCAGTTGTAATGGTTTTGTGTATAATTTTGATCCAAGAGTGAATAAACTTGATCCATGCTCTATCAAAATGGTTTTCCTTCTAGAAAGGTTATCACTATTATAGTCCAAGCCACTAATGCATGTATGTCTCTGACATTACTTTTTATGAATTTGAAATGTTCTTTGATTGTATGTCTATATCCTCTACAAATCAACCTCATCCTCATTCTTAGTTAGTTGATCTTGATCTTTTAACCTAGTGGATCACGAACCCATCCCACACCCTCTTGTTATTCCTCCTATGGCATAGGACCTGAAACCAATGTTCATGTATGAGGATCAAGTTTGCCCCGTGGCTTCTTGAAAAGGTATTCACTCTTGCGCTCTTCACCATCCTATATCTCATAATGGTTGCCTATCCAAGATATCACATACTTCTAAATCAATTGCCCAATATCTCGAATCTATCCAGATTCCAAAAAACTCTCATGAGGCCCTCAAACATCGTGGTTGATAATCCATGATGCTTAAGGAAATGGCATCAATGCATGAGAATGGGATCTGGGATCTTGTCCGTCCTCCACCGCACTAGAATCTTGTTGACTATTAGTGAGTCTTCTCTATCAAATTTAATTCCAATGGATTAGTGGAAAACTTAAAGCTAAAATTTTATTACAGAGAATTCACTCAAACATATGGCGTCGATTTCTTTGAAACCTTCTCACTAGTAACCCACATTGCTTCTATCAATATTGTAATCTCCCTTGCAACGCATATGGATTGACCTTTGTTCCATCTTGATGTTAAAAATTCTTTCTTTCATGGTGATCTAGAAGAGGGAGTGTGTATGAGATATCCCTATGATTTGTACTAAGGGGGAGTCTTCCCAAAGAGTTTGTCGTCTCAAATGCTCTTTGTACGGTCTCAAGCAATCACAATGGGAATGGTTTACAAACCTTAGTGGCTTTCTTGCTTGTCTGGGTTTCTCTAGATAATCTAGTGATCACTTCTATTCTTTAAGTCATTTCAAGCCGGAATCATCATTTTTGTTGTCTATGTTGATGATATCATTATCATTGGTAGTGATTTTCATGGGATTTCAACACTAAAATAGGCAATCCAACAACATTTTAATACCAAGGTCGATAACTTTGATACTTCTTGGGCATAGAGGTGCTACGTTCTCATCAAGCCACTTATGTATCTCAACAAAAGTAAGTCCTTCATCTCTCAAAGGACTCTGATATGCTAAATTCTAAGCATATCTCTTAACCCATGGACTATTGCAACAAAGTCTTGACTGAGGGGAGTCTATTTCTGACCCTAAACAATATCGATGAAGGGTTGGGAAACTCATCTACCTTATAGTTACCCGACCACATATTGCTTTTGCTTCTAGTGTTTCTAGTCAACACATGGCAAAACCTCTTGTATGCCACTAGAGTCAGATATAACACATTCTACGCTATTTGAAAAGTGCATATGGCAGAGGTCTCCTTTACAAGAAACCCAATCTCCATATATCTCTTTGAATTGCTATGTAGATGTTGATTGGGCTGGAGATATAAATATAGGAGATCTATTTTATATTGTTTTGTTCTTTTGAGTGGTCATCATGTCAATTGGTAGAGCAAGAAATGGTCCATTGTTGCTTGTTCATGTACTATGACATACACATGGCAATTGTAAAATTCAATGGGTAATGTCTATTCTTCAAGAACTGGATTTACCTCTCTCTTCTCCAGCAACTCTCAAGTGTGATATTCAAGAAACTATCCATATAGCTAACAATCCAGTTTTTCACGAGCATACTAAGCACATTGAGGTTGATTGTCACTTCATGAGAAACCTGATTTATGTCAAGAAGATTATTATACCATACACAAAGAATGGATAAGATATTGTTGATATATTTACCAACTTGTTCTACCTTCATCCTTCTCATGTATGTGTGGCAAACTGGGAATACAAATGTGTAATCTCCAGCTTGAGGGGGGGCGTTGGTGGTATTTTCTATTATTATGTCACATGTAAAGAATGCAGAATAGACTGTTGATATATTCACAAAGCCTCTTCTACCTTCATCCTTCTCCTATATGTGTAACAAGCTGGGAATACACAATGTGTCATCTGAAGCTTAAGGCAGAGTGTTGGTGGTATTTTTTGTTATTTATTTTTATTTGTATTAGGTAATGCGTTGACTCTTCTTAGGCCCATTAGAATTAGTCTATCTTATGTTATGTTGTGTCTCTGATATATCATACCTTGAGACAAGGCTATAAATATGACGGTCTCCGTAATCCTGATCTTTACAATAAGAATTTCTTTTGACAATAGTCATCCCAATTTCCATAATAAGACCTGATTTGAGACCTAGAATAGAATAAATATTGTTAGCATTCACATAGTCTCATATTCAGGTCCTCAACCAAAATCACACGTCATTGAGTCCGACATTCTTTTGACATTATTATGTTTGATTAGTATCTTGTACCAAAATAAACAAAAAAATGGAAATACCTTTATTATTAATCACATAAAGTACAAAGTATCTCCATTACATTCATCACATGACTTGATCTCTGGGCATACAACCAAAATTGTTTTCTCTAGGACGCAGTAGGCACGACCTATTAGTTGATGAATAATTGAAGGGGCATGAGTGGCATAACAATATGCTCCAAATGATCTCATGAGGGCATATGGCTCATAATAAAATATATGAGAAGGAAAAATACAATGTAACCAATGTCATGAGTCTTAACATAAAAAGATTGTCTTTAACTGGTAGTGGTTAAAAGCATAAAAATAATTTATTATCCTTTATGAACATTCATGAAATTATCATTATAGTTTAATCTCCCTTCTGACATTCATGAAACTATCATTAAAAGTTGAATCATTATCTATATGCATGATCTTTTTTAACATCATTGTATAACAACATAAGCCAGTTGCAAGACAAACACTAGATACTGAATGTGCATGGTGATTCTACTTACCAAATATGGAGGTGTTCCTTAACCTTTCATTGTGTTCAGAACCAATTTTCATGTAATCATCAATATTTTGTATTGATCCCTACGTCGTTTTAGGGTTGATTAGGGTTTGCATATATTAGGGGTTAGACTTGAAGTTAATAACCAGGAGAGTTAGTTTTTTTATTAGGGTTATTAATATGTCATTAGTGAGTAGGTTTACTTTACTTATTTTGGTGAGTTATGGATTCAATATATTATACTTATGATATATCTTCCAAGTATAAGGTGTAAGTGTGTAACTTACATGATTCGTGGCTTCAGTTCGACTCTACTATATTAGGTATACTTGTTAGGTGTGTAAAGCCGAGGTGGTTATGTCATGTGGAGTTATTGGTTAAGGTTGGTAACTTAGGTTAAAGCCATATCGGAAGAAAGCTATTTCGGAAGAGACGGGTAGAAAGGCGATAGCCTAAATTGACTGATTGAGAGCAAAAAGAACTATATGCCACACGGATGAAAACGGATGTAAAAGAATGGATGTTAAAGAAGGCCAACGTCAGCAACAATCATCAGTTGAGCGTAATCGCAACCAATCAGTAGTATAAACGAATTTGTTTACAATAGTCTATGTATAAACAGAGAGCCCTGTTCCGGGAATCGAGAACGACTATGTCCAGTCATCACAAGCTATAAGGACGGAATAATCGACGGCTACTATCAGTGCATGGATAGAGCAGAGGCGAAAGGACTGGGAATTTAGGTTGTTTAATCCATCACTGCATGACTAGGGTCTCGAAGCAGTGTAACCCATCGAATTCCAGGGCGAAGTGTGGACTGGACTTGGTTCTGGTGGACCTGGCAGGGCTTCCATCGCCGATCTTCTTTTCAACGCCGCTGCCGCTATTGTCATGGTGGTTCAACGGGCGACGCCCGGTACCGTCTTTGTTTTCCTCCTCGGCCGCCGCGGTGCTGGCGGCACTCGTGGAAGCAGAAGCCATGTGGGCGCGTACCCAAGCGGGACCGGAGAAATCCAGAGAGGTGCTGATGAAAGACATGGCAAGCAGCTTGTCCATGTCAGGCTAGCTGCGGGATTCAGAACGGAAATTGGAGGTGGGATTGGGACAGATAGCCGTGAGGATATAGGGGATGAATCAGGCAGGCGCCGTATTTATGTTTATTGTGTACTGAAGGAGTGGAAGTTTGGATGCGACATGCGAGCAGCAAAAAGGGCGTTGAAACTTACCGACGCACGCGGATAAAGGAAAGAACTTATAGTGGCGTATCAATTGGGATGTGCAGGCGATTAAAAAGGAGGAAAGGTATTGCCGCGTCGGCAATCTGGCACGTGCCACTGTATTCTTTCCTAATTCCGGGTTCCGTATTTCTGACCATGACAGGTTCATCGACCCCGTTTTATTTGAGTTAGGCTACAGCCACCTGCTCCCACCCCCGCTCTCTCACCTGATTCTTGAGAAAGGCTAGTTGCTTATGTGACCGAAAAAGGCAGAAAGGTAAAAAAAAAATAAAGAGAAGGAAATTTTAGTTTTATTTATAACTTTTGATCTATAATGTATTTTTGAACGAAATAAAAAGTAATAGATTCATCACAAAAAATATTTTCTAATAAGATCAATGTTGACATGTTTTGGAAAAAAATTTAATACGAGAAAAGTAAAAAAAAATATGAACGAAATAAAAAGTAATAGATTCATCACAAAAAATATTTTCTAATAAGATCAATGTTGACATGTTTTGGAAAAAAATTTAATACAAGAAAAGTAAAAAAAAATAGAGCAGAAAAATAATAAAAGTACAATACTTGAAAGAAAAGGGTATCGTATAACAAAATACTACTATTTCTGTATTTTAAGATACATTCATATACTCTTAGGTAAATTACTCCCATTTTTGGGTAGTGCGATGTATTACTTCCATTTTGTAGGTATTGTATGAAAGTTTACTTGTTGACATATTGTACGTCAAAACACGGGTACTGTACACTGAAATGAGATATTGTATGTGTTGAGATGTATTACTTCCACTTTAGAACTATTGTACAAAAGTTATTTGTTGAAGTATGGTACCTCAAAACATGGGGACATGACTATAAAATGGAATATTATATGTATTGAGATGTATTACTTCTATTTTAGAGGTATTGTATCAAAGTTTACTTGCTGATGTATTGTACATCGACATACGAGTAATGTGCTCGATATTGTATGTATTGAGATGTATTACTTTTATTTTGGAAGTATTGTACGTAAGTTTACTTGTTGACATATTGTACCTCATATTTTGGGTATATTACTTTGGTTTTGATAAACAATACAAATATTATACTTTTAAATGTACTATATCCCAAAACAAATGTACATATCGTACCCCCAAAACACAACTACTACATTTCTCTTGTATTTTTTTCTCCAAAATATATTAACATTGGTCTTGTTGAAAAATATTTGTTGTAAGAAATCTAATGATGTTCGTTTCATCAAAAAATACCTTATAAAATAAAAGTTACGAAGAAAACTTTTTTTAACTCTTCTTTTTCTTACTTTTCTCCTATTAAATATTAAAAGAGAGCACCCCTACACATCATTAGTGCGCTCCGGGTGCATCCAATTATGATGCTAAAGCCCACTTCTTAAGGTAAGTGCATATATGACAAATTAGCACATATCTTAACATAATGCGACCAATATTTGTAGAAAAACGCCCAATTTATGATGTCAAGGCACCCAATTCTTGGGATGATATAGTAGAAAATGAAAAAAAAATCTTAACATAATGTGCTTATTATTTATAGTAGAACACATAATTATAGTACAAATGCACCCACTTCTTAGGGTATGTGCATAAGTGACAAATTAGCACAAATCTTAAAATAATACACCCAATATTTGTAGAAAAGTATCCAATTATGATGCTAAAGTGTCCGATTACGGTGCCAAATGCCCAATTATGGTTAAAAAGTGATTGACTTATTGAAGTTTGAACTTGATGACCTTTACCACAACTTGTTATAAAAGTAATATTATGAATAAATCTACACTAGAAACTAAACTAAAAACATTATGAATAATTAACCTAAAGAATGAATATTCCTGCCCCATGAGATAATGAAAAACTAAAGTGAAAATAAAATTAAGTAGACCCTAATCATACCATGTTTTTAATTTGTACAATAGGTTTATTGATAATTAATTCAATTAGTTACATACAATACATTCTAATGCTTGGATGTGGATGGTAAAATATGCTTGTTAACTAGACCCTAATCTTACACTGAACCCCTAATATATCTATCAGACTATATGTAATGTCATGGTCATGAGATACATGAAACTAATTCACATTGGTAAAAGTCTAAGGTTTTACTCAACTTAGGGGATAATCTTGGTACAAAAAGAAAAGGGGGGCATATATGCATGTCGTACTCTTGAAGTAGGTTGCAATTAATTAAAAATGATAACATCAACTTGGATCTATGATCTATGTAGTTTGGTTACTTATGCTTATGTGGTGAAAAAAAGTATTTACTAAATTCTAGTGGCCACATGTATAGAATTTCAACACTTAAAATATTTTTATGGAAGGCATGTCAATGGTCAGAAAATGATGATAGAACTATAATCTCAATGTAAGTAACCCTAATGAGTATGATAACATTAAGAGAACCCTAGATTTGGTTGAGCTCTTTTATATAAACTTCTAATGTGAGAAAAATAATGGACACACAATGCTTAGACTAAAATAGTTACATGTTATTTAATAAGAAACTAGATTATAGTGGGTAGGATTTCAAGATGAAATTATTTTTAAGGGGTGGAGTGTTGTAACATACCGAACTCTAAGTATATGGCTAAACTTATTCTTACTTTATAATCTTTTGCTTGTTATATCCTTGTACCTACTTTAGAGTGTACTAGAATGTGTTAAATAGTGTTTTAATTAATAATTAACTTACTATAGGCTTAAGTATAACCAGTTAGGATTATGATATAACTAGGGGTTAGTTATACACTTTCACAATCATAATAGATTTATAATTAAAAATTAGGCCCATAGAATTCTTCTATGATTGAAAAGGTAAAGCACTACTCAGAGGAAATTTGAGAATTAATTGACTTAAGAAATAGATAAATACAATATAATATTACTTCGCCTATAATTCATGGTTCTGTATATTTAGATTTTTCAAAAAGTGGATACTAAATCTTAAATTGGCTCCCTCACCCCCCTCCAATTAGCTTATATGACAATTTTCATATCAATCAAATAGTTTTGTTGCCTTATATGGAATATAGAAGAGAAATAAGGATGAAAGTAATAGAGAAATAACATCAAATTACATCCAATGTTGACATGCTTTGGAAAAAAAATTAATATTAGAAAAGTACAAAAAATAGAGGAGAAAAATAATAAAAGTACAATACTTGAAAAGAAAGGCTATCGTACAACAAAATACTAGTATTTCTGTATTTTAGGATACATTCGTATGCTCTTACGTACATTACTCTCATTTTTGGGATACTTAAGGTAGTATGATGTATTACTTTCATTTTGGAGGTATTGTACGAAAGTTTACTTGTTGACATATTGTACGTCAAAACACGGGTAGTGTACACTAAAATGAGACATTGTATGTATTGAGATGTATTACTTCCATTTTGGAGGTATTGTAGGAAATGGTACCTCAAAACACGGGTACAGTACTATAAAATGGAATATTATATGTATTGAGATATATTACTTCCATTTTAGAGGTATTATATGAAAGTTTACTTGATGACGTACTGTACATCAACACACGAGTATTATGCTCGATATTGTATGTATTGAGATGTATTACTTTCATTTTGGAGGTATTGTACGTAAGTTTACTTGTTGACGTATTGTACCTCACAACACGAATATTATACCCCAAAATAGAATATTGTATGTATTGAGATCAATTACTTCCATTTTGGAAGTACTATACGAAAGTTTACTTACTGATGTACTATACCTCAAAACACGAGTATTGTGCTTGATATTGTATGTATTGAGATGTATTACTTCCATTTTGAAGGTATTATACAAAAATTTACTTGCTGACGTTTTGTACCTTGAAACACAGGTATTGTGCCCCAAAATGAGATATTATATCCAAAATATGAGTGCATATTTTTTCTCAAATTATTCTTTCTTCAAAATATATCAGCATTGATCTTGTTAGACAATATTTTTTGTAAGAAATCTAAATAATAGTCGGGTAGATAAATAATAGTCGTACTTTACTCATATTTTTGGTATATTAGTTTGGTTTTGATAAACAATAAAAATATTATACTTTCAAATGTACTATACCCCAAAACAAATGTACAATACCTGAAACATATGTGATATCGTACCCCCAAAACACAACTCCTACATTTCTCTTATATTTTTTTTCTCCAAAATATGTTAACATTTGTCTTGTTGAAAAGTATTTTTTGTAAGAAATCTAATGATGTTCGTTTCATCAAAAAATACCTTATAAAATAAAAGTTACGAAGAAAACAATTTCTTAACTCTTCTTTTTCTTCCTTTTCTCCTATTAAATATTAAAAGAGAGCACCCCTGCACATCATTAGTGCACTCCAGGTGCATACAATTATGATGCTAAAGCCCACTTCTTAAGGTAAGTGCATATATAACAAATTAACACAAATCTTGACATAATGAGCCCAATATTTGTAGAAAAACACCCAATTTATGATGTCAAGGCACCCAATTCTTGGGATGATATAGTAGAAAATGAACAAAAATCTTAACATAATGTGCTTATTATTTATAGTAGAACACCTCATTATAATACTAATGCGCCCACTTCTTAGGGTATGTGCATAAGTGACAAATTAGCACAAATGTTAAAATAATGCACCCAATATTTGTAGAAAGGCATCCAATTATAATGCTAAAGCGTCCAATTACGGTGCCAATATGCCCAATTATGGTTAAAAAAGTGATTAACTTATTGAAGTTTGTACTTGATGACCTTTACCACAACTTGCTATAAAAGTAATATTATGGATAAATCTACAATAGAAACTAAACTAAAAACATTATGAATAATTAACCTAAAGAATGAATATTCCTGCCCCATGAGATAATGACAAACTAAAGTGAAAATAAAATTAAGTAGACCCTAATCATACCATGTGTTTAATTTTTGCAATAGGTTTATTGATAATTAATTCAACTAGTTACATACAATACATTCTAATGCTTGGATGTGGATGGTAAAATATGCTTGTTAACTAGACCCTAATCTTACATTGAACCCCTAATATATCTATCAGACTATATGTAATGTCATGGTCATGAGATATATGAAACTAATTCACATTGGTAAAAGTCTAAGGTTTTACTCAACTTAGGGGATAATCTTGGTACAAAAAGAAAAGGTGGCATATATGCATGTTGTACACTTAAAGTAGGTTGCAATTAATTAAAAATGATAACATCAACTTGGATCTATGACCGAGTCTAAATAGTATTCTAGGGAGAAAATCTATGTAGTTTGGTTACTTATGCTTATGTGGTGAAAAAAATATTTACTAAATTCTAGTGGTCGCATGTATAGAATTTCAACACTTAAAATCTTTTTATGGAAGACATGTCAATGGTCAGAAAATGATGATAGAACTATAATCTCAATGTAAGTAACCCTAATGAGTACAATAACATTAAGAGAACCCTAGATTTGGTTGGGCTCTTTTATATAAACTTCTAATGTGAGAAAAATAATGGACACACAATGCTTAGACTAAAATAGTTACATGTTATTTAATAAGAAACTAGATTATAGTGGGTAGGATTTCAAGATGAAATCCTTTTTAAGGGGTTGAGTGTTGTAACATACCAAACTCTAGGTATATGGCTAAACTTATGCTTACTTTATAATCTTTTGCCTGGTATATCCTTGTACCTACTTTAGAGTGTACTAGTTAGTGTTAAATAGTGTTTTAATTAATAATTAACTTACTATAGGCTTAAGTATAACCAATTAGAATTATGATGCAACTAGGGGTTAGTTATACACTTTCACAATCATAATAGATTTATATTTAAAAATTAGGCCTATAGAATTCTTCTATGATTGAAAATGTAAAACACAACTTAGAGGAAATTTGGGAATTAATTGACTTAAGAAATAGATAAATACAATACAATATTACTTCACCTATAATTCATGGTTCTGTATATTTAAATTTTTCAAAATGTGGATACTAAATCTTAAATTGGCTCCTTCACCCCTCAATTAGCCTACATGACAATTTTCATATCAATCAGATAGTTTTGTTGCCTCATATGGAATATAGAAGAGAAATAAGGATGAAAGTAATAGAGAAATAACATCAAGTTACATCCAATGTTGACATGCTTTGGAAAAAAATTTAATATGAGAAAAGTACAAAAAATAGAGGAGAAAAATAATAAAAGTACAATACTTGAAAAGAAAGGTATCATACAATAAAATACTAGTATTTCTATATTTTAGGATACATTCGTATACTCTTAGGTACATTACTCCCATTTTTGGGATATTTTAGGTAGTGTGATGTATTACTTCCATTTTGGAGGTATTGTACAAAAGTTTACTTGTTGACGTATTGTACGTCGAAACACGGATACTGTACACTAAAATGAGATGTATGTATGTATTAAGATGTATTACTTCCATTTTGGAGGTACTATAGGAAAGTTATTTGCTGAAGTATGGTACCTCAAAACACGGGTACAGTACTATAAAATGGAATATTGTATGTATTGAGATGTATTACTTCCATATTAGCGGTATTGTATGAAAGTTTACTTGATGACGTACTGTACATCAAAACACGAGTACTGTGCTCGATATTGTATGTATTGAGATGTATTACTTTCATTTTGGAGGTATTGTACGTAAGTTTACTTGTTGACGTATTGTACCTCACAACACAGATATTGTACCCCAAAATGGAATATTGTATGTATTGAGATCTATTACTTTCATTTTGGAAGTACTATACGAAAGTTTACTTACTGATATATTGTACATCGAAACACGAGTATTGTGCTCGATATTGTATGTATTGAGATGTATTACTTCCATTTTGGAGGTATTATACAAAAATTTACTTGATGACATATTATACCTTGAAACACAGGTATTGTGCCCCAAAATGAGATATTATATCCAAAATATGAGTAGCATATTTTTCTCAAATTATTCTTTCTTCAAAATATATCAGCATTGATCTTGCTAGACAATATTTTTTGTAAGAAATTTAAATAATAGTCGGATAGATAAATAATAGTCGTACTTTACTCGTATTTTGGGTATATTACTTTAGTTTTGATAAATAGTACAAATATTATACTTTCAAATGTACTATACCCCAAAACAAATGTACAATACCCAAAACATATGTGATATCGTACCCCCAAAACACAACTACTACATTTCTCTTATAAAATTTCTCCAAAATATGTTAAAATTGGTCTTTTTGAAAAGTATTTTTTGTAATAAGTCTAATTATGTTTGTTTCATCAAAAAATACCTTATAAAATAAAAGTTACGAAGAAAATAATTTTTTAACTCTTCTTTTTCTTACTTTTCTCCTATTAAATATTAAAAGAGAGCACACCTGCACATCATTAGTGCGCTCCGGGTGCATCCAATTATGATGCTAAAGCCCACTTCTTAAGGTAAGTGCATATATGACAAATTAGCACAATGTGCCCAATGTTTGTAGAAAAATGCCCAATTTATGATGTCAAGGCACCCAATTCTTGGGATGATATAGTAGAAAATGAACAAAAATCTTAACATAATGTGCTTATTATTTATAGTAGAACACCTCATTATAGTACTAATGTGCCCACTTCTTAGGGTATGTGCATAAGTGAAAAATTAGCACAAATCTTAAAATAATGCACCCAATATTTGTAGAAAAGCATCCAATTATGATGCTAAAGCATCCAATTACGGTGCCAATATGCCCAATTATGGTTAAAAAAGTGATTAACTTATTGAAGTTTGAAATTGATGACCTTTACCACAACTTGCTATAAAAGTAATATTATGGATAAATCTACAATAAAACTAAACTAAAAACATTATGAATAATTAACCTAAAGAATGAATATTCCTGCCCCATGAGATAATGACTAACTAAAGTGAAAATAAAATTAAGTAGACCCTAATCATACCATGTGTTTAATTTGTGCAATAGGTTTATTGATAATTAATTCAATTAGTTACATACAATACATTCGAATGATTGGATGTGGATGGTAAAATATACTTGTTAACTAGACCCTAATCTTACACTAAACCCCTAATATATCTATCAGAATATATGTAATGTCATGGTCATGAGATACATGAAACTAATTAACATTGGTAAAAGTCTAAGGTTTTACTCAACTTAGGGGATAATCTTGGTACAAAAAGAAAAGGGGGCATATATGCATGCCGTACTCTTGAAGTAGGTTGCAATTAATTAAAAATGATAACATCAACTTGGATCTATGACCGAGTCTGAATAGTATTCTAGGGAGACAATATATGTAGTTTGGTTACTTATGTTTATGTGGTGAAAAAAAGTATTGACTAAATTCTAGTGGCCGCATGTATAGAATTTCAACACTTCAAATCTTTTTATGGAAGGCATGTCAATGGTCAGAAAATGATGATAGAACTATAATCTCAATGCAAGTAACCCTAATGAGTACGATAACATTAAGAGAACCCTAGATTTGGTTGAGCTCTTTTATATAAACTTCTAATGTGAGAAAAATAATGGACACACAATGCTTAGACTAAAATAGTTACATGTTATTTAATAAGAAACTAGATTATAGTGGGTAGGATTTCAAGATGAAATCATTTTTAAGGGGTGGAGTGTTGTAACATACCGAACTCTAGGTATATGGCTAAACTTATGCTTACTTTATAATCTTTTGCCTGTTATATCCTTGTACCTACTTTAGAGTGTACTAGAATGTGTTAAATAGTGTTTTAATTAATAATTAACTTACTGTAGGCTTAAGTATAACTAGTTATGATTTTGATACAACTAGGGGTTAGTTATACACTTTCACAATCATAATAGATTTATATTTAAAAATTAGGCCTATAGAATTCTTCTATGATTGAAAAGGTAAAGCACTACTCAGAGGAAATTTGGGAATTAATTGACTCAAGAAATAGATAAATACAATACAATATTACTTCACCTATAATTCATGGGTCTTTATATTTAATTTTTTGAAAAAGTGGATACTAAATCTTAAATTGGCTCCCTCACCCCTCAATTAGCCTACATGACAATTTTCATATCAATCAGATAGTTTTGTTGCCTTGTATGGAATATTGAAGAGAAATAAGGATGAAAGTAATAGAGAAATAACATCAAGTTACATTGAATTTTGATTTGTATACTTGCCAATGTGTCATGCTAAGTAACTACTTTTCCTAATTTCTTTATGTGACTGTGGGATATAGTGGATCCTCTGGCCTTGAGTGGAGGCTAAGGGATCGTCTCCTACCTTGAGTAGGAGACTGAAACTACAATA
The DNA here is from genome assembly GCA_963693085.1 of Alisma plantago-aquatica. Lineage (NCBI taxonomy): Eukaryota > Viridiplantae > Streptophyta > Magnoliopsida > Alismatales > Alismataceae > Alisma > Alisma plantago-aquatica. Next base: position 1,262,420,034 of record OY856409.1, read on the forward strand.
CAGTGATGGCAACTTCCTTCGTCATATCTCTCTCATATATTCCTCTCTCATTCTTTCATTATCGTTCTTTCTCCACATACTTCATAAGGTGACCCCAAATATTGCTAGCTCTATATTGTTCCCAATTGATGAATATATAAGAAGTGATGTCTTTCCCTTAGTCTTCTCTCCTGATTTGGGTATTTTTGGGGTGAGCCTCCCTCATTCAATCCAAAACCATAGGACCTTCAAACCACTTTCCTTCAACCCCTCCACCGGGAACTTGGTCCCTCATTTTGTCGGATGACCTCCAATGACATTGGTGAGGCATTTGGTCATGGGATCATCACTGGTATCTAATGGCATTAGTAGTCCACAACAACTCTACTAGATGAATGTGGAAACTAACCCTTGAAGGTTCCCCATTCATCAACTCATCTTGGTTGTAGGTATATCATGTTTCAAATATCCTCCATGAGTTTTTTGTACCACAGTGGTTCAACTCAACAAGTTCAATATATTCTCCCCTGGATCCTCAAATTTTTTGTGTTCATTTTCCTTGAAAAATGGTTCAATTTGCCTCACACATATTTGGTGGACCAGAATTAGTGTTTCTCCATTTTACTTCCATATGTACGTACCTCTCTATGTTGAAACTATAAACAATTTGTCATTGATGTCGTGTATTCTCTCTGACCTTTCTTTTCTGACCCCGCAAAGTTTGGCTCCAATTCATAGATAAGGGATTGAGAGTCCTTCCCTTCTAGGTCATGCTCCCATTGAACATGAGCTGTGTGATAGAGCTATTGCTCCCATGATGGGTAGGAGTCAAGAAGGAGGAAGGCTCATGCATTGTTGATCCAGTGATTTGAAAACTTGATATGCCTGGAACATTAATAATTTATGTCACATATAGTAGGGACAATTTAGACTTTCTCATCACAATTTTGTTTCCATCCCCATGAATTTTGGTTTTGGTAGAATGACCAAGTTTCCCTATCAATCTAAGCCTAAAGTGTGATTCAGGGGATCCTTGGTCACGGTAACACAATTTTTGCAAATTGATTTTATCTTTATAAAATCATAACCAATTATTTAGATCTCAAATGATTTAGAAAAGACACATTTTAAAATATAAAAATGAGATCTATTCATTGTTGTCATTTTATGAACAAAATCAATTTTTTTAAAAGTCAATATTTGGATTTTATTATCTAAATCTCATTTAATACATGAATATAAAAAATTACACAGTAATTTCCTAAGTCTCAAATAAGAACAATAAAAAAGGTTTTGGAAACTTTAAAATTTTCTCTACAAGATGGTAAATATTTTTGTAACATAATTCAACAATACAAAAAGGGTCATTTTACGGTTTTGAATACTCATACTCCTTGTATAAAATCTCGCTAGGTGATTGGTACTCTGAGTTGGACTACAATTTGGCACTATACATTCTCAAGGTTGAATAAAAAAGTGTGTTCATTTACCCTATTTCTTTTAGGCATTTTATTGACTAAAACCCTAATTTCCTAAATGAGCATATCTTTGAAAATGGTTCTCTTTTACTTATATCTTTAAATCTTATGAAAGATCCTTTATTTTAAGGCATTATTTTTCTCTTTGATTTTTTAAATTTATGCAATCATTATTTATGTGTTCTTTGACCCCAAGTTGATATAATATGGATTTTTTATCCCTTTATTTGGAACAATTTGAAATGTACATAATGTAGTTATTTTACCTTCTTTATTTTGTATGTTTGATTTGACTAATCATATTCAGACGTAGATACACCATATTTATAGGACTAAGTTTTTATTCCTCCTAGCACGCATTGAGGCTTTAGTTCTCCTGTAATATTTTACATTTAGGAACGAAGCTTTAGTCCTCCTTCGAGGCACTAAGGATTTAGTTCTCCTGCTATGCACCCTGATTTGTTCCTCCTACAATACTAAATTCATTTGTCACTAAGGTGTTAGTCCTCCTATCCTCAGTTTGGAATTTATAGGTTTTTCTCCCACTTTTTAGATTATATTAACCTTTATTGTAATCAACATGCACTCTTATTATTGAAAATATTATTACAATGTTTTAAAAAGGTAAGTTCCTCTTAAAGGATGGTATCTCTTAATAAATTAAATGGCTCCTCTCCTTGACATGAATATTCTCTCGAATAAACTTTCTCATGAAATACCTAAACATTATGAAGCCCTCTTTCAAGACAACTGTCTTATTTGTTTTATCTTTCCCTATTAAATACCTACATATTTCCATATTACACATACTCAATTTATACTGATGCATACCTCTCTTTGTTCCTTCGTTTTGGATGTTATTCCCAACTATCCATATATAGGTTCTTAAGAGAAAAATGCTCAACTAGAACATGAACCAAAAAGTAGAGCTTTAAAGACACCTTGAGATGGAAAGGTTGTCCTAACTGGTCCTTTTGTGCTAGTTATTTATGACTTTCCTTTTATGTTATACCACATGGTGGTAAGGAAAATGTATACATTATTTTATGATAATGTAAATAGTTCTAGTTTTTGTTGCTATATAATCACTTTTTGTATATCATACCTTTCGAGAAATGAAAAATTATTACGGTCCTTCACACTTCTAGTATGTTTGAACTGGATGAGTTTATCCCTCAACTAAGTAAGGGGTGGATCCTCTCTTGAGTTCCACTCCATACATAGTATATATCTCCACAGTAGGAGTTTATTCCTACCAGCTCTGCACCCACGTCACCTTTTTTTAATTGCTATGGTTGGAAATGTGGAGCAATGAAGTCAAAGGGTGAAGGATGTGGTTGCACCAATGTGACATTAGCATCTAAACAAGCATGTTAGATCCTACTAAGGGGTGGTTTTCCCCAATTTCGACCTGGGTAGCAGGTGTTCTGCCTTGAGGACAAAGCGTGCTAGAGCAAGGAAGGGGATATCCCTTGCCCTTGCTTCTTCTTTTATTTTTGTTTCATCATCAAAGGCATTTTGGTCATTTTGCCCCTCATTTTCTTTGCTTTGGGTGAGGTCAACCGGACCCTTGCCCAAGTGACTTGGCCTACCCTATTGTGGTTGCACCAATGTGTAAAACCACCCCTTAATATGATCATTAGGATCTAAACAAGCATGTTAGGGGACAAGTGTAACCTTATTTGGTCAAAACTAAGGACCCAAGCACGCTAACCTCCTAATCAGGGAGTTGGGTTTCTAGAGTCAGAGTAGCTATAATTTGATATGATACAATACTCCATCCCCTTAAAAAGGATTTCATCCTCAAAATTAGCATATCCATGATTTATCAGGTGCTACCCCTCCAACCCTTAAAATGGTTTCAACTATGAAGTCAAACTAACTAGAGCTAAAAGTGTGAGTCTAACTAAGCCATGTATAAGATCTATCACTTTATTTCTTACTAATTAATATCACTAAACCGCAAAGTCTTTGTTCTAGGGATAGACTACCCCAAACATGTGATCATATGGGACATAAGGGATTTATATTGGGTATCCATCCTCAGACAAGTCACCACATGTAACACTCAGGCTCACTGTCTAAGGCTCTTGTAGAGTTTCAAGAATGACAACTGACCCCATAGACCACCACTAGCCTTAACTGTGCACTTTTTCCTCACTCACGTGCAAGCCATGATCAACTTTCTGACTGGTCACCCATCCTAGTACTACTCCAAGCTAACCACACTTAACTATGGAGTTCTTTAGTGATGGGCTCTCGGAAGAGGAAGTGCACCTTGGTGATATGGGTAGTCCAATCATTCCTTATAAGATCATTTTATCTGAGGCCTCAAATCCTGGGACGTTACAATCTCCCCCACTTAGACTCTTGATGTGACAACCGCTATCAAACCGACAGCCAAATCATCATAGTAATTGTGCGGAATAAACATCAACAGTGGATTAACAAAAATCACTAAAAATTAAAACCATTTTGCAAAGAGATCCATTTCCAGGAAACTTCTTAAGAAAAGAACCAAAGTAATATGTACATCATGGTTCACATTTTACATACATTGTACCATCTCATCTTGAGGATAACATATACTAGTTGCTTTGTCAAAACATATACTGAAGCAACATAAAACCTTGAGGCATACAAGACAAAATCTCTGATCATTTATAAAACCATTACATACTGACTCCAAGGACCTGAGAGTACAAAGACGACACATAGGACTTCTATTTACAAGACACGACAGACAATACACTCAACTTGAGGTGTTACTGCTACCCCTGTTGTTGTTGTTCTCCCTCAGCAGTAAGGTCTCTACCTCCTCATCTGCGTCCACCTAAACATGTTGTTGACCAACTGGGTGAGATACAAGTCCTAACAAGAGATATAACTCTCCATCAATAATGTTTTTATCATAGGTAAACAGTATAAAACTGAGCAGGGTTTCTTTTATATTAATAAGCAAGTTTAATCATTGTTTATAAGCAGAACAAAGCAATCTCATCTTTTAAAGTAATGCAACTATCTACGATCGAGCAATAAATCATCTATTCACTTTATAAGGAATATGAAGAACACGTATAACCTCTATTTATTTAAGATGTATAAAGAAGTGTACATCAACCAATGTTTTCTGTATTTGATCCTTAAGCAAATACGCTACACATCTGATTACATATTTACAATCACACTTATGCCCTGAGGAGATGAGGTATACTGCTCATACTCCAACCGACCACGGCTACGTAAAGCATCGGTACCATACAAGGTCAATGGAAGAGCCGACTGCCAATTCCTCATCCGTCTCGGTCAGTGCGAGACTACTGGAAGGACATCTTGTATCATTTGTAATTAGCTTACCAGGGTATACTGGTATCTTCTCTATAGAGCTACAGCCACAGCATGTACTCTCTTCAGGGAGATTTCAATTATCCATCCCCAAATTATAATGATAAGGAAGATTATACATCATATTCACATATTAATCTCGTTATAAATTAATGAAGAAGAATTTACACATCAATTCCTCAATTGGTCGGGAGATTCACATATCAATCCCAATATAAAATAAATGAGGAAGGTGCTACATCAATTCTTCATTAGGACGTAAGGATATATGTCTTCCTTCACCCCTGCATATTCAAAAATATGCTCTCCGAGTTAAACTCATTTCACCATTCAGCAAATTCTGACACTGAATGGATCTATGGTCAGGGCATCTACATGATGAGATTCCACTTGATTAATTAGGTGCATTACAGTTACTTTTAACATCAACCAAATTACAAACATGAATTATAACAAATGTTACAAAGAAAGGTGTAATACATTTATCAAGTACTTTGATGATCTTTGGAACACATTGAATGTATAACACTCGGGATCTCAATACCTTATCACATTACTAGGGATTCTTCTCCCTTAGCATTATCATCTTCATGATTACTAGATATGGGTATTCAAACCCTTAGTTCATCACTGAACATTGTCACCTCTCATCAGGTAACTGTTACCTCTAGGTCCTCAGACCAAGGTATATATTATACTTGTTGCACAAGTATTTCACATGGCTCACAAGTCCCATTTAAATATCTTATCAGTTCTCACTAGGCAACAACTATATTTTTAGGTCATCAGACCCTATAAGCATTATACTTGTTGCACAAGTATTTAACATGGCTCACTAGGCCCATTTAAATCTGTATTATATGAAACATCATAGCTCATACCTGGCTATGCTCATCATCTCATGATTCTTGCATGGTTATCACTTCATGATAAAAATAATAGCAAGTACATAACATCACCATGCAATACAAGAGAAATACATCCTTTCCATTATTAGGGTTAGGGTTTCCCATTCTAACCGATTAGGGTTTCAAATTCATATCATCACTATGTGATACAAGAGAAATACATCCTTCCCATTAATAGGGTTATGGTTTCCCTTTTTGGTCGATTAAGGTTTCCAATTCATACCTCAACCATTATTAGGGTTAGGGTTTCCCTTTCTAGCCGATTAGGGTTTCCATTTCATACCTTCACCCATTATCAGGGTTAGAGTTTCCCCTTTCTGGCCGATTAGGGTTTCAAGTGCATATCATCACCCATTATGAGGGTTAGGGTTTCCCCTTATTAACCGATTAGGGTTTCAAGTGCATATCATCACCCATTATGAGGGTTAGGGTTTCCCCTTATTAACCGATTAGGGTTTCAAATCATATCATCACCCATTATTAGGGTTAGGGTTCCCCTATTTGATCGATTAGGGTTTTAAGATCATATTATCAAGAATCAAACCCTAATTCATACTCCACTCATATTGAGAGTATCAATCTACGCTCATTACATGATTATCACACAAGTATGAGTTTCTCTCATCCTCACTAGGATGTTGATTGCATCATACTCTATTAAATTGGCTCAACCCTTTCTTCCAGGTACATTAGCCTACTTAATCAAAGTGCATTAAACTCTTTAAATCTTAATGTATTACTTGACATAACACACTTCATGTGTTACTTCATCAAGTACATTGAATTTAGGTGCTTCCACCATATCGGGAATGAGGTGTGTGTGTTTCACACCATATCGGGCAAAGAGGTGTGTGTGTGCTTCACACCATACCAGGCAAAGAGGTGTTTGTGTGCTTCACACCATATCGGGCAAAGAGGTGTGTGTGTGTGTACTTCACACCATATCGGGAAAAGAGGTGTGTGATTGCTACTCATGTCGCCCAAGAGGTGTATGTGTGTGTCATACATATCAGGTTGCTCAAATTAGAATTTGCATATCGGGTTAGCCCGTTATGCTCATACATTTTTCATTCCTTCCAGGCATCAACCTATCATTAGGTTGAGTGAAAAGCTAGACAATTGATTGAACCCTTCACAAACCATTGTACAAAACGATAGGGGTGTGGGGTTCCAAGGTATATTATTTTTCATATCATATTGGGTTCCATCACCATATCGGGTTAGAGGTGTGTACTTCAACCCGATATCGATTTGTACCTTGATGATGTCATCATCATCAACCTCTAGACTCTTTTTATTACTGTTCTAGATCATGGAAAATAGTCCTAAACAACTTTTAGAACTCATAGGATCATCAATTATTCAAGAAAATTCGAATTTGAAAGTAGATCAACAAGTATAACAGAATTGAAGGTGAATAATAACATAATTGGGTTCAAGTTATATAACCCGCCTCAAGAACAACTTCAAAGATCCAAGCTCCAAAGCTTCACATTCCCAAGGTTGAAGATCAGCTTCACAACTCCTCTATATGCAAAGAATCGCTATGGATAAATATTTGGTGAAGAAGAAAAGAAAGGAAGATCACAACCCTAAATCCATGCTTTAATCCAAGGTTGAAGATGATCATGGCTTAACCTTAGGGTTAATACTTGAGATACTTCTTGTTCCTTATCACCATGCATGATACCTCACCACTCATGCATGATATCCCCTCACTTCTGGCCGATATCCCTTCACTTGTGGCCGATATCACCTTGCTATGGCCGATACCACTTTGCTATGGTCGATATCACCTTGCTATGGCCGATACCAAGGCTCTATGCATGATACCCCTTCACCTATACACAATAACAAGACACTATGCACGATATCTAAAAGAAAGAGGGTGGTAAGTTTTGAAAATTTTCCCTAGTAGGTGAAAGGAGTGGTATATATTGTCGAGTTTCATGAAAAAGAGTGTATATGAGGTGTCATCATTTTAAGCTACTAGGTGTCATGTGTCCATGCTTGGTTGACACGTGTACATGAACGAAATCATATTTATCTTGACATAAAATGATTGAGGATAATCTAGAGATGAAATTTCGGCCATCACTTATTTTGTTGGATAAGATATTTCAGCTCAATCACCACTTTATTCACAACTCGATACAACTTTTCCAAGGAAGTTGTACACCAATACACTTCACCTCCTTGAGGTGCTTATCCCATCATGGACAAGGCCAAGAGTTCACAAACTGATATGAGACTCCCTCTATGGATCCTTGGCCAATAGGCACTCTCATATGAACTCTACAACCCGATACAACTCAAATTAGGGTTTCACATTCAACCCTTTCTTGGTCTTTTCATCACCAAGAGTACCATCATTCAAATATGATTCAAACATGGTGTATACTTCTTTCTGTCCACTCTAAATGATACATAGAGGGAGTAAGGATAATATAGAGGTGGTAATTTGCATATCAACACTACGTTTTGGGTAAATTACAATTTGTACCAAAATTGGTACATAGGGCACTGACATTATTCCAACAAGTTCAAACTTGGAACTTAGAGTTTTCACAAGCCTCCCCTTAGCATCATTATTTTTCTTATGATGCTAAAACACATGAGGTACATTCAACATGTGACATATTGCAATATAACCCCTCATCTTGGGTAAATTGCATTTTGGTCCAAAATAAGAGAACATTGCTCAAACATCATTCAAACATGACCAAACTTGAAACATAAGTTTGTCACCTGATAAAAAAACACTTTAGAGAATTATATTAAAGTTCTAAGCAAATTATTTAAGACAAACAAATATTTTCCCCATTTTAGTGCAGACCCATAATGGCCCATGGACACCTAGCTCCCGATCACGGAATACCAGCGCAAGGGTGACTAGATCACCATGGACAACCCTTTCCAACATGCCTAGACCGCACGACTCAAGACTGGCATGCCACATGCCCATGTGGGCCACACCTACTGGAGGGGTTATGGCTTTGATACCATTTGTAGGCCCACTGCCCAAGGCTCTAGTAGAGTTTCAGGAATGACAACTGGCCCCACAGACCACTACTAGCCTTAAATGTGCACTTTTTCCTCACTTAGGTGCAAGCTAGGATCAACTTCCCGACTGGTCACCCATCTTAGTACTACTCCAAGCTGAGCACACTTAACTATGGAGTTCTTTAGTGATTGGCTCCCGAAAAAGGAGGTGCACCTTGGTAATATGGGTAGTCCAATCATTCCTTATAAGATCATTTTATCCGAGACCTCAAATCATGGGACGTTACACATGGTGCAAGAAAGCAAGGAATGGGATAACCCCTGCTAACTTTCCAATATTACCCTCGCTCGTTCTTTTATTATTTATTTCATCGTTAAGGGCATTTGATCATTTTGCCCCTCATTTTCTTTTCTTTGGGCGAGGTCAACTAGACCTTTGAGCAAGCAAATTGGCCGCACCCTATCAGGACAACTGAGCTGGGACCAATCTTCTCTCTCCCACTCTATCATGTATTTTCTTGCTTATTTGGCTTTACTAAATTTCCTAATTGGTCAGACTTGTAAAAATCGTATCTTTTGCTCTGATTATCCATAATTCTATAAAAATATCTTTTGAAATTGAAAAAATGAGATCTTTCTAATTAAAATAATCCAAGATTTTTATTTCAATGTTTTTGAAGGTTGATTTTTATAAATCTAATAAATACATGAAAAAAATCTAAAAAGTGTAACTAATTCATATAATCTCCAAGTTAAGTAAATAAATATATTTTCTTGATCACAAAAATAAAAGGAATTGATTGATCTAGATTTTGTGTCCAAAATTTGATCTTTTCCAAGTAGGTCAAAATTTAGGGGTTCGTTACACTTATATGCAATACAAACCCTAATACATGTAAATAATTTGAAATTAGGCAAAGGTGATCTTAGAATCTTCTAAGTTGGTAAAAAGTGATAACTAGGATTCTAAATCTAGGTATGCACATCTTATCCCTTAAGCTGGAAATTTCTGATAACCAAACCCTAATTTCCCAATGAGGCATGGACCAAAACCTTTGTTCCTATAATTGCTCCTTTTGGCACAATTACTTCATTACTTGCTTGGGTCTTGAACCCCATCTACAATATTTCTTTTATATAAAATTGCCATATGATTTCTTTTAGCATGATGATTTGTTTGACTTGTTAGCTAATGTAGTCGTACTTATGTACAACCACCCATAGTTGGGCATGTGTTATTTTGCCATGGGGAATGTGTTTACCCCCCCCACACACACACACACATATATATATATATATATATATATATATATATATATATATATATATATATATATATATATATATTTGTAGGTGATTGTGGATGTGTTACTCTCCCCTCACCTATTGGTTTGGGTCCGATAGGTGTCTCAACCCTACTTAGTTAATGTAATCATATTATTAATCATGCATGTTGCTTTCTTATTATTTGTTTATGGCAAGATTCCTATTTGATATGTGCCTCATAATCTTGACCCTCTTTGTTCTTGATTCTCCATTTTCTTACCTTATATTTTTTATTTATTTTTCTTATCTTGATCTTGTTCCTTATTTGATACATCCTTATTTTCTCCTCTTGTTATGTGATCCCGACCACCCAAACATCAGATAAAGAGTGGAACAATACCAAGGAGGATCTACCCAGGAGTAGATTCAAGGAGACTTTGCTGAGATGTCTAGGTTGCTACTGTTAGATCCTATAGTTTTCTTTCCTAGTTCTTTTCATAAAACTCTTGTAGTGAATTTGGATCAAATCCATGTAATAACTTACTCTTTTCTTTCTGCTTCTACTATTGACATTTTTGTATCTGGATCATTATTATTTAAATGGAATTAATATGCATGCATCCTTCATAATTTAAATTTCTCACAAGAGATGGATGTTGTGTATTTTCCATTGAATTTTAATAGGGGGCAATCTCTCCTCCTTACAACATCCATAGGGGGTAATTTTCTATTATGGGTGTACCCCAAGAATTGATGTATTAGCTCCATAATTGGGCACATTGGCACTATAATTGGGCTCTTAGCACCATAATTGAGAATTTTTCTATAAATGTTGGGCGCATTATGTTAAGATTTGTGCTAATATTCCATCTATGCACATACCCTAAGAAGTGGACACATTGACACCATAATTAGGCACAATTGTATTATAATTGGGTGTTTTACTATAAAAATAGGCGCATTATGTTAAGATTTTTGTTCATTTTCTATGCGCATTAACACCATAAGTGGGTGCTTTAGCACCATATTTGGGTGATTTCCTACAAATATTGCGCATTATGTTAAGATTTGTGATAATTTTCAATTTATGCACTACCCTAAGAAGTGGGTTTTAGCATCATAATTGTGTATTTTTCTACAAATATGGACGCATTATGTTGATATTTATGCTATTTTGCCAACGCATACCCTAAGAAGTGGGCGCATTGACGCCACAATTAGGCACATTAGCTCCATATTTAGGTGTTTTATTATATATATTAAGCGCATTATGTTAAGATTTGTGATAATTTTCTATTATGGGCGTACTCCAAGAATTGGGTACATTAGCACCATAATTGGACGTATTGACACCATAACTTGGCACTTTAGCACCATAGTTGGACGCTTTTATGTTAATATTTGTGTTAATTTTCCATTAATACACATTCTCTAATAAGTGGAGCATTGACACCATAATTTAACACATTAACATTATAATAAGGTGTTTTTTCTGCAAACGTTAAAACCTATTATTACGTCTCAGGCCAATTCTTTGAGAGAGAGTTCATACAAACATTAATGTGTTGGATCCTAGATGGGTGATTAGATGCTCTAGAGGGGGGTGAATATAGCTGAAAATACTTAAACAAAATTCATTAAACCTTCAAGATATATGATAAGATAAGGTTGCTAAATAGGTAATTTGAGTGCAACTAAAAAATGCATAGAAAGGATGAGAGAGATTGAACATACACCAAGAGACAAGCTATTTCGAGTGGTTCCACACTTCAAACTAGAAGTGTGTCAGTCCACTTGCCTAGAGAGGTCAACCTCTAGGACTTCCAAACTATTGCACTCTTATATTCATTCATAAGACATACAATACACGACCAACCAAAGGACTTTACCTATCCAATACAAAGAGTCTTCAACCTTACCAAGGACTTACCCACTTTGCAAGAGTCTTCTGCCTTTCTTCCAAGGACTTACCTACTCTTGCCAAAGTCTTCAACCTTGCAGGAATTACCCACTCTTCTTGGATCTTTTGCCTTTGACTTCACCTTCACTCGGAGAAGCTTCCACCAAGGACTTACCCACTTGAGAAAGGAGTCTTCTACCTTCACCAAGGGCTTACCCACTCTAGCTCCAAGTCTTCAACCTTGATCTTCACCAAGGAACTCCTTCCCTTGTTCTTCTTCACCTCTCTTGGACAAGAGAGAGAACCTTCATCTTCATGATTGAAATGAGAGATATGGAGGTGGTGGAAGTGAGAGCCTCACAAGATATAGATGTTGGACTAGCTCTCTTACAGATTTCCTATTCACTCTAATGGATGTAGCAAGTGATTAAACTTAGAGAGAGAGAGGAGGTTGTAGGAAGCACTCAACTATAGAATAGGAGCCTCACATAGAGTTTGCAATGAATGCTCAACCTTGGAATGAAGCCCAAGGGGTCCTATTTATAGCTAGGGATGCCTCTTAGCCTTTGGGAACACTTGAGAATGAAAACTAGCCGTTTTGTGGCTTGCAACAGATCTATTTTCACTTATTCAACTCCACAACGGCTAGAAGCACTTTTCTGCACTTTTTCGTACAGTACAATCGGTCGAGTTTCTATAAGGGTAACTCGACCGATCAAGTAAACGACAAGGCCGATACTCAAATGATCGGTCGAGTTTGTCCTGACAAAACTCGACCGACCATTAGGAATCAAAATGGTCAGTTACTTGATCGGTCGAGTTCTGTGTAAACGCAACTCGACCGATGCAATCTCCAGAAAATTGATCAAGGATGATCGGTCGTGTTTTCAGGCTGGGAAACTCGACCGACAAAGTACCTGTAATCAATTTTCAAAGTTGCATCTTAAGTGCTCTAATATTCGATCTAAGTGCTCCTGATATTTTTCTAAGCTTAATTACAAGTCATACAATCATTACAAGTGATTTACAACATGATTCTAATGGATATACATCATATTACAAAAACGTGCACTTGTATGACGTTGACTTGTCTTTTCTCCAATTTGATACGCGCAAGTTAGGGCAATTGGAGTGTGTCTATACCTAATCTGAAATCACTCAAGTAGAGACATTAGACACCAATATGTGGAATGGTTAGTCATCATCAAAATATGGGTTTAGTCAATTTAGACGTGAGTCAACATTGACCTAATTGACCTTGAGTCAACATAATGTTCTTCTTGAGCCATGGAGGTTTGAAAATAAAATCCTCAGGGACATTGGTTCTGATGGTGTGCTTTGCAATTTCATCTGCCACCACATTGAGGTCTCTTGGGATCTGACATTATAATTGTGTGTTCTACTATACATAAAATGTGCATTACGTTGAGAACTTTTGTAAATTTTTATTATATGTGTATCTCAAGAATTGAGCGCACTACCACCATCAATAGGTGCCTCAGTGTCATATTTTTCTACAAATATCGAATACATTGTGTTAAGATTTGTGCTAATTTATCAATTATGGACATACCCTAAGAAGTGGGCACATTGGTGCCACAATTAGGCATATTAACACCATATTTAGGTGTTTTAGTATAACTATTAGGCACAATATATTAAGATCTCTGGTAATTTTCTATTATAGACGTACCTCAAGAATTGAGTGCATTAGCACCATAATTGGACACATGGCACCATAACTGAACGTTTTACTATAAATGTTGGACGTTATGTTAAGACTGTTGTTAATTTGCTATATATGGCTAGTTACACAAAAGTTTGAGCTCATTGCTAACAGAAGTGGAATGTCCCATCTTTTACTAGTAATGAGCTTAAATTTTAGTAGAATAAGTCCAACTCTACAAGTAATGCGTCCATATTTTCGTGGAGTTTGTCAATTAATAACACGCTCACTTTCCTCTGTCCCCATTACTTTCATCCTCTCTTCAATCTTTTTTCATTACTTCTCTCCTCTTTTATCATTACTCCCCTCCCTTCTCTCTTTTTAGTCTCTTCTTATTTCACTCATTTATTTTTTCTTCTTCTAAAAAATATACAAATAATATTAATTTATTATATATATATTCAAAATTTTGTCGATTGTTGAAATGTATTTTTATAAAGAATCTAATAATTTTAATTTCATCAAAAAATATATTACGAGATAAAAGTTATAGACAAAACAACGTATTCCTTTCTTACTTCCTCTTTTTATTCTTCCCAAAAACTCAAAAGTAAAAAAAAAAATAGAAAAAGACAACCGGGCCTGGCGCTGGCAGGCTGGAACTGTATTGCAGCGCGTCAAACACATGTGCACCCTAGCGCGTCGTGAAAATTAAACTCTAGAAATATTCTATTGGAGTTGCTGAAAATTGGGGGCTTATTTCTCCTGAAGGCCTACAAGTCTACTTCCCTGAAGGGCTAAAAGTCTACTTCATGGCAGCAGACGAGAAGAAAAAGGCAAAAGCGGTTGGTCCCTGCGAAGGTGCCTAACGGAAACAATTTGCCTCTTGACTTTCCGCTATGGTTGACAGGCACACTTTGGCCAACGGTGCCAAGAGTTGATGGAGTAGGCCCAGACGTCTCTACATCGTTGGGCAGATTCTTGGATGGCGGTGTCTTCCTAAACACGGAGAAGCTTATTGTTGTGTAATGAATCAGAGATGGAGGCGCGTAGCGAACGGCGAAAGAGAACCCCACCCACCGCAGTTGACCCACCCCACCTATGGAAGAACCAGTGCCGCCCCCTCTTTCCGTAATATAAATACAGAGTTACCTGGGCAATATACAGAAGCAATAAAACATATTTCGCACCAAGCAAACGCGAATTTCCCCGGACATCCATCGCGAACTCCGGCGATCTCCCAGGCTATATCTACTACCAAGCAAGACCGGCGACAATCCAATCTCATCTAACTGTGGAGCTAGCTAGCTCCCTTTGCCCTGAACCCACAATCTCTGCACTCCGTTCCATCCCTTGATCTACAGGCATGGGCAAGCTGCTGGCCATGTCGTTCATCAGCGCCGCCACTGTAGACTTGTTCGCTCCAGCATGGGTGCGCGCACACATGGCTTCCGCAGCTCCCATGAGCACGAGCAGCACGCACAGGTCAGCGGGTGAAGAAAAGATAGATGGTACCGGGCATCGCCAGCTGAGAAGTGAGAGCAGCTCAGGCGGTGGCGGCTCTGCTACGGCTGAGAAGCACGGAAATGGCTGCAGCCAGGCTAGGGTTAGGCCGCACTTTGCCTTGGAGTTCGACGGGCTGCACTGCTACGAGACATTCGTTATGCACTGAGAAGTCACGTGTTGGGTTTTGACCGGTAGCATGTCGATCACGGTGGCCTCACCAAGAACCATTTCCGTCATCAACTGCATATCCCAACATATGCTATTAGATATGTCGACCCTTTGGTTGTAATTTGGTAGGTGTAGATTCTTACCGTTGGTGCGAAGCCTGACTATTCTTTCATCTGTGTTCCCTGAACAAGGATCTGTTAATATGAATTATACAAATGATACAATCAACCATTGGTTTATGTTCACGGTTTTAGAGTTGATGTAATGGATCAAACTCGTATTGGGGCGTTGTTGATTTGCGCCCCCCTCCGTGTTTTTTCCATTTGAATCTTGTTACTATCCTACCTCAACAGATTTTGGTTATGCAGTACCGCACTATACTGGAATTTTCAAAGGATTGGATTTGCAATCCAAAAAGGATTAGCGGCGCAGCTTGTTGCCCGCTTATCTTCTATTTCGATGTAAAAAGTTCTTGTCTCTGCTAATTACATTATAATCCAAAGGATTGGAGCCTGAAAGGTTAGGAAGAGACATAGCGGCATCTGGCATACCAAAATCGAAGTTAATTTTTCTTTAAAAAAGTTACAGATTTGTAACTGTGGTTGCTGCAGGCCACTCCATTGGAATTTAACATGATAGTGGTTTCAATTACAGATTTTTTTCTCTTCCTTCACCCAGTTTATTGTCCCAGTCTTTGGTGCAGAACAGCAATATCCACACAATTTCATTCCATCCAACACATTATCCCAAAGACAGAGAAGCATGTGTTTGTGTCCAGTTGCTGGTCTAGTTGATTATAGGAATTCATAAAAGGATGCGGGCGAGTTGGAAGAAATTCTGGGCTTGCTTCCAGAATGCAATTTCCCTGTAATCCGCAGTAGATGCAGAACACGCTACGGTGGTCTCGCAAAGATTCACGGAAAGCTGCACTAGAGTAGACACGGGAATTGGAGCCCACATATCCAGAAGCAAGGGATCGAAAGTTCCAATTGGAACGCGCAACTAAGGGGAGCTAATATGCACGACCTCCTGATCAAGCCTGGCCTCAGCATGACTCCTCGCGCAGATGAGGGGATACCGGCGAGAGACCGGCACCAGAATCGCAATTACGGGTGGACAGATGTAAGGCACAAGAAGAGGCTAAGAAGAGCATCTGATGAGGACAGAGTAAGCAACCGGCAGCAAGCAAGAGGTGAGTTCAGGCGTATTAAACAGAGTCACAACCCAACATTCAGAAGGAGAGTTGCTTTAAATGCTTCGAAAAAGACCATTGGAACCCCGGGGCGTGCTATTTTGTAACGCTACACATCCCATCTCATCTCATCCCCGGACACAACCCTATTCATCTCGATTTATTTTTCTTGTTCAGCCCATTATCTCCAATATTAAGGACAGTAGTTAAGCGGAGAGGAAAAAAGAGGAAAAAGAGGAGGAAAAATGGAACACGCGTGCGTTATGGCGGTAGAAAATGTAGGTGAGTATCTTCTATTATCTTCACTAATTATTTAGGAGAGAGAAATACAACTCATTAAATTTGAAGTAAGAAAAAATTATTTGGCTCATAACTTTCATTTCTTAATAAATTTTTTAATAGAATAAAATACATAAGATTTTTTTTATAAAAAAATACTTTCAAACAAGAACAATGTTAATTTAATTTGAAAAGAATTATGAGATAGAGAAGAAAAAAGTATACATCAAACTATACGAGAAACAAATTCATACAATATGTGATAATAGTATGAGAGAGGAAACAAAGTAAGGCATAGAAAAGAGAGATATATGCATTAGTATTGTATGAGAAACACGCACACACACACACACATATATATACATAGTACAAGATATATGACACGAGAGAGAAAAAGAAGTAGGATATTGAGAGGAGAGAATTACATTAATATAGAAATAAATACATATAGCAAGAGAAAAAAAAGGAGTAGGACATAAAGAAAAGAGAAGCATATACTAGTGTTGCCCAAAAATAAATACGCATAGTACAAGAAGTAGAGTACATGCGTACAATACGAAAGATGAGAGATGCATATATATATATATATATATATATATATATATATATATATATATATATATATATATATATGGTATATATTCACTACCCATGCGGGTAACTAACCTTAGTTACCCGTGGATCTATTTTGTAATAGAAAGGTACCTGTTTGTAATGAGACAGACATCGTTTGTAATGAGATGACCAAATTTGTAATACAAACACTCGTTTTGTATTACATGTCTGATTACAGTAAAAATAATATTTATCACTGCAATTTACGCTGTAATACAAAACGAGTGTTTGTATTACAAATTTGGTCATCTCATTACAAACGTTGTCTGTCTCATTACAAACAGGTACCTTTCTATTACAAAATAGATCCACGGGTAACTAATGTTAGTTACCCATGCGGGTAGCAAATGAATGGCCATATATATATATATATATATATATATATATATATATATATATATATATATAGAGAGAGAGAGAGAGAGAGAGAGAGAGAGAGAGAGAGAGGGAGAGAGAGAGAGTCGGGCTACAATACACTCAAGTGTATTCGGAGCAGAATACACTCAAGCAATTTTTCATGATGTAATATTTTTTTTTAAATCTAATCCATTGATCTTCTTAAACATGTTGTGAATAGCTCATACGCAAAATTTGAGCACATTTAGCCATTTATAGGTCATGTTATAAAGACCGCAAAAATTATACATTTTAAATTAGTTTCGCGCGTCGATTTTGTTATCCTCAGATGAGTGACTTACACTCATCCAAATGGGTTCAAAATTTGTATGTAGCCTAGTTATAGTATGAAGGTGAAGATCAATGGTTTACATCTTGTAAAAAAATAGCCTTGATATGCAAACACACTTTAGTGTATCTATGTGATCTGTACACTCGAGTGTATTCTAGCCTGACTCTCTCTCTCTCTCTCTCTCTCTCTATATATATATATATATATATAGAGAGAGAGAGAGAGAGAGAGAGACAGAGAGAGAGAGAGAGAAAGAGAGTGTGCTAGACTATAATACACTCAAGGGTACAGATTGCACCGTACTTTAATGGTGTTTGTCTATCTAGACCATATTTTTGTAAAATCTAATCCATTGATCTTTAATGTTACAATATTAATGGGCCACATACACAATTTAAGCTCATTTGGATGAGTGTAAGTCACTCATCTAATGGAAACAAAACTGACACGAAGAAGAGCATATGATGAGGACAGAGTAAGCAACTGACAGCAAGCAAGAGGTGAATTCGGCATATTAAACATAGCCACAACCCAAAATTCAGAAGGAGAGAGGCTTTAAATGCTTCAAAAAAGACCATTGGAACCCTGGGGCATGCTATTTGTAATGCTACACACATCCCATCTCATCCCAGGAGAGCAACCCTATTTGGATTTGTTTCTCTTGTACGAAACATCTACCCATTATCTCCAATATTAAGGACAGTAGTTAAGAGGAGAGGAAAAAGAGGAGGAAAAATGGAACATATTATTTGTGTGTTATGGAAGTAGAAAATGTATGTGAGTCTCTTCTATTATCTTCACTAATTTTTTAGGAGAGAGAAATACAACTCATTAAATTTGAAATAAGCAGAAATTGTTTGGCTCGTAACTTCCACTCCTTAATGAACTTTATATTTTCGAACAAGATTAATGTTAATTTACTTTGGAAAGAATTATAAGATAGAGAGGAAAGAAGTATACATTAGTATTGTACGAGAAATAAATTCATTCAGTATGAGACAATAATACGAGAAAGGAAATGAAGTAGGACATAGAGAAGAGAAAGTACACATTATTATTGTATGAGAAACATATTACAGTACGATATGTACGACACGAGAGAGAAAAAGAAGTAGGATATTGAAAAGAGAGAAGTACACATTAACATTGTACGAGAAATAAATACATATAGAAATAGAGAAAAAAGAGTAGGACATAAAGAATAGAGAAATATACATTAGTGTTGTCTAGAAATACATATGCATAGTATGAGAAGTAGAGTACATGCCAACAATATGAAAGATGAGAGATGTGTGTATTAAATATCATATTATTTTTTCTCTAAAATATGTCAACAACTAGTACTATTAAAAAGTATACTTATAAAAATATATTAGTTTTTGTTTTGGGAAATATTTATTTTAGATTAAGAGTTGTGAGCAAAATAATTTTCTCTTTTCTCTTTTTTTTATATACTTCTCTTTTTTTTGTAGAACGGGAGTTATTGTCACAGAGAAAGTGGGCTAATTGGAAACACATTCCCACATTCGGGTGGGTGGTCGGGTGGGTAATCGGCTACACTTAGAATCATTAGTTGTGTGAAGGGTTGGGACATAAGCTCCAAATCTTTTGTGCCAATCTTGTGTGCCAACTTCTTTTGTGCCCACAACAATAAAATCTTTGGTTTGTGGAGCGCATAGAAAAAGAGTAATGATATACAGACCTAGTCTCAAAATCTCAACTGTACTCATAGCCTACTATTTCTAGAAAATAGAAATGATATGCCATGTGGTGGAAAGAGAGAGAAAAGTACGAAGGAGAAAAGAGCCCAGAAAAAAAAACAAGTGATGAAATTTTCTTCTTTAAATATGGGCAATTCATCCTCGACTAACTTTGCAAACTCTATAAAGATTTATGAGCAAGCTGAAGACACGTCAACAACAAATCAACTAAAGACTAGCCAGTCACACAGATCTGTAACAAACATGGGGATGATTGCAACAAATCCTGCTTCTGTTACAACTTCTATTACAGTAGATATTTGAGTGCAACATGCACTATGTAATGTACTCTTGTCTATATAAGCATCTGTAACCAGTCTATGTAAATATATCAAGGGATTTCTCTCATCTAGTATTATATATGTTTCTATATGGTATCAAAGCCTACCACGGCCTGACTCCCCACTACCACGACACCACAATCACTGAGTACACCATGCCGCAAGCCTCGTCAAGCTCCGCCAGGGGTGCAACAACCAACTCTGACACCCCATACCCCTACCCTTCCACCCTCAATATTTCTAACCATGTTTCCAAGGAGCTTACAAAGGAAAACTATATCCTATGGTGCAAGCAGAGGATGGGTCTTTTGGAGAGCCATGACCTCAGCACCTTCATCACTGACACTGCCCTAACTCCAATCGTTGACTACCTCACGTTCATGTCTTGGCATCGCACAGACAAACTCATTTGTAGTTGGATACTCAGTAGGCTCTTGCCTGACTGCCTCTCTGAAGTCATTGGTTTCCCAGCCTCATTTGAGGTATGGCAAGCCTTGCATTCATCCCATGTCACCGACTCCATCGAGCATCGGTTCCTCCTCCAAAAACTTAAAGAGCTACACAAATATCCATCCACCTCCATATATGCCTACATCTCCCAATTCAAATCCATCTGCAATGACTTGACACTCATAAATAAACTCCTTGAAGACCATGAGAAAATATTCTAACTCCTCAATGGCCTTGGGGACACCTACAATCTATTCACCACCACCATGATCCAACCACCCCTTCCCTCTTACTCCTCTCTCATCCTACAACTCATCAACTATGACACTCGTATCCAGCCACCGGATACCTCTATTGTTACCCCAAACTTTACTGCCTCCTTTCTCCCACCCATGGCGGTCGTCGGGGATCCCCCACACATGGAGGCTATACTTGCTTCAACTCTCATGGTCATGACTTCACCCAACACCACCAAGCCAGTTGCCAGCCTCTGCCTCCTTCCTCTGTCCACAACAACCCTGGTGCCATTCTACTTCTATCTTGTCAGATCTACGGCCACAACAACCACACAACACTCAACTGTCCTAACTGTTTGAACCATGCCTACCAAGACCCCCACATACCTGCTTCTCTCAACAATCTTCATCTCACTAATGAGGCTCGTCCCAGTGCTTGGCTTGCTGACACGGGCACTAGTACTCACATGACACTACTTCCAGGTTTGTGTACATCTTTGATCCCTTATCATGGTTCACACTTCACAGTTTGTTGTAGTTGGCAATGGCTCCCAACTTCCAATCACTCATACCGGTGATTCTATGATCCCTATTCATGGTCATGCGCCGCTACATCTCAAGCATGTGTTGGTTGTTCCACAGATATCTCACAACATACTATCTATTAGACAATTAATAAAGTCGGCTCCAGTTGCCTTTATTTTCTACTCTAATTGTTTTTACATCTTCAACTATCTCACACACTAGGTGATTTCCAAGGGGACATGCCTAGGGGACCTCTACTGCCTACACCATCGTAAGCCTATGCTCGCCTTCACAGCCCTGTGCTCCACTGCCGCTAACCATGATGTGTGGCACCACTATCTCAGCCACCCGAACACCGCCCACCTACATCGTTTGCAGCAACAAGGCCTCTTGCAGATCACTGTGCTACCTAAATCCCCCGTTGCAGCTGTCTATGAGAGTTTCCAAATCAATAAAGCTCACCGTCTACCATTTCAGCTTTCACTTAGTTGTTCCAAGCATATTTTTGATAAAATCCATTGTGACTTTAGGGCACTGCGTCATTCACCTCCATTCACAAGTTTTACTTTTATGCATGCATTGTTGATGATTATTCTCATTATGTGTGGTTCATTCCACTAAAAAATAAAAGTGATTTCTTTGAAAAATTTCGTTAGTTTGACGGCTACGTTGAATGCCAGTTCCAAATGCAAATCAACACATTTCAAGCAGATGCTAGTGGGGAGTTCACCAGCTCTACCCTCAGTCAGTACCTCTCCCACAAAGGGATTCACCATCAACTATCATGCCCCTACACGCCGCAACAAAGTGACATTGTTGAATGATGCCATCGCATCATCTGAAACATGGACCGACTCTTCTTCATTTCAACGGTGTCCCACAAACCTACTGGGTTGAGGCTTTGACCATGGCCATCCACCTTCTCAACCGCCTCCCCTACTCTCCTGTCCTATAATCTACCCATACCAGTCCCTCAACAAGAAACTCCCTGATTACTCCATCCTACATAGCTTTGGCTATCGTTGCTTCCCCTACATTTGGGACTCCCAACCACACAAGTTCTCCCCTAAATTCCTTTTATGTGTCCTACTTATCTATAGTGATCACCATAAAGGATATCGCTATCTCCACCCTAAACTGGCAAGATTATCATCTCCCGTCACGTTGCATTTGATGAGCAATATCTCCCATACAAACATAAAGTCCTTACCTCCAACCCTTCACCAACAACAACTGAAATCACCAACTATCGAGAATGGATGCATCAACTTGCCTCCCCCCACCTCTCAACCTCCCACCCACCTCCATCCATCGTGACCCTCGCCTCCTGGATTCCCTAATGCCCTGAACCCCATCCACCTGCTGCTACCATCCCCAATACCTTTGACCACTCTCGTTCTAATACCAACTGTCCCAGCTACCTCTCCCTTATAGCCTAACGCTTCCAATCCACCACTTCCTCCTATCAACCCGCCACCCTCTCCAACACCATCCCCACCCAACAATCCTTCCCTTCACCCTGTGGTTACCTGCTCGTGAGTTGGCACTCACAAGCCTAACCCACGATATGCTCTCCAAGTCACTACCACTATAGCTCCCACCATTCCTCATACCATCCAACAAGCTCTTAAAAATCCCAACTGGTTACATGCCATGCATGAAGAACTCCATGCCCTCAAACAACAACACACATATACATTAGTCCCACGTATTCCATCCATGTGGGTACTAGACACAAAATGGTTGTGGAAGTTGAAGTACAATGTTGATTGCACCATTGCATGCTATAAAGCTCGATATATTGCTTAAGGCTTCAACCAAATTTTGAGTGTGGATTTTCATGAAAAGTTATCTCTCATCATCTGTAACATACTAGATCTCGGACCCTACCCTAGAAGTTGACATTTTGGACTTAGCCAAACAAGGTTGAAGGTTAAACCTAAATAGATGTTTAGTAGAACCCCAATGAGCTAATGCATGTATAGATCACCTTAATGTAATCTAATGTTGTAACATTAATCTTAAGTTTATAATGGATACATAAAATATGCCACATAACTCATTTTGGTGGTAATATGAAGATAAGAAACGTAATTGGATGAATAATTTAGATAATGGGCCATTAATGGGCCAGATGACATATCTCATAAAAATAAGTCTCAAAAGTGGAAACAAACTTCAAATTCGAAATCTATATATCAAAATTAGCCTACATGTCAAATTCTATCTAATTTTGACAACCTTGAAATATTAGGATAAGTTTAGGAGAGAGAAAATGAGTAAAAGTCATAAGTAATAAATAATGTGATTATATAACTTCAAAATATGGAAATAATGGCAAATTCATATTCAACACATCAAATATAACTTGTGGATGACGTTTGGTCCAATTTGGATGTTGTTTGTGCAAGTTATGCAATTTTAGGTACATTCTAGACTTTTATATAATTTACCCAATTGGGAGGTTTTCTTTGAGAATTGTCACATGCATTATAATATTTAGATATTCCCTTACCATTATAGATTTTTTTAACCATGGGGCACCTAGTTGCACCTTGGTTTGAAGGTGTTTCTTTCTAAGGGCATTTTAGGGATTACCCTCTGTATAAATGAGCTTATCTTTAGAAGCTATCAACCGATGGGGCTATTTCTTTGATTGGAGGTTGGTTGGATATCCTATAAGTGTACATAAACTGACATTTGATATTCAATAAGCCTCTATGAACTGTCCTCTTATATGGCCATGAAATCCCTAGGCTAAGGACATATGGAATGCTTCATGGACACCTCATGCTTGACTTCTTCCTTATCCATAAAGGTTTGCATGTCCATAGGCACCCATAGCATTGGACACATGGAAAGTAACTTTGCACCTCATGCTTGAATTCTTCCTTATCCATAAAGGCTTGCATGTCCATGGACACCCTTATACATGACACATGGAAAGTCTCATAGACACCTCATATTTGACCTCTTTCTTTATATAGCCATATCTACCCCTTCCCAACTCCCAATTCAAAAACTCTTTCTAACTTTTATTTCCTCTAGGTTAGAGCATCATTCCTACTCTATTTTTCCATGAGGGTTTTGTCTCAAGGTAAAAATAGGTGCCTACCTTGGTGAAGAAGGCTCCTAGGGTTCCAAATTTTCTCTATTTAGGGTTTTTAAAGCTCCGTCTTAGTGATTTCGACCAAAACTAGTAAGTTTCCTCCTTTCCTTCCCTATTTTCATGCTGTTAGTCTTCCTTCCACCTTCTTCTAGGTCGGAACCATGGCCTTCCATGGTGAAACCCCATCTAGAACCCATAAACACCTCATCTCCATGTTCTTTTGTTAGGTTTTTTTCACCTCTAAAGTGGAGAAGGTTCTTTTTGCTCGAGATAGGAGCTTTGTTGAAGAAACCAACCTCTCTAAGATAGGGAAACTTACTTATTGGATCTGTCCACCTTCCCTAGAGGTTCTTTGGAGGCCTAGGCTTGGATATAGGACTGACTTGGACTGTTTAGACGCTGAAGTTGAGGTACGATGTATCCCCTATTCTTTTATGTTAAGCAATCACTACTATAGAAATGGCTTATGAAGTCACTTTCCAGGCGTCAGTTATTAACTAAGTACCGACACCTAAAACCTACAGCGTCGGTTTAAAATACAAACCGACATATATCGGATAGGAGTGGCCAGACACGGGTATCACTTTATTTAGCGTCGGATCAAGAATAAACAACCGACGCCTATAAACACCCGCCAAATCCAATTTATCCAACGGAAAAAATTAGGTCCAAAATTTAACTAACAACGTCAGTTATTAAATTCATAACCGACGAAGAAAACCTTTTTGCACGGGACATTTTTATCGTCGGTTATATTCCCAAAACTGACGCTGATTTGTTTACCCGCGTTGTCCGCGCCAAAATTTATACACCCCTATGGCGTCGGTTTTTTCTTAGTGACCGACGCTATTATGTTGTAGCATCGGTTTGTTAAAGAACTGACACTTAAGGTTAACTTAACTGCACCCGCGTGAGGGACTCTTCCCCTTTCTCTATTTCATTCCTGATTCTTCAGTTCGCGTAACTAGGTTCGGCGATTTCTTCTCTGCTGGTGCCGCCGCCGCTCGATGGCTTCTCTGCTGGTGCCATCGTCGCTCGCTTCTCATCTCCTCTCCTCTCCTCATCACTGCCCCCGCAGGTGGCTGCTTTGGTCGCCCGTCTGCTCCTCACCTCTCCTGCTAGGTCTCTACTCCTGGTCGCCCGCTCACCGCCGCCGCCCGTTTGTTGCTTGCTGCTCCGGAAACCCACCCTCTCGCTCGCTGTCGCCGCCGCCCTCTTTCCTACTCACTGCTCCTACAGGTTTATCCTTTTCCTCCTCTTCTCCGCCATGTTGTGAAATCAGAGGTCGGCACGGCCGTGCTGGGCAGCACGGCTGTGGTGGCTGATTTTGTGCTATATTGCTCAATTATGTGTGTATGTTTGTGTATTTACTATTTTGTGCTATTTTGTGCTTGCATATATTTGTGTTTAGGGTTTAGGGTCACATGTGGGTCTTCTATTTCTAAATTGATTATGTGACCCTAATTAATACATTATAACAGAATTGAATCGTGTATTTGTGTTGTTGTAGGTGTTGTTGACTTACTGTTCAAATCTTTGATATATGGAATCATGGTTTATTTACTGTTTATTATTTACTGACAAGCATGATTAAATGATGTTACACAAAACTTAGGATATGAATGATGAAACTAGGATTGTAGGTATAAGAATGACAACACATGTATTTGTTGGCCTAGAAACCCATCCAAAATTTACTCATTAGGAGTAAATCTTGGATAGTCCCCAGTTTGGGACTGTTCTTGAACACCTAATCTCACTTAGGATGTAAGTGTATAATGTGTATTGGGTTTTTGAGAAAATTTTGGTAGCATTTCCCCGTTTGTTCTCTAAGTACACTTACTAGTGAGATTAGGTGTTCAAGAATGGGATAGGTGGTACACATTTATTATATATAAGAATGACAACACATGTATTTGTTGGCCTAGAAACCCATCCAAGATTTACTCATTAGGAGTAAATCTTGGATAGTCCCCGGTTTGGGACTGTTCTTGAACACCTAATCTCACTTAGGATGTAAGTGTATAATGTGTATTGGGTTTTCGAGAAAATTTTGGTAGCATTTCCCCGTTTGTTCTCTAAGTACATATTATAGGCCAATACAAATTATACACTTACTAGTGAGATTAGGTGTTCAAGAATGGGATAGGTGGTACACATTTATTATATATAAGAATGACAGCACATGTATTTGTTGGCCGAAGTTTTAACCATGCAAAAACTCTAATATGTTAACCCTAGACCCTAATCTTATTGTAATATATACTTGTTTTCTCTTTGATCATAGAATGGATAGATCATGGATGTCCATTCACAATCGCTGCACCCCAGAGTTTATTTTTGGTCTTGACCAGTTTATTAGATTTGCCGAGGAACATAAGATACAACCTGGAGATAGGTTCTACTGTCCATGTAGGCATTGCGGTAACAACTTGAAAGTTAGCACTGGTGACGAAATCAAAAGTCATGTCATGTGCAACGGGATTGTACAAGGCTATATAGAATGGCACTGGCATGGAGATATTTCAAACCCGAAACCAGTGGATGTCGATAGTAGTGCTTGTGTGGAAGAAGAAATTGCCTACGATGACGTAGATGTGAATGAACCAGTTCCAGTAGACATCGTTGATGCGATGTTGGATAGTTGTGGGGTAGAGCACACCGATCCACCTCCCATTTTTAGAAACATTGTGCATGATGCTGAGATATCATTATACATAGGTTGTACTAAGTTTATGAAGCTTAGCGCTGTGTTGAGATTGTATAAGTTGAAAGCTAACAATAGATGGAGCGACAAAAGCTTCACGTCATTGTTGTCTTTGTTGAAAGAAATGCTTCCTGAAGGAAACAAGCTGCCAATCTCAACATACCAGGTAAAGAAATTGTTGTGCCCATAGGGAATGGATGCCAAAAAGATACACGCATGCCCAAATGATTGTGTATTATTTCAAAAGGACTATGTGGATTTGAAAGATTGTCCAAAATGTGGTGCGTCACGGTATAAATTGACGACTTCGGGGGAGTCCAAAACTGGTTCTCCTGCCAAGGTGATGTGGTATCTACCTATAATATCACGGTTTCAACGCTTGTTTGCCAATCCGATAGATGCGAAGAATTCGAGGTGGCATGCAGATGTTAAGAAAAATAATGATGGGATCCTACGATATGCGTCTAATTCCCCATAGTGGAAGAAGATTGATCTATTGTACCCTAAATTTGGTGAAGAAGTCAGGAATCTAAGACTTGGGCTTTGTACATATGGGATGAATCCGTACGGGACATTGAGCAGCCAACATAGCACTTGGCCAGTCATGCTTGTTATATACAATCTTCCTCCCTGGCTGTGTATGAAAAATAAGTATGTAATGTTGTCGTTGTTGATATCGGGCCCTAAACAACCTGGAAATGACATCGATGTTTATCTTGAACCTCTGATTGATGACTTAAAGAAACTCTGGGGTGAAGGTGTGATGACCTATGATGCTTCACGAAGAGAGACATTTCGTTTGCATGCTATGTTGTTTTGCACTATTAATGACTTTCCAGCATATGGGAATTTGTCTGGATATAGTGTCAAAGGAGCTAAAGCGTGTCCTATATGTGAAGAGAACACTGATTCAACAAGACTAAAACATGGCGGTAAGACTGTATATCTCGGTCATCGAAGGTTTCTTCCAAAATTCCATCTGTATCGTAGGAAGCGCAAAGCATTCAATGGATTGAATGAGGAACGGAGTGCACCTAAACCTATACCAGGATAGGTTGTTTATGAAAGAGTAAAATACTTTGTCAATGAATTTGGTAAGAGATCACAATGTACTATGGCCACACGGAGTGACAAATCTTTATTCAAGAAGAAGTCAATATTTTGGGATCTTCCTTATTGGAGTTCTTTGACAGTCACGCATTGTATCGATGTCATGCACGTTGAGAAAAATGTCTGTGATAGTGTCATTGGTACTTTGTTGAATATACCAGGTAAGACTAAAGATGGAATAAAATCCAGACTGGACCTACGTGAAATGGGAATAAGGTCAGAATTAACAGAATTTCATGAAATGGGAAATCGGAGAACATACTTACCTCCCGCTTGTTACACATTGTCTAGAAAGGAGAAGAAAGCTTTTTGTGAATGTTTGGCAAATGTTAAGGTGCCACAAGGTTACTCATCCAGCATCCGTAGATTGGTATCAATGAAAGATCTGAAGTTGATAGGTCTTAAATCTCATGATTGTCACACTCTAATGCAACAAATATTGATTGTGGCAATTAGATCTATATTGCGGAAGCATGTAAGGTTTGCAATCACCAGACTTTGTTTCTTTTTCAACAGTCTGTGCAACAAAGTTATTGACCCTGATACTCTCGATAAATTGCAAAGAGAAGTGGTTGTTACCCTATGTCAGCTTGAGATGTATTTTCCTCCGTCATTCTTTGATATCATGGTACATCTTGTTGTCCATTTGACTAGGGAAGTGAAAATGTTGGGACCAGTTTTCTTGCATTGGATGTATCCCTTTGAACGATACATGAGCATTTTTAAAAGTGATGTTCGAAACTGTTATCGGCCTGAAGAGAGTATTATCGAGGGTTATATGGAGAGAGAGGTTATGGATTTTTGCAATGACTTTCTCAGTGGTAATGACACTCCTGATAATGACAAGAATATTGACGAGCAATTTGGCAAAGGAATTTTGGGATCACATGTGAAAGTAATCAGCCGTGAGCAGTTGGAACAAGGCCACTTGTATATTTTACACAACATGGACGAAGTGAACGTTTATATCGAGGAACATACCAATTTCATCAAGAGACAATATCCTCGAGCCAGTACAATGTGGCTTGCTAGAGAGCGTAACAAGAAATTTATTAAGTGGTTTGAAAATAAAGTCTCACATCAACTATCTCAAACACCAGATGATATTACTGAAACTATCAAATGCCTCGCCTTTAAACCAAAATTGACTGTTATGTCTTATGAAGGGTATGACATTAATGGATTCACATATTACACAAAGCGCCAAGATGATAAGAGTGTCTTCCAAAACAGTGGGGTCACCCTTCAAGCATCAACTATGTTTTTTGCAAGTGCAAAGGATAAGAGTCCACGTGAAGCTAAAATGTCATATTACGGTGTCATTGAAGACATATGGGAGTTTGACTACATAGATTTCAGAATTCCGCTCTTCAAATGTAATTGGGTTGATAACACCAAAGGAGTTATAGTGGATGAATTGGGTTTCACTTTAGTGAACTTTGAAAATATTAACGAGAAGGATGAACCATTCATATTGGCATCACATGCAAAACAAGTATTTTATATCGATGATCCTGCAAATGATAAATGGTCGATTGTTCTTCATGGTAAAAGACAGTTCATTGAAGATCCTATAGATGAAGAATAGTACTATGATAAGTATGATGACTCCAGTCCATTCTCAGTTGGGTTGCCAACACCAAAAAATATTGAAGCTAATGATGACTTGTATGTGCGCGGAGATCACAATGAAGGATTGTTAATTGATAAAAAATCACAATATTAGAGGCATGTTTATACAATGTTTTTTTATATGTTTTATTTTTCTGAATGTGAACTTTACAATGTGAATGTGAACTTTACAATGTGAATTTTACAATGTGAATTACTTTATAATGTGAACTTTACAATGTGAATTACTTTACAATGTGAATGTGAACTTTACAATGTGAGCTTTACAATTTGAATTACTTTACAATGTAAACTTTACAATGTGAATGTGAATTTTCAGATGCCTGAGCATTCTCCTGATGACCGTGCTGATGATTACCGTGAGGGTGAGGACATCAATGCGCCGCCTCACAATGTAAGTTTTAAAAATATATCATATATTTATATCTATATGTCCATTTATAGTTATATCTTGTAAATGTGTTTATTTTGTCAAATTTTAGGTTGATGATGCACATGTACCATCTGAAGCACTTGAGGCACTTGATCAGCAACACCAAAAAGTTGATAGGAGAAGGGGCATCACTATGATGAAGAAGTTAATAGCGCAAAAGGGCAATGGACCCAAACTTGTTTTGGATTTTGATAATGCAGGAAATGCATCTGGTGTGAATCGCAATTCATTTGTTTCGTATCTTGGGTATGTTACTCGTAGCCATTGTGGTTGTAAGATAGATTCTTGGCATAAAGTTTCTAAGGAGAAGAAAGACGTAATATGGAAGGATTTATGCGTGAGTTATTATTAATTTGCAATTATATTTTGTAGATTACTAATTTTTTGGATACTAGTTAATAGCAATTCTTATTTGCAGAGTATATTTGAATTGGATGAAAAGATGCATTGTAAATGCATGATGCAATGCTGTGGGAGAGTCCTAAGGAACTATAGGACAAATCTCACCTGAGAATATATAAAAGAAGCTGACAAGAGGAAGAAGACAACCACTGAACAGTGGAACTTCCTAGACAAAGAAGAATGGGACGTGTTTGTTGCTTCAAGACAAACAGATGAATTCAAGGTATTAGGCGTCACTCCCAATCTCATTAATATATGTTGTATTCACCTATTCAAGATTAACATTTACTGTTACTAGCCAAATCATTAATGTGCATACTAACTAGGCCCTCAGTGAGGCACAAAGATCGAGGCGTGCACTGAATGTGCATGACCACACAATGGGTCCAAAGGGGTATGCAGGCATTCGCCAAAGACTACAGTTTGAGGCTACTGCTCAGTCTGCTGCTACTCAGGAGTCCTCCACTGTAGGTAGCACACCTCTGCCTCGCCATGATATCTGGATAGCTGGGAGGCAAAATAAGAAGGGAGAAATAAGGAAGCCCGCAACTGCTGAGGTAGCTGCAAAAATGGTAAAATACAACTCTTACAACAATCGTTCAAATATTGATTATTTGTGGTGTTTACTTAATTACAAATTTTTGTTTTGGCGATTAGCAGGAGCTGCACGAGCTGAGGAAACAAGGCAAGTTCATCCCTGAGGTTACAAGGGATGAATTAACAGTTGCTCTTAGTAACCCAGAGCATCCTGGACGTGTTAGGGCTGCAGGCACTGGTGTGGGCATCAAATCTTTTTTTGGGCCATCCCAGCGCAAACATGTCCCAAAAGTGGGACTTTCACAAGAAGAGGTAACATATTCTTTCTTTATAATGTTACTGTAAAAAGAGAATTCAATAATTAGAAGCTAATGTTTCTTTTATCCATGTATAGGTAGATAAGCTAGTTGATAGGAAACTGGAAGAAGCACTGAAAAAGTGGTAGACATCTCAGACTGCCACTCAGCAGACAGTACCTATCATAGCATCCCGCTCTACTCCTACTGCAGAGGTTGGGAGTAATCCTATAGACCCACCACCTAGCACATCCATTGTAAGTATTTTTATGACATAGTAACTAGTTTTTTAATTCAAGATGATATGTTTTCAAGATGATATGTATATATGTATATAACATTCTTTACACAAAAATGTGTAGGGGTTGAAGCCATGCCGTCTAAAAGTTAATGAATATGTCGTTACAGAGGCGTCAACTTACCCATCCCTACCAGGGGAAATGTTTCACGGGTCTCCATTACCAGCTGGTTGGATTCGTGTGAGCCCGGTACATATATTCCCCAAGTGGATGGATCTTCCATTGCCATATGCCCACCCAAATTGTGAAACACTTGGTGAGGCAGTAGGTAGAGTGATATTGTGGCTAAAAGCGGATGTCATCTTTACAGAAATTGTATGGTAAATTTACATTACGTTAAATTATTAGTGTGTGTATATGATGTCAGTTGATCTGAAATTATTATATATATACAGGTTAAAAAGAAGACACCCACAACATCTAGGCCTCCACTTCCACCTCCTACATTACCCAGTTGGGTTCCACAGGACCTAACTGTCCCGTTAGGTCCTAACTGTAGGGGTATGGCAATATGGTTAGGCGAACATGATATAAACTGCCCTATAACTGTTTCTATAGATTCAGATGTTGCAGGTCAATCATACGAAAGCAAACTATTTATACAAGATATTTTGGAGTTGTTTCGATATGATTGGCTAAATACATCTGTGATAGAGCTATGAATAAGGTGAGATCTTCTTTATACATCCATATACCTTGTGTAGGATCTGGTGATCTGGTTTCTTATTTATTAATGCATGCGTAATTAATACATATTTTGCAGCTACTTAGACAAGATATGTGCAGATTTTGCATTCGAACATGTAGGATTTTTGATTCCATCTTTGATTAGTCTAGTAGCTAAAGACCCTCCGTCAGTTCAACAATACTACTGTGAGGCTTTTTCAATTTTTGCTCAAAATAAGAAGACGATGATAATGGCTCCATTCAATGTAGAGTAAGTTTACTTTGCTTATTATAATTTGGACTTAAGAAAATTACATTTTTATTGTGGATTTTGAGTTATTAATTTTTAACTTTTTTTACCTCTAGTGGTATGCATTGGGAGTTACTGGTTATTGTCCCCGAGATGTTCACTGTCTATTATCTAGATCCTAAGGGGAGTAAATTGAATACAAAATATGGACACATAATGAAAATGGAATTATTCCGGTGAGAAATATTTCATTTTCATATCTGTTAACATATGTTATTACATTACTATTTAATTATGCAATGTACTGTGTTACATTAACATGTAGGGGTTTTGATGAGTTCAAAAAGGCTGGAGGAAAGGTCCCCACAAAAAAGAACCAGCCAATAATTTGGAAGAACGTGAAAGTAAGTTCCCGACTGTAATATATGTATATATTATTTATTTGAACAATGCTTAATTAGTTGTATTTTTTAATATTTTGTATGTTTGAATTTATAGTGTGCCACACAAGACAACAGATGGGCATGTGGATACTACGTGATGCGATTTATGCACATGATTGTCAAATATGCCGCAATGGACATCGATTGTATTACTGAGGTATTATATAGTCTCATTAGATAATATGAAATATATCAATCGTATTTATAGCTCATTAATTATATATATACATCATTCTCTTTACAGGTGTTTACAACTGACCACACTACAGGAAATGCCTTACCAGATGTACATGCTCCCTATACTACGGGAGAATTAAATGAAGTAAGAGAAGAATGGGCAACAGCCATACAAGTAGTGGGGGATTTAAGATATAATTGGGATGTTGATAGCAAATAATGACTAAAGAATGATATTTTGTAAATGAATTTCTAAATTATAATATATGTGTGAATGTTTCTACATGTATGGATGTTTCTACATGTGTCTGAGTGAAAATGAATGAAACTGTTGGTTTCTATATGAATGTTTCTATATGAATGTTTCTATATGTGAATGTGAAAATGAATGGAACTACAGATTGCTAGCTACATGAATGTTTCTAAATGTGTGAAAATCAAATGGAACTACAGGTTGCATTGATAAATGTGTGAATATCTTTCTTGTTAATTTTGTAGGTTTGTGGCCTGTTTTTGGCTTATATCAATGGATGTCGTAAAACCTACAGTTCATAACTGAACTGCAGGTTTCTCATCCTGCGACCAGCCATACAGCAGGTCTGCAGACTGATAGAAAAAAAACAAAAAATAGGCGTCGGTTATTTGTATAAAACCGATGCCACATCGTTACAGTGTCAGTTTCTAATAGTAACCGACGTCTATTTCCTTAACACCACGGCCGTGCTGGCCAGCACGACCGTATTGGTAATGCTATGACGTCGGTTTATTATATACTACCCGACGCCTATAGTGCCCAAGATGGCACCCTTTCTGTGGTGCGAAGGTATTTGGTGTCGGTTTTTATCTAATAACTGACGTCTATGTACTTAACACCACGGTCGTGCTGGCCAGCAAGGTTATGGCAGCGGACCAGACACCACAGTTGTGCTGGTCAGCACGGCCGTGGCAGCGGACAAGACACCACGACCGTGCTGGACAGCACGGCCGTGGCAGCAGACCAGACACCACGGCCGTGTTGGGAGTGATATGACGTCGGTTTTTATCTAATAATCAATGCTAATAGTGCCCAAGATGGCGCCTTTCTGTGGCGTGAAGGTATATGACGTCGATTTTTTTTATCTAAAAACTGACGCTTATAGTGCCCTACTGGTGCGTTTTTGGTGGCGTGCGAAGGGTTGTGGCGTCAGTTTTTGAACCGACGCGTAACAGCTGGGCTTTTAGCGTCGCCCACATAGGTGTCGCTTAGAAACCGACACTAAATGCCTTAAATAACCGACACTAAAGGTCGCTTATGTACTAGTGAATTCACCTATGCTTATTCATTCTCTTGGTCCTATGGACAATAGCCTATACACATTGCTCTTATCTCTTGATATCGTGGTTCATGTGAACTATATTGTGGTCTTGGATATTCTCTTGATATCTTATCTTGTGCTATGTTGTATGATAAACTTGTTGATGGTATCTACCTACTGTGATGTGGATGTTTATTTGTGGATATGTGATATCTTTTTCCAACTTACATGTGGATGTATGGGTTGTCCATTGTGTGATGGCAACATTGTATAATTTTTTACTATACTTTGTACTTGCTTCTACATTTACCTGATGTGTGATTCAGTAGCACTAGACTAGTATAATTGCATTGGTTTTGTCTCATTGTGATTTATGGCAACATTGTGATATTTTGGATGGTGGATGTGTGATTCCCCATGCCAGGGTAGGATGTGTGATTTTTGGACCATGTTATATATATTTGGATGGTGTATGTGTTATTCCCCATTCCAGGCCAAGATGTGTGATTCTTGGCCCATGTCTTACCAGGTTAAGATGTATGATTCTTGGCCGCCTTTGTCTTTATATTGTTAGGGCTATGCTTATCTCACATGCATGCAGGTTGATGATGATTGTTGGGGTGTGTACCCTACTTTCTTTACATGTGCTAGTATGGCACAACTTTATTGTTTTAATTATGGAAAGATCTCTTTTGTTATTGGAAATCATTTCTCTTGATACCCACTTGGGTTGTCCTTATCTTTTTCATGGGAAGCCTTTACACTTTGATGTTCTTTATTCCATATATTGCTCAATTTCCTATTTAGTATGCACATACCAGCCTTTTTTGATGTCATATATTTTCTCTTCTTACTGGGGTATGCTTCCAACCCTAGGTGAAGGACTTGGATGATAAGGCATGAAGTTTTGGACTAGCTTAAGGAGTTAAAGCTTGGATACAAGGTTGTTATGGTTTAGATTTCCCTCTACTATATTCTTATGTTGAGTGATACATCTAAACCCTTTGTGGGAGATTATGACGTTCTTTTATAACCTTGTGATAAATTGAATATAGTTAATATTTTTATTTTGATGCTATACTTTGGTTGTTTTGAATACCATTTATTAAAGTTTGAAAATTTTGCACCTATTATAGCATACCTTTGAGTGTGTTTGGAATGGATGTTTTATTCTTTAAAATTTATTTTAGCAAGGGGGTGATCCCGCCTCCTTACAACACGGTATTAGATCCCATGGTAGTCGGAATTTGACTATTTCAATTTTGTCTCCCTAGTTAGAATACTTGCCTTACCTTTAAGTTACATGTTTGCCCTAGAGTTGATCAATAGATGATGAAGGGCTGATTTAGGATCATATAGTTTCACATTAGAATAATGATGAATAGATCACTAAAATACTTACAACTAAAATATGCATAAGTAACCATAGTAACTTGAGGATGTTTCGCTTGGCCTTCGGGAAGCTACTAGGACATGAAGTTGAAAGCAAAGGTGTCTAGAAAGGATCAGGGTTCGGGGGCTGGCAAGATTTTCCTCCGCACCACTATCTTAGTTTACGAGGACTCCCGAATCCATATGATATCGGCCTGGCCTGAGCTGATATGAATTGTCTGAAATAGCATGCTTTTAGGCAATAGTAGCCTTAAACGTCTATATGATTTATCTTTGGGGACCCTAATATGTTGAGATAGTAGCCTAGATGTAAAGGCTTGTTTGAGGATGGACAAGAGCAAGTTAACCCATAGTTCATAGTTAGTCTTTACAAGTTATGTTTTTTTTGCATGATGCTTATGTAGTTGGATGTAAGGAAGTGTAGTTGAACCTTTTGTACCTAAAGAATAGTTTTGACTTAATAAGATGAGTCATTTATGGGGTGGTGAATAAGTTGTTTTCTTATATCTGGATGTTTTGATTTTGAGGATAAAATCCCTTTAAGGGGTGGTGTGCTATAACATACTAGATCTCATACCCTGCCCTAGAAGTTGACATTTTGGACTTAACCAAACAAGCTTGAAGGTTAGACCTAAATAGATGTTTAGTATAATCCCAATGAGCTAATGCATGTATATATCACATTAATGTAAGATAATGTTCTAACATTAATCTTATGTTTATAATGGATACATAAATATGCCACATAACTCATTTTGGTAGTAATATGAAGATAAGAAACTTAATTGGATGAATAATTTAGACAATGGGCCGTTAATGGGCCATATGACATATCTCATAAAAATAAGTCTCAAAAGTGGAAACAAACTTCAAATTCAAAATCTACATATCAAAATTAGCTTACATGTCAAATTTCATCTAATTTGGACAACCTTGAAATATTATGATAAGTTTAGGAGAGAGAAAATGAGTAAAAAGCATAAGTAATTAATAATCTGATTACATAAATTCAAAATATGAAAATAATGGAAAATTAATATTCAACACATCAAAGATAAGTTGTCGATGAAGATTAGTCCAATTTGGATGTTGTTTGTGCAAGTTATGCAATTTTAGGTACATTCTGGACTTTTCTACAATTTACCCAATTTGGAGGTTTTCTTTGCAAATTGTCACATGAATTATAATTTTTAGATATTTCCTTACCATTATATATTTTTTAACCATGGGGAACCTAGTTGCATCATAGTTTGAAGGTGTTTCTTTATGAGGGCATTTTTGGGATTACCCTCTTTATAAATGAGCTTATCTTTAGAAGCTATCAACCAATGGGGTTATTTCTTTAATTGGAGGTCAGTTAGAATAGCCTATAAGTGTACATAAATCTACATTTGATATTCAAGAAGCCTCTATGCATTGTCCTCTTGCATGGCCATGAAATCCCTAGGCTAAGGACACATGGAAAGCTCCATGGACACCTCATGCTTGACTTCTTCCTTATCCATAAAGGTTTGCATGTCCATAGGCACCCTTAGCATTAGACACATGGAAAGTAACTTGACACCTTGTTCTTGACTTCTTCCTTATCCATAAAGGCTTGCATGTACATGGACACCCTTATACATGACACATGGAAAGTCTCATAAACACCTCATATGTGACCTCTTTCTTTTTATAGCCATATCTACCCCTTCCCAACTCCCAATTTGAAAACTCTTGCTATCTTTTATTTCCTCTAGATTAGAGAATCATTCCTATTCTTTTTTTCCACGAAGGTGTTGTCCCAAGGTAAAAGGAGGTGCCTACCTTGGTGAAGAAGGCTCTTAGGGTTCCAAATTTTCTCTATTTAGGGTTTCTAAAGCTCCTTCTTGGTGATTTCGACCAAAACTAGTAAGTTTCCTCCTTCCCTTCCCTATTTTCAAATTGTTAGTCTTCCTTCCACATTCTTCCAGGTCAGAACCATGGCCTTCCATGGTGAAACCCCACCTAGAACCCATAAACACCTCATCTTTATGTTCTTTTGTTAGGGTTTTTTCACCTCTAAAGTGGAGAAGGTGATTTTTGCTCGAGATAGGAGATTTTTTGGAGAATCCATCCTCTCTAAGATAGGGAACGTTACTTATTAGACATGTCCACCTTCCCAAGAGGTTCTTTGGAGGCATAGTCTTGGATCTAAGACTAACTTGGACTGTTTAGACTCTAAAGTTGAGGTATGATGTATCCCCTATTCTTCTATGTTGAGCAATTCACCTATGCTTATTCATTCTCTTAGTCCTATGGACAATAGCCTATACACATTGCTCTTATCTCTTGATATCGTGGTTCATGTGATCTATCTTGCTTATTGTGGTCTTGGATATTCTCTTGATATCTTATCTTGTTTTATGTTGTATGATAAACTTGTTGATGGTATCTGCCCACTATGATGTGGATGTTTATTTGTGGATATGTGATATCTTTTTCCAACTTACATGTAGATGTATGGGTTGTACAATGTGTGATGACGACATTGTATAATTTCTTACTATACTTTGTATGAGAACTCGTTGCCCTAAAGGATATTACTAAAAAATAAAGCACAATTAATCACTAATTAATCACATACTTAAAATTTTGGGTAAATTAAAACCGATTTCAACGTCAGCACCCACTCAGAAACATTTGCATAAGAGCCCAACATCTTTCTTGTATCCATACTATGCCAAGAATTTGATACAAATCATTCTATCGCCTTAGGCATAACATATATGCACAAGAACAATATTTGTATATGCCACACAACAAATATTAACATGCTAACAAAATTTCAATTCATTTGAAACACCATATACAAACTTTTCATGCCCAGACCTGAGAGTACAGGGACGAATCTAGGACACACTAGACATCTAATAAACTTTCTCATAGATTCATTACTATAGCTCCTCTTTGCTGCCATAGGTTTGTTTTCATCACTTCTGATTACCTAAAAAGATGTGGTAAACCACAAGGGTGAGATTCATGTCCCATCAAGAGATATAACCTCCAACAATGTTTATCGATTCCAACATTTTTAGCTAATGAGACTGTTTAAGTAGTTTAATCATATATAACAAATAAGCTCAACAACACTAATGATTAATAATATACATAAAGAAGCAGATAATAACTATCTTCATTAGCCAGACTATTCTCATATCTCTATTAACAGCAAAAGGAGTCTAGCAGCATGAGCATCTCTAACATCATGAATAAGTCTAGTATCATATGCATAGCTAACAACATCATCATGTCTAACAGGTTGAACATATCAACATCATAAGAAGAGCTAACAACACAAGCACAACTATCTAGATAAGCATGATTAACAGTATATGCATCTCTAGTTACAAAGGCATGGCTAGCATGCTAAACGTAACTAACAACATGAGATAGCTAGCATCATGATTATAATCAGTAGTAGCAGTATAGTTATAAACATAAGCATATCTATTGTATGTACGCATCTACAATCTTAAGCACACCCTCAACCTAAGTATATATGCTATCTCTTAATTTCACTAAGCATCATTTTTATGTAAAGATAACAAACAAGGGTTATCATCCAATGTAAAATGTCATGTATAACCCTAAACAAATATGCTACACGATTATATTACATCTTTTATTACACATTGAGGAATTTGAGGATACCACTCAAGTTCCAACTGACCACTGCTTGGTCGCAATCAGTGCCATATGAGATCCAGGAAGAGTCGGACTCCTAAGATCTTCTCCGGCCCCGGTCAGTATGGGTCCACCACAGCGACACTACTAACAGCCCAGTCTGTCCTTTGTACAGGTCAAGACACTAGTGAAAGGAGGTGGGTACGCATACCCTACCATCCACAGTACAATCGTAGTTGTCCTCCAATCTTGTCACATATATAATCACCAAGACATGACCACAACCGTTCTCAAATTGAAGGCTAGGTATGACCGCAGTCATCCTCCCTAAACACTTGAATTTAGGATGATAAACACCCTGCATACTCATCAATATGCACTCCGAGTTTCCCTTAAGAATACTCGTTTCACCATCTGGCAAGTTTTGGCACTCATATGGATCTATGGCACATGGTACTACATGATTAGAGTTTCACTTGATTAGTTATGCCAATTGGGTAAATTAAGGTTGTATCAAATAAGTGGACATAAAAACCCTAATTCACTTCTAGCAAGCATATAAATATCACAACTTCAAAAGATATAAAATGTTTGAAACATAATTTCTCATCTCATCATCACATGGTAATATTCACTTGCCAT
Source organism: Alisma plantago-aquatica (assembly GCA_963693085.1). NCBI lineage: Eukaryota > Viridiplantae > Streptophyta > Magnoliopsida > Alismatales > Alismataceae > Alisma > Alisma plantago-aquatica. Next base: position 1,262,460,314 of record OY856409.1, read on the forward strand.
TCATGAGGCTAAACTAGTCATCATACTATCACAAGATATAAATCATTTTCACAATATCTGTAAGGAGGTGGGATCACCCCCTTACGAAAGATTTGAAGAATAAAACTTCCATTCCAAACACACTCAAAGGTATGCTGGAATAGGTGTAGCATTTTAAAATTTCAATAAATAATATTCAAAACAACAAAAGTATAGCAGCGGAATAAAATGTTGACTATATTTAATTTATCACAAGGTTATAAAAGTACATCATAATATCCCATAAGGGTTTACATGTATGATACACCATAAGGATCTAAGTAGATGGAAATCTAAACCATAACAACTTTATCTCCAAGATTTAACTCCTTAAGCTCCAAAACTTCATGCCTTATCATCCAAGTCCTTCACCTACGGTTGGAAGCATACCCCAGTGAGAAGAGAAAATAGATGACATCAGTAAAGGTTGGTATGTTCATACTAAATAGGAAATTGAGAAATATATGGAATAAAGGACATCAAAGTGTAAAGGCTTCCCATGAAAAAGATAAGGACAACCCAAGTGGGTATCAAGAGAAATGATTTTCAATAACAAAAGAGATACTTTCCATAATTAAGACATTAAAGTTGTGCCATACTAGCACATGTAAACAAAGTAGGGCACACATCCCTACAATCATCATCAACTTGCATGCATGTGAGATAAGCATAGCCCTAGAACAATATAAACACAAAGGCAGCCAAGTCTCATAAACTTGAAACCTGATAAAGAAAGGAATACTGCCAATCTCCTAAATATATAAAAAATGGGCCAAGAATCACACATCTTGCCATGGGTATGAGGTTCCTTTCCATCCCAAAAGAGTAGGAAATATCGTATCTACTCGGTAGGAAATAACACATCTGCCAATAAAAACCAATGCAATTACACTACTCTAGTGCTACTGAATCACATAGCATGTTAAATATAGTAAGTAGGAAGTATAGTCATAATATATAAACTACTCATCACATAAGTGACCAACATATACATCCACCTCATAAGTGGGCAAAAGACATCACATGTCATCTTTTAGAGTTCCATCATGAACAAAGGATAAGATAAGAGTTCAAAATAATATTCATGATCACATGATCAATATCAAATAAGGTAATTCACATGAACCATGATTTTCAAAAGAAAATACATTGTGTATAGGCTAATGTCCATAGGACAAAGAGAATGAATAAGCATAGGTGAATTGCTCAACATAGAAGAATAGGGGACACATCATACCTCAAATTCAGAGTCTAAACAGCCCAAGTCAAGCCTAGGCCTCCAAAGAACCTCTAGGGAAGGTGGAAAGGTCCAATAAGTAAAGTTCCCAAGCTTTGAGAGGTTGGTTTCTCCAATAAAGTCATATCTCGAGCAAGAAGCACCTTCTCCACATTAGAGGTGAAAAACCCTAAAAAAAGAATATGGAGATGAGGTGTTTATGGGTTCTAGGTGGGGTTTCACCATGGAGGGCCATGGTTCCAACCAAGAAGAAGGTGGAAGGAAGACTAAAAACATGAAAATAGGGAAGGAAAGGAGGATACTTACTAGTTTTGGTCAAAATCACCAAGGAGGAGCTTAAGAAATCCTAAATAGAGAATTTTGGAACCCTAAGAGCCTTCTTCACTAAGGTAGGCACCTCCTTTAACCTTTGGACAACAAATTCGTGGGAAAACAAAGTAGGAATGATGCTCTAAGCTAGAGTAAATAAAGGAGAGCAAGAGTTTTCAAATTGGGAGTTGGGAAGGGGTAGATATGGCTATATAATGGAAGAGGTCAAGTATGAGGTGTCTATGAGACTTTCCATGTGTCATGTATAAGGGTGTCCATGGACATGCAAGCCTTTATGGATAAGGAAGAAGTCATGCATGAGTTGTCAAGTTACTTTCCATGTATCCAATGCTAAGGGTTCCTATGGACATGCAAACCTTTATGGATAAGGAAGAAGTCAAGCATGAGGTGTCCATGGAGCTTTCCATGTGTCCTTACCCTAGGGATTTCATGGCCATGCAAGAGGACAGCTCATAGAGGCTTCTTGTATATCCAAGGTCGGTCCTAAAAATCCATGGTGACTTCTATGCCATCCCCACCATCCTACAATTAAAGAAATAACCCCATTGGTTGATAGCTTTTAAAGATAAGCTCATTTATAAAGAGGGTAATCCCTATAATGCCCTTAGAGAGAAACACCTTCAAACTAAGGTGAAACAAGGTTCCATATGGTTCAAAAACTATATAATGGTAAGGGAATATATAAGGATTATAATGCATGTGATAATTTGCAAAGAAAACCTCCCAATTGGGTAAATTGTAGAAAAGTCCAGAATGTACCTAAAATTGCATAACTTGCACAAACAACATCTAAATTGGACCAAAATTCATCCACAAGTTATATTTGATGTGTTGAATATAAATTTAACATTATTTCCATATTTTGAAGTTATATAATCACATTATTAATTACTTTTGCCTTTTACTCATTTTCTCCCTCCTAAACTAATCCTAATATTTCAAGGTTGTCCAAATTAGATGAAATTTGACACGTAGGCTAATTTTGATATGTGGATTTCAAATTTGAATTTTTTTACACTTTTGTGACTTATTTTAATGATATATGTCATATGGCCCATTAACGACCCATTATCTAATTTATTCATCTAATTAAGTTTCTTATCTTCATATTACCACCAAAATCAGTTATGTGCCATATTTTATGTATACATTATAAACCTAAGATTAATGTTAGAACATTAGGCTACATTAAGGTGATATATACATGAATTAGCTCATTGGGATTATACTAAACATCTATTTAGGTCTAACCTTCAACTTTGTTTGGCTAAGTCCAAAATGTCAACTTCCAAGGTAGGGTCTGAGATCTACTATGTTACAATATCACAGGGTATCAACCCTTATTAACATGAGAGGATTACACCTCATTCAAGGCTCAACCATGCCCAAAGGTCATCAAGACCATCATATTAATCCCTATAAGATCATCATTATCTTTCCATGTCTTATAACAAGTCTAAACAATATCACTTACATATAATAGGTTGTATCAACACAATATTGCATTAATAATCTGGGAGATATTCATAAACAATCATAGCATGGTTATATTAACATTAAAAAATTCCTTTATTGCATCAACATGCAAGGAATTTAGATATGATTAACCCTTATCATATTCATAATGCACATCTTTAGTATAAGAAAGTATCAACCATGTGGCTATGATAACTACCAATTAACACAATGAGGTTATTTCACCATAAAGCCATCATATAAGAAGGTTAAACATGGATATTAATCTTTATTTATTTGCATTAGAGTTAGGTTCAACAAGATAAAGTATATTAATGTTACTAATCAACACCCATACCCAAACCCTAACTCACAACATCCCCATTGGATCATGGATGCATAGGGTGAAGCATCACCATCACATTGCATACTTTTATCAAGTATGAATCCACACATAAATCAAAGTGTAACCTTTGAGTTATAGCATACTAAGGTTTCAACAACAATAAGAGAGTACTCCATGATTGTATTAATCATTCAAGGACTATTCATACCCAGTTACCATTATTTAGTTATATTAAAGCTAGATATAACAAGCTATACCTCATTAGGGTAAAATATCAACACAATATGGTTATCATACCTTCTATTCATATGATTGAATAGGTAAGACAACCTTATTAAGGGTAACCCTCCATTTGTTCCATCATCTTTAAACCCATATCACCATAGCACTATGTCACCCAGAACCATTGGATGTTTAAAAGGTAAGACCATTGGTTGTTTACATGAGTAAACACCTTGAACAAACCACCTATGAAGTCATTGAGTTGTTCTCTAGAAAGAGTCACCATCTAACCCGAGACATCCCTTGATTAACAACATAAAAAATTCCATTAAGAGTAGGGTAAAACCCACAACTGATTGTTTATTTAAAACAAGCCATCCTTTATCAACCAGTAAGTTCCTTAAGTTGATTATATAAAGGAAAACATCTAAACCACATTATTATGACCAACATATTCCATTAAGTGTCATTCCACTTTATTGGATGAAAAAAAATAGATCTTAACCATTGAGTCAAGTTCATATGTTGAAGCCATCAATTGGAGTATAGGTCCAACCATTGCATCAAGTAACCCAAGAAAGCATTAGTTTAAGGATTAATTGATGCTACATCTACATGCTTAACTCACAATAGGTTTTGGAGACCTAATCAACCATCAATAGTGACCATTAAGTCTCCATAGGTTTTTAGATCAACAATATACTTATTAATCAGCATCAAATGTCAAACTAATATCACCATTGATTGATAGCTACATTAGGGTACTTAGTTGTTAATCACTAAGCTTCTAATTAGGACAACACCTTACATAAGGGGTGAACGTTAGTTGTCACCCTTGGTCACCACCATCAGTTGTCATAAAGACAACACCATTGTTTGTTGCAATGGTACCACCATCGGGTCATGGCTTTATAGAAAAAATAAGCTTAAAACCCTAAAATTGACCATTGGTTGATAGGTGTTTAGCACCATTGATTGTCAAACCAACCTGATACAAGTCATATAATACCTTAGTAATAATGTACACATGATCAAAGGTTCATCTAGAACTGAAATCAGAACATGGAACATTATAAAAATCAAAATCCAAGTCAAGCATTGCTTTTTAGTGCATGGATCATCATTTAAAAGCAAGAACATGAGCTAGAAATCTTATGGTAAGCAATAAACGTGGAGCAAGTTATAAAACTTGCCTATAATTAGAATATAAACTCCCAAATAGAATAAAACACGAGCAGGTAGGGTAGGAAACCCGAGCATAAGCTATGAACTCGTCCATCTAGCATCTTTCTTCATCAAATGAGCAAACCCTAAGCATAAGGATCAAGAAAGATAGGGTTTTAGAGATTTAGAGAAATTTCTACCATGGAACAACAAGTTTCTGACCTGGAGAAAATTATTAGAAAGGATAACAAAGAAATAAATGGAGGAAAGAAAGAGATTCTTACTCTTTTAGGTCAAGATCACTAGAAGGAAGCTTTTCAAACCCTAAAAGGAAGTCAATTGCAACCCTAGATTATTTTTCCAAGAAGATCCCCTATTTCTTCTTCCTTGGATAGAAAATTCACAGCAGAACAGAGGGAGAATGAGGTTCATAAAAGGAAGGAAGTGGTGGAGAGCAAATGGCTCGTTTGGGTGCTTAGGGATAAGTATATGAAACTTTAAGATAAAGAAAAAGAAAAAGTTGAAGTTCTAGTATCTTTACAAATGTCCATGGCCTTAAAATGTTAAGAATATACAAGCACACAAACACAAGCAGATCCCCCACCATGCATATGGACATAATTATCCCTCGTTTATTTAATTTCCAAAAAAAAATCCATTACTAAAGGTAGCTCGTCCATGAAGCGGTAAACCGTAAAATACCCTTGAGGAAAACACCTTCAAACCAAGGTTTAAATAGGCACTCCATGGATCAATAAGCTCAAGAATGATGAGATAATATCCAAGGAACCTAATGCAAGTGATAAATTGCAAAGAAAACCTCTCAATTGGGTAAATTGCAGAAAGTCCAAAATGTGCATAAAATTGCAGAACTTGCTCAAATAGAGTCCAAATTGGACCAAATTTGAAAATTAAGCTTGTCTTATGATTTCAAAGAATATCACAAGGTTATATTAGGGTTATAAGAATTCAATTATGATAATTAAGCTTATTAAACTCATTAAGTAAGTTTAGGGACCTTACAACTATAAACCCCTAACAAGGATTTCGCCCCTGAAATCCAAGGTAAACAAAGATGAGTACTTCCTTTGCACATCATCCTATTACTTTGACATGGTACTTTCATATCATGGTGATGTCACATCATTCATACATATCTCATCTTGGGTCAGCACAAAAAAACCCACCTAAGAAGACATTCTCAATATGAAATGTAGAAACTTGATGTGTCATTTGTACAACTCTAGTAGTAATGGTCAACTTTAAATTCTAGCTATCATCCTGAAATTATATCTATTGTATCAACACATTACTAAAAAGTCATACTCGCTGGCTCTTATCAAACATCAAACATTATGTATCTCTTATCATATGTAACTTTACAAGGTTTCATCTCTATGCTCCTTTAATGGTCTTTGTAATTAACAACTCAATCAACCATGTAGGCGTCCCCTAATTTTCAAGAACTATGAGAAATATGCTTTTAGAGGATTCTCCAATCATATCAATGGTGGATTGACCATCTATTTGGTTGAAGAATCATACACTTGTATGTAACTGTTAACAAATATAACTTCCTGATTGACCTTGTTAGGGGTGGAGCAATGGCATTGTCTTCATATTATTAGGATTCACATAACATACTTAACATTGGTATCATAACTCCAAGAGGATACTCTAGTGAACCCCCAACTCACTCTTGCTAGAATTGTCACACATAAGTACAATTGCTTCAACATTCTTAAGGTTTAGCAAATATGTTAACCATGTTAATGACCATCTCTGAAATACGTTGAGATTTCATCATTCAAAGCTTTCTACAACTTGTAAGACATGACATGAACACTATGGTTCTCCTATTCATAAATTCTATTGGTACATTGGTTAGTCTAAAGGACATAATCCTAAACTCATAATGGTCATGCAACTTGTGTCATCCACTCTAACTCTTATCCATTGATATTTTGATCCTAGGTTTATCTTAAAGGAACACAGTAACACATGTCTACTGATCAACAAACCATCTATCCTTGATATAGTCTTGCCCAGCTATCATTGAACCATACATAACATTATAGAATCACTTTTGTTTTTCCTTCCAAATAACATTTAGAGGGTCATCATCAACTCTCTCTCTCTCTCTAAGGGAGAGGAATACTTGGAATGTTTATTTAATAAACATCTCCAACCTTCACATACTTCCCATATTGTTGATACATCTTGGATACTAGGATTCATTACCTTGGTATCCACCTCATATTCTATAAGGAACTCACATCCTTATCTCATCTACTTTTGCCAACATAATCAAATCTTAAGACATATAAGAGGAGTCTTCTAAATTATTGGAAGGCTCAAAATCATACTCATCACAGACTTTATGATCTTGAGACCTTAGTACAAGAAACTTCATGCTATAACAAGCTATCCAACCTTATGTTTACAACAAATCCACACATACCAAGTGGAAATTATCCACTTGAAAGTTGTGCCCTAGAAAGGAAAGACACAAAGGAAACACACTTCCCACATCATAGCAGGATTGTTCAAGGGTCACTAGCAAAAAGGTAATAATTCTATTTTCATTATGCAGGTTACATCTTCTTATGTATCATTTTACCTTTTTTTATTTCAGTTTTATTTCCATTAGCTTAGGAATCATCATGATTAACATATCTCATTACTCTTTCTTTAATGACTATTTATCCCACTAGGGTATGTTCTCTTATTTTATTATGTTTCTCAACAACTTATAAATAGGTAAATCATCATATTCTTCATTTTCTTCATTAAACAGTGATCATCTCCCTTAATTTCTTTCACATTCCATAATAATTTTACATTAACATTTTTTTACACACATAGGTTGGTCTAAGATTAACTCAGGTTCCACCTTATTCCTTTATCATTGTTCCCATTTATTTTCTCATTTTTACTTATTATAGGAGTTGTATCCATCTTATGTGAATTTCATACCTTGAATCACTTTATAAGAACAGACTTATATGTCTTTTACTTTATTATCTTCTTGAATTTCATCTTCAAGAACTCCTCTTTTCCTTATTTGTATTCAGATTTAGATTTCTTGGTATTGTATCTTTCTCTTATAGTTACCAAACATTCAAGTTTTGATAGATAATGATGCAATTCTTATCTTCTTTAAGGTAGGATTGAGATATTCACACCATGATTTCTTATTCATTATGCTCTTTAGATTGTCTCAAAATGACTACTTGATTAGAGTAATCAGAAAGATAACAATGCAAGAGTTCCATACTTACCTTTTCTTCAATAATTGAATACCTGGCCAGGGCACCCAAATACTGAGATTAGGCAGTATGCACCATATTGTTTTATATCATATTCCTAATTTTGACATCATCCTAGTCCTAAGTCCTAGTGTCCCTGTAGACTCGGTGAACCCAAAGCTCTGATACCAACTTGTGAGAACCCATTATACTAAAGGAGATTACTCAAAACATAAAGCATAATTGATTACTAACTAATTACATACCAAAAAATATGGGTAAACTAAAACCAATTTCAACGTCAGCACCCGCTCAGAAACATTTGCATAAGATCCCAACATCTTTCTTGTATCCATACTATGCCAAGAATTTGATACAAATTGTTCTATCGCCTTAGCCACAACATATATATACAGGAGAACAATATTTGTATATGCCACATAACAAACATTAACATGCTAACAAAATTTCAATTCATTTGAAACACCATATACAAACCTTTTCTGCCAGAACCTGAGAGTACATGGATTACTCTAGGGCACACAAGACAACTAATCAACTTTCTCACAGATTCATTACTATAGCTCCTCTTTGCTGCCATAGGTTTGTTTTCATCACTTCCAATTACCTAAAAAGATGTGGCGAACCACAAGGGTGAGACCCATGTCCCAGCAAGAGATATAACCTCTAATAATGTTTATTGATTCCAACATTTTTAGCTAATGAGACAGTTTAAGTAGTTTAATCACGTATAACAAATAAGCTCAACAACACTGATGGTTAACAAAATACATAAAGGAGCAAATAATAACTATCTTCATTAGCCAGACTATTCTCATATCCCTATTAATATTAAAAGGAGTCTAGCAGCATGAGCATCACTAACATCATGAATAAGTCTAGTATCATATGCATAGGTAACAACATCAGCATGTCTAACAGGTTGAACATATCAACATCACAAGAAGAGCTAACAACATAAGCACAACTATCCAGATAAGCATGATTAGCAATATATGCATCTCTAGTTACAAAGGAATGGCTACCATGCTAAATACAACTAATAAGATGAGATATCTAGCATCATGATTATAATCAATAGTATCAGTATAATTATCAACATAATCATAGCTATTGTATATACACATCTATAATCTTAAGCATATCCTCAACCTAAGTATATCTACTATCTCTTAATTGTACTAAGCATAATCTTTATGTAAAGATAACAAACAAGGTTTATCATCCAATGTAAAATGTCATGTATAACCCTAAACAAATATGCTACACGGCTATATTACATCTTTTATTACACCCTAAGAAATTTTAGGATACCACTCAAGTTCCAACTGACCACCGCTTGGTCGCAATCAGTGCCATACAAGATCTAGGAAGAGTCAGACTCCTAAGATCTTCTCTGCCCCCGGTCAGTACGGGTCCACCACAGTGACACATAAGGTCAAGCTACTAACAGCCTAGTCCGTCCTTGGTACAGGTCACGACACTAGTGAAAGGAGGTGGGTACGCATACCCTACCATCTGAGGTACAGCTGTAGTTGTCCTCACTTGTCACATATATAATCACCAAGACACGACCACAACCATTCTCAAACTAAGGGCTAGGTATGACCGCAGTCATCCTCCCTAAACACTTGAATTCAAGATGACAAGCACCCCGCATACTCATCACTATCCGCTCCGAGTTTCCCTTAGGAATACTCGTTTCACCATCTCGCAAGTTCTGACACTCAGATGGATCTATGGCACAGGGCACTACATGATTAGAGTTTTACTTGATTAGTTATGCCAATTGGGTGAATTAAGGCTGCATCAAACAAGTGGACATACAAATCCTAATTCACTTCTAGCAAGCATATAAATATCACAACTTCAAAAGATATAAAACGTTTGAAAAATAATTTCTCATCTCATCATCACATGGTAATATTCACTTTCCATTCATGAGGCTACACTAGTCATCATACTATCATAAGATATAAATCCTTTTCACAATATCACAGGGTATCAACCCTAATCAACATAAGAGGATTACACCTCATTCAGGGCTCAACCATGCCCAAAGGTCATTAAGACCATCATACTATTCCCTGCAAGATCATCATTATCTTTCAATGTCTTATAGCAAGTCTCAACAACACCACTTACATATAATAGACTATATGAGCACAATGTTGCATTAATAAGCTAGGAGATATTCATAAACAATCATAGCAGGGTTATATTAACATGAATAACATTCCTTTATCACATCAACATGCAAGGAATTTAAATATGATTAACCCTCGTCATATTCATAATGCACAAGTTTAGTATAAGAAAGCATCAACCACGTGGCTATGATAACCACCAATTACCACATTAAGGTTATGATCATATTAAGGAGATTATTTCACCATCATGCCATCATATAAGAAGGTTAAACATGGATACTCATCTTTATGCATTTGCATTAGATTTAGGTTCAACAAGATAAAGTATATTAATGTTACTATGTAGCACTCATACCCAAACCCTAACTCACAGCATCCCCATTGGATTATGGATGCATAGGGTGAAGCATCACCATCACATTGCATACTATTCTCAAGTATGAATCCACACATAAATCAAGGTGTAACCTTCGAGTTATAGAATACTAAGGTTTCAACAACAATAAGAGAGTACTCCATGATTGTATTAATCATTCAAGGACTATTCATACCCAATTACCATTATTTAGTTATATTAAAGCTAGGTATAGCAAGCTATACCTCATTAGGGTTACGTATCAACACAATATGGTTATCATCCCTTCTATTCATATGAGTGAATAGGTAAGACTACCTTATTAAGGGTAACCCTCCATTTGTTCCATCATATTTCAACCCATATCACCATATCACTATGTCATCCAGAACCATTGGATGTTTAAAAGGTAAGACCATTGGTTGTTTACATGAGTAAACACCTTGAACAAACCACCTATGAAGTCATTGAGTTGTTCTCTAGAAAGAGTCACCATCTAACCCGAGACATCCCTTGATTAACAACATAAAAGGTTCCATTAAGAGTAGGGTAAAACCCGCAAGTGATTGTTTATTTAAAACAAGCCATCCATTTTCAACAAGTAAGCTCCATAAGTTGATATTATAAAGGAAAACATATAAATCACATTATTACGACCAACATATTACATTAAGCATCATTCCACTTTATTGGATGAAAAAAAATAGATCTTAACCATTGAGTCAAGTTCATATGTTAAAGCCATCAATTGGAGTATAGGTCTGACCATTGCATCAAGTAACCCAAGAAATCATTGGTTTAAGGCTTAATTGATGCTACAACTACATGCTTAACTCACCATAGGTTGTGGAGACGTAAGATACCATCACTAGTGACCATTAAGTCACCATAGGTTGTTAGATCAGCACTATATTTATTAAACGCCATCAAATGTCAAACTAATATCACCATTGATTGATAGCATCATTAGGGTACTTAGTTGTTAATCACTATGCTTCTAATTAGGCCAACACCTGACCTAAGGGGTGAATGTTAGTTGTCATAAAGACAACACCATTGGTTGTTGCAATGGTACCACCATCGGGTCATGGCTTTATAGAAGAAATAAGTTTAAAACCCTAAAATTGACCATTTGTTGATAGGTGTTTGGCACCATAGATTGTCAAACCAACCTGATCCAAGTCATATTATACCTTAGGAATAATATATTCATGATCACATGTTCATCTAGGACTGAAATTAGAATAAGGAACATTATAAAAAGTGAAATCCAAGTCAAGCATATCTTTTTAGTTCATGGAACATCATTTAAAAGCAAGAATATAAACTCCCAAATAGAAAAAAACACGAGAAGGTAGGGTAGGAAACCCAAGCATAAGTTGTGAACTCGTCCATCTAGCACCTTTCTTCATCAAATGAGCAAACCCTAAGCATAAGGAGCAAGAAAGATAGGGTTTCAGAGCTTTAGAGAAATTTCTACCATGGAAAAATAAGGTTCTGACCTGGAGAAATGATAAAAAAGAAATAAATGGAGGAAAGAAGGAGATTCTTATTATTTTAGGTTAAGATCACTAGAATGAAGCTTTTCAAACCCTAAAAGGAAGTCAATTGCAACCTTAGATTCTTTTTCCAAGAAGATCCACTCTTTCTTCTTCCTTGGATAGGAAATTCTCAATAGAATAGAGGGAGAATGAGGTTCATAGAAGGAGGGAAGTGGTGTAGATAAAATGGCTCGTTTGGGTGCTTAGGGATAAGTATATGAAACTTTAAGATAAAGAAAAAGAAAAAGTTGAAGTTGTAGTATCTTTCCAAGTGTCCATGGCCTTAAACTATTAAGAATATACAAGCATACACATAAGAATATCCCCCACCATCCATAGAGATATGATTATCCATAGTTTATTAGATTTCCAAGCAAAATAAATAATTCATTAGTTGATAGCTACTAAAGGTAGCTCATCCATGAAGGGGTAAACCGTAAAATACCCTTGAGGAATACACCTTCAAACCAGGTTTAAATAGGCGCACCATGGCTCAAAAATCTCAAAAATGATGAGAGAATATCCATTTAACCTAATTCAAGTGATAAATTTCAAAGAAAACCTCTCAATTGGGTAAATTGTAGAAAAGTCCAAAATGTGCATAAAATTGCAGAACTTGCTCAAATAGTGTCCAAATTGGACCAAATTTGAATCTTAAGCTTGTCTTATGATTTCAAAGAATATCACAATGTTATATTAGGGTTATAAGAATTAAAATATGACAATTAATCTTGTTCAAATCATTAAGTAAGTTTAGGGGCCTTACACTTTGTACTTGACTCTGCATTTATCTGATGTGTGATTCAGTAGCAGTAGACTAGTATAATTGCATTGGTTTTGTCTCATTGTGATTTATGGAAACATTGTGATATTTTGGATGATGGATGTATGATTCCCCATGTCAGGGTAGGATGTGTGGTTCCTGGACCATGTCTCACCAGGTTCAAGATGTATGATTCTTGGCCGCCTTTGTCTTTATATTGTTGTAGGACTATTCTTATCTCACATGCATATAGGTTGATTATGATTGTAGGGGTGTGTGCCCTACTTTCTTAACATGTGCTAGTATGGCACAAATTTATTGTTTCAATTATGGCAAGTATCTCTTTTGTTATTGTGAATCATTTGTCTTGATACCCACTTGGGTTGTCCTTGTCTTTTTCATGGGAAGCCTTTACACTTTGATGTTCTTTATTCCATATATTGCTCAATTTTCTATTTAGTATGCACATACCAACCTTTGCTGATGTCATTAATTTTCTCTTCTTGCTGTGATATGCTTCCAACCCTAGGAGAAGGACTTGGATGATAAGGCATGAAGTTTTGGATATCTTAAGGAGTTAAAGCTTGGAGATAAGGTTGTTATGGCTTAGATTTCCCTATACTAGATCCTTATGTTGAGTGATGCATGTAAAGCCTTTGTGGGAGATTATGATGTTCTTTTATAACCTTGTGATAAATTGAATATAGTCAACATTTTTATTCTGATGTTATACTTTGGTTGTTTTGAATACCATTTATTAAAGTTTGGAAATTTTGCACCTATTCTAGTATACCTTTGAGTGTATTTGGAACGGATGTTTTATTCTTCAAAATTTATTTTAGTAAGGGGGTGATCCCGCCTCCTTACATCATCAAAGTGGGCACCATCCTCCTCGTCCTTTCCCTTGGCACCATGAACAATTGGGGTATTCATCAACTTGACGTCAACAATGCCTTCTTACATGGTCCTTTAGATGACAACATTTATGTTCACCAACCAGCAGGCTTCACCAGTCCCACATATCCCTCTCACTTAGCTTCACAAAGCTCTCTATGGCCTCTGTCAAGCCCCTCGTGCATGGTTCAACTACCTCAGCTCCTTCCCACTCTCCCTGGGTTTTCGATACAGCTCTACCGACCTGTCCCTGTTCATTTTCTGCCAAGACAGTAACCACATATACCTTCTCCTTTATATTGATTGAATCCTTCTCACTGTTGGGTTTTATGTGGTTGGAGTAGGCAGCTGAAACAAAAATTTACTTGACCATAAACCCATAACCTACAGATCGCATCAACATTTATGTAATGGGAAGGATGGTTTTAGTAAGGTATACCTGGTCCTGAGGCTTGCTCAGTGACTATACCTCGCAGCAAGTGCAGTCTTCAACCACCTATCTTTGATGGCGTCTGTGCAGCTCCTAGTCTTGACCCAAACTGCAATTTACCGTCATCCTCCTGAGTAGTAGAAATCTCCCTCCACTGTAGATAGTCCACACGGACTACCGAGAACTCTAGTTGTCCAAAAGAACAGACTAGAAGGAGTTGTCCCCTTCTGTTGGTGTACTTATAAGGACCCTAACCCATGTTTTGGGACAACCCTGGTTGCTTTTCTTAAGAAAGGTGCTTAGAACCTTAATCTAACCTCTCAAGATTTTTTATATCATGTGACAAGCTTATGTTTCCAGTTTGGTCTCGTTTGGATGTTGTTTGAACAATGTTTGTTTGTTTTGGACCAAAGTGCAATTTACCCAAAGTAAGGGGTCTTATTGCAATATGTCACATGTAGAGCATACCTTTAGTTCTCTATCATCGTTAGATAGAGAATGATGCTATGGGGCACGTTGTGGAGGGCCCATGTTCCAAGTTTGAGCTTGGTTGAATGATGTGTGAGCTTTATGTGCTAATTTTGGTGCAAATTGTAAATTACCCTAAACAGAGGGTCAATATGTAATTTATCTTCTCTAGAGTCTTCTTGCTTCAGTTTTGAATCACCTAGTATGTGTATGAAGGCTTGGGTACCTTTTTTGGATGATAGTTGAGGAGTGACATCTCTATATGGTTTTAATGTCTTATATGTCACATGTGCTATCTTGTCCTTTAGTGTATCAGGTAGAGCTTGGAGTTTGTATTGTTTTAAGGGGTTTATCGCCCATGGAGGGTGCCCAGCTACATGATACACAGCCTAGAGTGTATCACCAGTCCATGCATGTGAATCTTGGGTGGCAACAAGTGGCGTGAAGAGCATGAGCAAGTGGCATCTTAAGTTATGTGGTTATGACACCTTTCCTTTGCTACCTCTCTCTTCCTTGGTGTATATAACTCCCTTCATCCTTACTCAAGTGATCCTTTTTGGCCACCTATTTCCCCTTCCTATATGGGACGAGCTTGGGAGCTTTGGGATCTTAAGGAAACTCCCATGGAGCTTGGGAGGCCGAGCTCCTTGCCCATGGAGATCTCTTGCTCAAGATCTGACCTTGGTGAGTCATGCTTCTTTGCTAGCTTTTCCTTGTGCTTTCTTCTTCATTTCCTTCTTCCCCTCTCGGCCATGGACGGATCCTTGATGAGATTAGGCAAGGCCATGGTTATATCCCCCTCTTTTCTTCTTCTTGAGCTACACATAACCATGGTTTTTTCTTCTTCTTCTTCTTCTTTTGTTTCTTGAGGTGATGATGATGGTGTCGAAGGCATGCTTAAAGCTTTGGATGGATGATCTTCATGGTGAGGAATGTGGGTTTTCTTCTTGGATCAGGAATCTTGATCACTTTCATGGAGATCCTCTTAAGGCAGGTTACATAACTCTTAACCATCTCTTTTATGTTAACTCTCCATATGTGTATACATTGATTCTTGTCTTCAAATCGATACCCTTCTCTATGATAGTTGTGTATGTGGAACTTGAGATCTATTCTAATGGAAATGGCCATGTTTTATTACTGTCTTTATCTTGTTTTCCTTGTGCAATATGGTAACGGGTGTCTTGAGGTTGAAGATGACAAACCTGATATGGTGCCTTACCCGATATGGGGCTTTGCCCGATACAGAACCTTGCTCGATAGGCTATGCTTTGGCTGATGGATCATGAGCAATACCCCTTTCTCTCCTTGTACTTGAGAGGTGAGCCTATTCTCTAGTATCTTGGGAAAAACTCCTCTCTCTCCTTGGTTGTTGAAAGGTGAGCCTATGGCCTAGATGTTTGGGCAATATGTTGAGTTGGTTGGCCGATAGGTGTTGCTCTACCCTTGTTGCCCGATATGCAAGAGGTTGTGCAAAACCCCTCTCACTTGGTTGTTGAGAGGTGAGCCAACACTCTTGGTATCCTTGGGCGGTATGGTGTGGTGACCGGTATCCTTTTTCCTACCCTAGAGTTAGGGTTTAGACGTTATGGTTGGTTGACACCTAGTTAGTCCCTTGGCCGATAAAAGTGTTGACCTTAGTGTTGAGATGATGATCTACCCTAGTTGCATGACATGTTATTAGGGGTGAACCCTTGGTTGGTACCTTGGGTGGTGTGGGGTGGTTATGCCTTGCTGATGGGTATCCTTGGTTTGGTATAGGGAAACCGATAGACTGATCCTTGGTAAGGATGATACCCTTAGAGGTGGTGTTGCCCGATATCCCTCTCCTTCCATGAGTCATAGCTTGGGTGATGTAGTAGCATGAGTCTTGGGCATTATATGGTAGATGCCTTGTTGATCCCTACCCGATATGGTGCTTGATAGTTGAGTTAGTTAGGCATTTCCCGATATGATGTGTTGCCCTTTATGATGTGTTGGGTGATATGGCTTTCACATGCTTTGCACGATACATTGGATGAGAACCCTACCCTTGAGTAAGATTTTGGGTGATACAAAGTCTCCCTGCCTGATATGCCTTGGTGAAGGACCTAACCTGACACCCTTTCTTACCCGACACACACACCTATAGAGGTCTTGGTCGATATCATCAGCACTAACCCAATATAAGCATGTTGTGTACATGATAGCTTGGGCGACACAAGGGTTAAGTTCTTGGACAATACCCTATTAGATGAGATGATGCTTTGACCGGTATTCCTTGCCCGATACATGTATATGCCCTTGCCCGATACATGCTTTCTCTTGGTTGGTTACCCGACACATCGGGAGTTATATGTTGGTAGGCTTCTGAGCTTGGGTGATATAGTGTTTAGGGTGGCACACGTTGAGAGCTTTGGGCGATAAGGTTATGTGGCTCTTGACCGACACGGTTACCAGGTTGCCAAACCTGTTATGAAATGAGACATGAGTTTCCCGATATCCCCGAAGATGGTCCCTTGACCAAGATGGGCTGAGGTGTGTTTGGACGATATGGCCTTGGTGGCCTCTTTGCACGACATGCTTTGCCCCATGTTAGGCATAAGTGGAGTTTGTGGGTCTTACCCGATATCAGCTTGCTTAGTGCTCTCCCCGATATAGGTGTTAACTGATATGGCAAGTTGTGTCCTAACCTGATAACCCTAAGTGTTACCTTGAGCCCTAGATGTTAGTATGATATCTTGTTACCTTGGACCCATATCTTTGACCATGATGATAAGGTATGACGAATGGGTTGTGTAAAAGAATGAAATCACCCCTTTACTAAAAATTTGAAGAATTGGCATCCATTCCAAACCCTCTCAGAGGTATTATGGAATGGCCATAAATTTTATCAAATTTATTAAACATTGGTATACAAAAGACCATTAGAAAGAAGCAGAATAAAAAACAACTAACTATATTCAATTTCATAAAAGGTTTACAAAAATACATCAAATTCTCCCATTAGGGTTTACATCAAGACACACAATCAAGATCTAGATAGAGGGAAGTCTAGACTACTACAATCTTGTCTCCAAGCAACATCTCCAAGAGCTAGGTCCATGTTGGAAGCTATGTTCTCCTTGGTCATGTTCAACACCTCAATCTAAACCTAGGTGGTTGGGAAATCACCCAGCAAGAGAGAGAAATACAAGGTATGTGTCAAATAATGAACAAGAACAAAAGATAAGGAAACAACATGAAAGTAAAGGCTGATATTTCATCATAAGATGAACATAACAAGAGTATGAGGCTATGCCATTAACAATTATATTAAAAAGGATTTTCATGTAAGGTAATTATGTCTACCTAACTAAGTAGGGTTGAGGAACCTACTGAACCTCTAACCTTAGATGAGGGGAGAATAAGACATTCCCAGTCACCTACAATATTATGGGGAGAATAAGACATTCCCCAGGGTGATTATTTACATGCCCTCTGTGGGTGGTTGTGCATAAGTATCGCTAATTTAAATTAAATAGAACATAAATACACATGCTAGAAAAAGTAGTCATGGCAAGAATAATCATATGAATCAATAATCATGGTAGTGGGGTACTAAGACCCAAGAATAATATTCCAAAACTGATTTATGAGGCAAGTATAGAAAAAGATTCAAGAGTATATGAAATAGGGTTTAATAAAGCCTCATTATAGAAAAATAGATTAAGGCACAATTATTCCCAACTTAAGGTGTAAATGCACATACATAAAGAGGGATTGCACATACATAGAACATACATATCACATACCTCTCTTACTAATATCAATTACTAACTTTCACCACTTTAATTGAGTCCAAGTTCCACTTTGCCTATTTTCAATGTATTAACATGTATTAGAGTACATAGTGCACATTAATGTATAGAAACCCTAATTTTTGACCTTTTTAGAAAAACTCAAATTTCGACTCTTAAAACATCACCAATAAACTTAATAAGTTCTCCTAATCGATAAAACATATTTTATGTTAATTTTGGAGTTATGATGATTAAGATGTAATTTTTATGGATTTTATGTGTTAAATTCGTTTTAAAAAAAATCACCCTTCGTAAAACCATGAAATCAGACCTTAAAAATATTTTTATTAGATAGAGATTAATTTTCCAATTCTAAAACATATTTATTTGTCAAATTTGGATAAGCGGTTTAGAATATATGAATTTTTCAATACTGACCAAAAGGAAATTGCCACACCATCAAACCGATCGAGATAATTAAAGAGGGAGAGGGAGAAAACACCATTTGACCCAAGATCAGGTTTGAAGTTTCTTATATAACCAAAATAGAGATTCTAGATAAGATAAAATAGCAAGAAACCAAAACCTTAGAAGAACATGATAAAAAGAGATGGAAATCATCGATTTTAAACATAGAAGCATGAGTTTTAAGCATGTACTAAGCAATATATGAGAAGAGGGTTAACAAAAATTTCCTCTAGGAAGGTAATAAGGTTCAAACATAAAGGATTTAGAGATTAGAAGGTCTGGTTGCTCCAAGCCAAGCTCCTATCTTGAGCAAAGATCACCTTCTCCACTTTAGAGGTGCAAACCCTAGCAAAAGAGCATGGAGATGAGATGTTTTAGGGTTTTAGGTGGAGTTTTACCATGTATGGTCATGGTTATGACCTAGAAGAAGGTTTAAGGAATACTAAAAGTATGAAAATATGGAAGGAAGGGAGGAAACTTACTAGTTTTGGTTGAAATTACCAAGGAGGAGCTTTAGAAACCCTAATAGAGCAATTCGGAAGCCCTAGGAACCTTCTTCACCAAGGTAGGCTCCCTCTATTACCTTGGGACAGAAAATACATGGCCAAATATAGAAGGAACTATTATCTAAGATAGAGGAAAGAAAAGGAGAGCAAGAGTTTTCGAATTGTGAGTTGGGAAGGGGTATACATGGCTATATAAAGAAAGAGGTGAAGCATGAGGTGTCTTAAGGGACTTTCCATGTGTCTTTAGCCTAGGGCCTGATGGCCATGAAAGAGGACAGATCATGTACTCTTCTTGGATATCCAAATTTGGTCCTAAGAGTCCATAGATCCTTCTAGGCCATCCCCACCGTTTTTCAAGAAAGAAATCACCTCATTGGTTGATAGCTTTTAAAGATAAGCACCTTTATAGAGAGGGTAATCCCTATAATGCCATTGGAAAGAAATACTATCAAACCAAGGTAAAACTAGGTTCTCCAATGATTAAAAATATCGTTAATGGTAAGGGAATATCTAAGAATTAAAATTGAGTTGATAATTTTCAAAGAAAACCTCCCAATTGGGTAAATTGCATAAAAGTTTAGAATGTACCTAAAATTGCATAACTTGCAGAAACAACATCCAAATCAAACCAAATTTGAAAATTAGGGCCATTTTATGTTTTCAAATCATATCAAAAGGTTGGATTAAAGTTTAGAGCACTTAATTATGGTAATTAAGCTTTTACTGAGGTATTTGTGCATAAACCCTTATATTGGTACAATTAGTGAATAAATGTTCACTAAACCACTATAAATTCCACTAATTAAATAGAAAGGCCAATAAGGATAGAAATGAAAGGAAATGATGGGAAAGAGGGTCAAAAGTTAAAATTCCATTATTTGGTATGTTACAACACTCCACCCCTTAAAGAGGATTTTGTCCCCGAACTCACAAGCAAGAAGGGAAGGGTGAGTGTGCAACATCTCATCACAAAACTTCACATTATTTCTCCAACCTTAACTTCCACCAAACAACTCATCAACATATACTCCACCAGCATCTCGACATAGGTTAGGTTATCAAGGATCACCTAGGTTCCATTACTTAGATATTCTTTTTAGGAGTTTTAACATTATTTACATTTGTGGCTCATTAACATTATATTCATTCTGATATCACATTATCACCATTATTTTAATTATGGCATGTCATAATCACTTTATTACCAAGGAAGTTATATTTCATTATCATCCATGAAACATCGTATATATACATATATATATATCTCATTTATCTTACTAAGAATTTTAGCAAAATTATGGGTTACTCAATTCCCTCAATATACTTGATGATTATCCTTAATATTTTGAACTTCGATTTCATTATCCTTATACTATCACCACATTAAGTTATAACGAATTATTTTGCATGAAATATTCAATTTGTCTTTAAGTATTCATTCAACACAAATTATGTCACATCAATTACATATATTTATATTAAACATTATCTCATTACCCCATTATGTTTATTTCTCACATTAATGTCATCATTAATCATTTTCTCATATTTATTTATATTATTGATTTGCACATTTATGTGAACCGAATCACTTCATATTCATATTGAAGCCATTCCATGTATTTTAATGATCAAGGTGAGGCATATTACGAATTGATTCACATTAAGTGACTAATCTTGTGTGTATTAGATAACAAGGTGACATACCATGCATTTCATATTGATGACTTGATTAATATGTGACTAGATGATTATATATCATTTATGTGTATCAAAGTATGTTAACTGATTATGGAACCTAATGTCATTAATGTATCATGAAAGGCATTAAGGATGTATATGTTAAGGTTAGATGATTACAACTTAGGGTTTAGGTTAATATGATCACTATATTTTACTTAGCATGTATTAAGTCCAAGATTAGGTTACAGTCATCTTACTTGTCATTTCATTAGAGTTTATTGATTTATGACATGGGAAACACCATGCATATCCATTAGGATTAATATGTGAGTTACTCATATTATGTGCATTAGGTATTCATTAGGGTTTGAACATATAAATTGTTCCTCAGATGATCATTATATGTTCATTACTATATAAACAAGCACGTTAGGCTATAACTATAACTTGTTTGGACCCCACTAAGGTTTCAAGCGCAACAACCTCCTAAGTATGGGGTTAGGGTTTCTAAAGATAGTATAGATAGATTTCAAGATGTCATATGTCTCCATCCCCCTAAAGAGGATTTCATCCTCAAAATCTAACCACCCAACATAATCAAACTAACTATACTCCACCCTTTAAAGAGTTTGAACTATCAAGCCAAAATACACTAGGGTTAAAGGATGAGTCTAACTAAACCATATATAAGATCCATCACACATCCACTGTGCACTCTGATAGCTCACTTAACCCCAAACTTCAAAATCTAGGTTCTAGGGATAAACTATCCAAGCATGTGGCCCCAAGGGACATAAGGAGACTATCTTGGTATCCATCCTCAAACAAGTCATCATACACCTAAAACTTAGGGTTCCCAAAGATATACAACATAGTTGTCTAAGGTCACTATTTCCTAAAAGAAAACTATTTCAGACAATCCATTTCAGCTTAGGCCAGGTCGATATCATATGGATCTGGGAGTCCTCATAAACCAAGCAAGTGGCACAGAGGAAAATATTGTCAGCCCCTGAAACCCTGATCCATTCTAGACACCTTTGCTTCAACTTCATGTCCTAATAGTTGCCTAAAGGCGAACCTAAACAACATTAAGTTATGCATATTTTAGTTATGAGTATTTTAGAGTTTTATTCATCATGATACTAATATGGAACTATAGGGTCCTAAATCAACCTTTCATCATTTATAGATCAACTCTAGGGAAATCATGTCACCAAAAGGAACTATGTAAGGCAGGAATTCTAATTAGGGAGACAAAACTAAAATAGTCAGATTCCGACTACCATGGGATCTAATACCATGTTGTAAAAGAGTGAAATCACCCCTTTACTAAAGATTTGAAGAATTGACATCCACTCTAAACCCTCTCAGAGGTATCATGGAATGGGCATAAATTTTCCAAATTTATTAAACATTGGTATACAAAAGACCATTAGAAAGCAGCAGAATAAAAAATAATTGACTATATTCAGTTTCATAAAAGGTTTACAAAAATACATCAAATTCTCCCATTAGGGTTTACATCAAGACACACAATCAGTATCTAGATAGAGGGAAGTCTAGACTACTACAATCTTGTCTCCAAGCAACATCTCCAGTAGTTATGGCCATGTTGGAAGTTATGTTCTCCTTGGTCATGTTCAACACCTCGATCTAAACCTGGGTGGTGGGGAAATCACCCAGCAAGAGAGAGAAATACAAGGTATGTGTCAAATAATGAACAAGAACAAAAGATAAGGAAACAACATGAAAGTAAAGGCTGATATTTCATCATAAGATGAACAGAACACGAGTATGAGGCTATGCCATTAACAATTATATTAAAAATGATTTGCATGTAAGATAATTATGTCTACCTAACTAAGTAGGGTTGAGGCACCTACCGAACCTATAACCTTAGGTGAGGGGAGAATAATACATTCCCAGTCACCTACAATATTATGGGGAGAATAAGACATTCCCCAGGGTGATTATTTACATGCCCTCTATGGGTGGTTATACATAAGTACCGCTACTTTAAATTAAATAGAACATAAATCCACATGCTAGAAAAATTGGTCATGGTAAGAATAATCATATGAATCAGTAATCATGGCAGTGGGGTACTAAGACCCAAGAATAATATTCCAAAACTGGTTTATGAGGCAAGTATAGAAAAAGATTCAAGAGTATATGAAATAGGGTTTAATAAAGCCTCATTATAGAAAAATAGGTTAAGGCACAATTATTCCCAACTTAAGGTGTAAATGCACATACATAGCACATACCTCTCTTACTGATATCAATTACTAACTTTCACCACTTTAATTGAGTCCAAGTTCCACTTTGCCTATTTTCAATGTATTAACATGTATTAGAGTACATAGTGCACATTAATGTATAGAAACCCTAATTTTTGACCTTTTTAGAAAAAAACTCGGATATAGACTCTTAAAACATAACCAATAAACTTAATAAGTTCTCTTGATTGAGAAAACATTTTTATGTTAATTTTGGAGTTATGATTATTAAGATGTAATTTTTATGGATTTTATGCATTAAATTCATTTTACAAAAATCACCCTTCGTAAAACAATAAAATCTGACCTTAAAAATATTTTTATTAGATAGAGATTAATTTTCCAATTCTAAAACATATTTATTTGTCAAATTTGGATAAGTGGTTTAGAAGATATGAATTTTTCAATATTGACCAATAGGAAATTGCCACATCATCAAACTGATCGAGATAATTAAAGACGGAGAGGGAGAAAACACCATTTGACCCAAGATCAGGTTTGAAGTTTATTATATAACCAAACTACATATTCTACAGAAGATAAAATAGCAAGAAACCAAAACCTTAGAAGAACATGATAAAAAGAGATGGAAATCATCGATTTTAAACATAGAAGCATGAGTTTTAAGCATGTACTAAGCAATATATGAGAAGGGGGTTAACAAAACTTGCCTCTAGGAAGGTAATAAGGTTAAAATAGAAAGGATTCCGAGATTAGAAGGTCTGGGTGCTTCAAACCAAGCTTCTATCTTGAGCAAAGATCACCTTCTCCAATTTAGAGGTGCAAACCCTAGCAAAAGAGCATGGAGATGAGATGTTTTAGGGTTTTAGGTGGAGTTTTACCATGTATGGTCATGGTTCCGACCAAGAATAAGGTTTAAGGAAGACTAACAGTATCAAAATATGGAAGGAAGGGAGGAAACTTACTAGTTTTGGTTGAAATTACCAAGGAGGAGCTTTAGAAACCCTCATAGAACAATTTGGAAGCCCTAGGAGCCTTCTTCACCAAGGTAGGCTCCCTCTATTACCTTGGGACAGCAACTTTGTGGCCAAATACATAAGGAAATATTATTTAAGCTAGAGAAAAGAAAAGGAGAGTAAGAGTTTTCGAATTGTGAGTTGGGAAGGGGTATACATGGCTACATAAAGAAAGAGGTGAAGCATGAGGTGTCTTAAAGGACTTTCCATGTGTCTTTAGCCTAGGGCTTGATGGCCATGCAAGAGGACAGCTCATGTACTCTTATTGGATATCAAAATTTGGTCCTAAGAGCCCATAGATAATTCTAGGCCATCCCCACCGTTTTTCAAGAAAGAAATCACCTCATTGGTTGATAGCTTTTAAAGATAAGCACCTTTATAAAGAGGGTAATCCCTATAATGCCATTGGAAAGAAATACTATCAAACCAAGGTAAAACTAGGTTATCCAATGGTTTAAAATCTCTTTAATGGTAAGGAAATATCCAAGAATTAAAATTCAGTTGATAATTTGTAAAGAAAACCTCCCAATTGGGTAAATTGCATAAAAGTCCAGAATGTACCTAAAATTGCATAACTTGTACAAACAACATCCAAATCGAACCAAATGTGAAACTTAGGATCATTTTATGTTTACAAACCATATCAAAAAGTTATATTAAGGTTTAGAGCACTTAAATATAATAATTAAGCTTTCACTGAGGTATTTGTGGATAAACCCTTATATTGGTACAATTAGTGAATAAATGTTCATTAAACCACTATAAATTCCACAAATTATATAGAAAGGACAATAAGGATAGAAATGAAAGGCAAAGATGTGAAAGAGGGTCAAAAGACCAAATTCCAGAATTCGGTATGTTACAAGTTGTGAACAATAGAATGGTAGATTACCTATGGTTGATGATAGGTGAACCTTTGATAATGCTTGATTATTGATCATGATTGTATGATCCCTAAAGATGAATCATTAAGAATGGCGTGCATGATGACAAGAGAGATAGGGTATGGTGGATACCCATGGTATGGTAATAGTAATGTGTATTTCTTAATACACAATCTATGACTTATGCTTCATGTGTTCATAATAATGGATGATTGTTACAATCCTATAAACCCTAATCTTAATGATATGATAATCATGATAAGTTCTTTAAAGATTGTATTTGGTGATCAAGTTATCTCTTTGATATGCTCCCTAACCATGCAGGTATTATCAATTGAATTCATAGCCAGGTAAGAGTTATGATGACTATATCATTATGTGCCTTATGTGGAATTTGGTATATGAGAAATATCTGAGTAATGATGATGTGCCATGTTGATAAGATAACGTGTATCACTAGTATGATGAGGAAGGTCTGATGACCTGATAAAGGTTGAGTGCCAAAATGAGGTGTTATCCTCTAATAGTAACCAGAGGGATTGATATCCCATGATGATGTATGATGATGAAGCCTTGAGAGGAAGTGGCATTGTGTGATGAAATGAGGGATTGATATCCCATGGCAACATGATGATTGTTGAGGACATTGAGAATAACAGTAATAATGTGACACAGGATAATGGAATTTAATGTTTTTTATGTTTTATATATGGTTGTTTAATACAACTTGGTTGCCCCAACAATCCACTTAAAATGTATTAACTAAATACAGATGAACTTTCATGTAGTTTGCCATGGCCATAGATCCATCATCATCAGTAGTTGGTGATGGTGAAATGGCTTCTATTGTGGGTTAACCCGGAGCACATATTGTTGAATATGTGGGGTTTCTCCTAGCCGAAAATAGGAGGATTAGAGTGCAACTGCGGTTGTAAAATTAAGATGTGTATAAGAGCATGGTGAACAAGCCCATGGCTCAGTGTGATGGAGCATGAATGCGTTCATGGCTCAGGAGCATGGTGAATAGGCCTGTGGCTCATGATATACTAGCACCGAGACCTGTACCAGGGCAGGCTAGATAAAAAGGGTAGACTGCATGAGCTAACCCTGTGGCTGAGGCCACTCAAGAAAGAGACTACGGTCCTTCTTTGGTTATCGTGCACTAACCATGAAGAGCTGATGTCGTGGAGTCCAACTCTTCCATTGACCTTGTATGGCACCGATTTTGGGCTTTGCAGCCGAAGGTTGGAATTGAGCGGTACAGCTCACTTCCTCAGGGCATAATAATTTGTAATCAAGAAGTATAGTATCTTTGCTTAGGGCAAATACAAAACATTGGTTGAGGCCTTAGATGATTTAAGCTTTCTCATATGCTTTTAAAAGGTTTTTATGTAAGTTTTCATATACATGTTCTTCATATTCCTTCTTGCATAACTGGTTAGCTATTATCAGTTGGTTATTTTGATCTATCTCCTCAGTTATCTGTGATAATAATAAAGTTGGTAGAGGGTTATGTTTCTCGCTGGGACTGTGTGTCTCACCCCGCTGGTTAATAAACTTTTTAGGTGGATGTTTCTGGCGAGATGAAGATCATGTGGCTGAGATGATAAGCAGAGGTATCGTACCTGGTGGAATAGATAGTGTCTTGTAGTAGAGTCATATGTGTCATCCTTGTACACTCAGGTCTTCGGGAGAGTTTTCGATGTTTCTGATAAGATGATCGATACATGTTTTTGGCTTCTGTACATTGATGTAATAAATCAGCATGTGGAACAGTTCTTTCAAGTAACACGATGATGGGAAATTATGTTGTAGCACCTTGAAAATATGTTATGAAACGAAAGTGTTGGCTCAGATGCAATATGTCTCATCTTATGGTGCTTGTTGTAAATCGGTTTTAATTTCCTATGATTTTCGGTAATTCGCTGGTTAGTATGTAATCGTGTTTTGTTCAAGATGGGATGTTTCAAGTGGTTGGTATCATAGCTCTAGGTTCGCCGAGTCTACAGGTTCACTAGGACTAGGATTAGGATGGTGTCTATGGGTTGGACCGTGACATAAAATATGGTGCATACTACCTAATCTCAGTACTTGATGCCCTAGCCATGTATTCAAATATTGAAGACAAAGGTAAGTATGGAGCATTAGATTGTTTCCTCCTTGATTACTCTGATCAAGTAGTCATTCTGGAGCAATCTAAAGAGAATAACAAATCAGGAAATACAACGTTAATACCTTCATCATGTTATAAAAGAGGTAAATGAATGCACCATAACCCCTTAATACCTGGATGCTTGGTAATAAAAAGAAGAAGTAACGGTTCTATGAAACCTAAAACCGTATGAGAATATGATGAGATAAATTCTTAAAACTATAATCTCAAGAGATATACCTGGCAAAAGATAGAATAACCTATGATAACACAGTATGTTAAAGCACAAAACTTACACAAGATGAAGAAGATGCCTAAAAACCAAGATAAAGTTAAAAGAAATAGAAGAACAAGTGATGAGTAAACTAGATGGAACCTAAGATAATATCAGACTAACCAATGAACATAAGCAAAAATAAGAAAGTATAAAGTGCAATTCATGATAAGAAAAAGGGAACAAGGGATCCCTGTTCAATAAATAATAAGTGAAGAGTAACAATCTTTTCCACAAAGAGAGAACCAAAAATGTGATATAATCAGGAAAAGATCATGAAAATGATAGAACAACAATAAGGGAAAAAGTGTAATGACATGTAATTGTCTTGATGATTCTTGTGCTGATTGCAAGGAAACCAAGAAGAAATAGGGTAAAACCAGATGGAACAAAGTTTAATGATGCATAAACAGTTGAAAACTCATGTAAGGATCAAAGAAAGTGATAATATCCCCCCCTGATATGAAACCATAGATGTTGATGGGGTGATAGGAGGAGTTTGTTCCCTTGTGTTCCTTCCTTCCGAGGGAATGGCAGTCAAGTGGACCTTGTTTCACTTGATATGTATGCTTTTGGAGTGATCTCTGGTTGGATACTTTGAAAAGTATCAGTTGATCTTAGACTTTAGTTTCCAAGATGGAGATGCATGTGATAGGTGACGACGGTAGGATCCTCCTAACACATTTTGATCTGGTGACGATGGTAGAAAATGGGTGTGATACCGGAAGAGATGTGTTTTGGCTCATGAGATGGATACTAAGGTGAGGAATCCTAGTATACGAGAAGTGTGAAGTGTATGAGAAGGTGAGTGCATGCCTTCTGGTAAGAGAGTTAAGAAACATGCATCGTGGAGGTATGGTGGTGAACCATCTTGATAGATCATCCTTGACCTTGAACCCATAAACTTGAAGCTTGTTTTGGAGTCTGGATCTATGTGGTGACCCTTGAGGCAGCATTTCAGCAACACAGAGGAACACTGATGAGGATAAGCAAGTGAGGACCGGATGGTTTGACCAAGAAGCGGAGGGCAACAGGCAACAGTTAGATCTTGTGACATGAGCTAGCTAGAAATGGTAGGATGACCAGTGAGTGGTGGTAGGTTGAATGGAATCACTCCATTCTGCTTTGTCTTCTTCTTACCTCTTATCTGCCTCAGTTGATCCAATTTAGGATGTACCCTCCTTTCAATGCTTATAGCGTGTTTGGAAGATGTTTCCTTCTTGTTGGTCAGGAGAGAGATAACATGTTTTCGAGCACCTTGATGGATGACCTAGTTGTATTGGATGAAGTATATCCTTCTCGTATCCTTTCTTTTCCTAGACATGATAGTCAAGCAAATCTCTTTCCACTTGACATATCGAGGATCGAGATAACTATAGAAATGGATATCCTTGGAAAGGGTGAAGTGGTCTCAGATGGAGAAGTTGGCTTTGGCTCAACCTAGCTAAGTGCCTATAGTATGGCTATCACCTGTTAGGGGTTTATGCTATGCATAAACATGGCATCGGAAGGCATGCACCCAAGGAAAAGAATTGTTGTAAGATCGTGGGGGGGAAGTTCATCAAGTTAAGCCTGATTCCTTGGAATAATCCTAGCTAAATATCGAGTAAAGGAAGGTCCAGGTAGGATGTGCATCGGTTAGAGAAGGATGAACAAGGTTTGTGATAGTGCATATCTATTACCACCCGAGTTGGTGCTTGTTGTGCCTTTGGAACCGATATGAAGTTGTGGCAGCCTTGCATCCAAGATGATGTGGTATATCTTGCTATATTATGTGTATACATGTGTATGTATCTTATGATAATCCATTCTGAGATCAATCTCCCTGGATTAGAAGCATCCTTTGTGGACGGAAAAGGAACAGTTGGAATGTATATAGAAGAAGGATAGGGATACAAGCCATGAGAAGCATAGGTGTTGAGCTTGTAAGATTAGAGTAGCGCAGATCAGAGTAGCACAGTGGAAGCATAACAAGAAAGGCAATATATCAGTAAAAGGAACTGATACCTGAGTCATACAAGTTGCATGAGATGTTCCAGTATCTAAAGAGTGTTATCAGACAATGTGTTGGCTCTAGAAGAAGAGCAAGTACGTTGGTCATAGATTAATGACACCTAGGATATTTTGTGGAGTTGTATGATGTGATGCGTGAGTAACACCCATCTTCCTTCCACTCGGGATTTCGAGGATGAAATCCTTGTTAGGGGTTTATGACTTGTAAGGACCCTGACCCATGACCCTGGTTGTTTTGTTTAAGAAAGGTTCCTAGATCCTTAATCTAACCTCTCAAGATGTTTTGATATCATGTGACAAGCTTATATTTCCAGTTTGGTCTCGTTTAGATGTTGTTTGAACAATGTTTGCTTGTTTTGGACCAAAGTGCAATTTACCCAAAGTAAGGGGTTATATTGCAATATGTCACATGTATATCATATCTTTAGTTCTCCAGCATCATTATATATAGAATGATGCTATGCGGCACCTTGTCGAGGGCCCATGTTCCAAGTTTGAGCTTGGTTGGATGATGTTTGTGCTTTGTGTGCTAGTTTTGGTGCAAATTGCAAATTACACAAAATGGAGGGTCAATATGCAATTTATCTGCTCTAGAGTCTTCTTGCTTCAGTTTGGCATCACCTAGTACATGTATGAAGTCTTGGGCATTGTTTGCATGATAGTTGAGGAGTGACATCTCTATATGGTTTTAATGCCTTATATGTCACATGTGCTATCTTGTCCTTTAGTGTATTAGGTAGAGCTTGGAGTTTGTATTGGTTTAAGGGGTGTATCGCCCATGGAGGGTGCCCAGCTACACGATACACAGCCTAGAGTGTATCACCAGGCCGTGCATGTGAAGCTTGGGTGGCAACAAGTGGCGTTAAGAGAATGGGCAAGTGGCATCTTAAGTTATGTGGTTATGACACCTTTCCTTTGCTACCTCTCTCTTCCTTGGTGTATACAACTCCCTTCCTCCTTACCCAAGTGATCCTTTTCGTCCACCTCTTTCCCCTTCCTTTATGTGACGAGCTTGGGAGCTTTGGGAGCTTAAGGAAACTCCCATGGAGCTTGGGAGGCCGAGCTCCTTGCCCATGGAGATCTCTTGCTCAAGATCCAACCTTGGTGAGTCATGCTTCTTTGCTAGCTTTTCTTGTGCTTTCTTCTTCATCTCCTTCTTCCCCTATCATCCATGTATGGATCCTTGATGAGATTAGGCAAGTCTGTGGTTATCTCCCCCTCTTTTCTTCTTCTTGAGCTATACATAATCATGGCTTCTTCTTCTTCTTTTGTTTCTTGAGGTGATGATGATGGTGCCGAAGGCATTCTTAGAGCTTTAGATGGATGATCTTCATGGTGAGGAATGTGGGTTTTATACTTGGATCAGGAAGCTTTATGAATTTCATGGAGATCCTCTTAAGGTGGGTTACATAACTCTTAACCATCTCTATTATGTTCACTCTCCATATGTGCACACATTGATTCTTGTCTTTAAATCGATATCCTTCTCTATGATAGTTGTGTATGTGGAACTTGAGATCTATTCTAATGGAAATGGCCACGTTTTATTACTATCTTTATCTTGTTGTCCTTGTTCAATATGGTAATGGGTGTCTTGAGGTTGAAGATGACTAACCCGATATGGTGCCTTACCTGATATGGGGCTTTGCCCGATACAGAACCTTGTCTAATATAGTACCTTGCCCGATAGGCTATGCTTTGGCTGATGGATCATGAGAAATACCCCTTTCTCTCCTTGGACTTGAGAGGTGAGCCTATGCTCTAGTAGCTTGGGCAAAACTCCTCTCTCTCCTTGGTTGTTTAAAGGTGAGCCTATGGCCTAGATGTTTGGGCAATATGTTGAGTTGGTTGGCCGATAGGTGTTGCTCTACCCTTGTTGCCCGATATGTAAGAGGTTGTGCAAAACCCCTCTCACTTGGTTGTTGAGAGGTGATCCAACACTCTTGGTATCCTTAGGCGATATGTTGTGGTGACCGATATCCTTTTTCCTACCCTAGGATTAGGGTTTAGACGTTATGGTTGGTTGACACCTAGTTAGTCCCTTGGCCGATAAAAGTGTTGACCTTAGTGTTGAGATGATGATCTACCCTAGTTTCATGACATGTTCTTAGGGGTGAAACCTTGGTTGGTACCTTGGGCGGTATGGGGTGGTTATGCCTTGGTGATGGGTATCCTTGATTTGGTATAGGGAAACTGATAGACTGATCCTTGGTAAGGATGATACCCTTAGAGGTAGTGCTGCCCGATATCCCTCTCCTTCCTTGAGTCATATCTTGGGTGATGCAGTAGTATGAGTCTAGGGTGTTATATGGTAGATGCCTTGTTGATCCCTACTCGATATGGTGCTTGATAGTTGAGTTAGTTAGGCGTTGCCTGATATGATGTGTTTCCCGTTATGATGTGTTGGGCGACACGGCTTTGACGTGCTTTGCATGATACATTAGATGAGAACCCTACCCATTGAGTAAGCTTTTGGGTGATACGAAGTCTCCCTACCCGATATGCCTTGGTGAAGGACCTAACCCAACACCCTTGCTTACCCGACACACACACACACACCTATAGAGGTCTTAGCCGATATCATCAGCACTAACCCGATATAAGCATGTTGGTACATGATAGCTCGGGCGACACAAGGGTTAAGTGCTTGGTCAATACCCTATTAGATGAGATGATGCTTTGACCGGTATGGCTTGCTCGATACATGTATATGCCCTTGCCCGATACATGCCTTCTCTTGGTTGGTTACCCAACACATTGAGAGTTATATGTTGGTAGGCTTCTGAGCTTGGGCGATATAGTGTTTAGGGCGGCACACGTTGAGAGCTTTGGGCGATAAGGTTATGTGGCTCTTAGCCGACATGGTTACCTGGTTGCCTAACCCGTTATGAAAGGAGACATGATTTGCCCTATATCCCCGAAGATGGTCCCTTGATCAGGACGGGCTGAGGTGTGTTTGGATGATATGGCCTTGGTGGCCTCTTTGCACGACATGTTTTGCCCCACATCAGGCATAAGTGTAGTTTGTGGGTCTTACCCGATATCATCTTGCTTAATGCTCTCCCTGATATAGGTGTTAACCGATATGGCAGGTTGTGTCCTAACTCGATAATCCTAAGTGTTACCTTGAGCCCTAGATGTTAGTATGATATCTTGTTACCTTGGACCCATATCTTTGACCATGATGATAAGGTATGACGAATGGGTTGTGAACAATAGAATGGTGTATTACCTATGGTTGATGATAGGTGAACCTTTGATATTGCTTGATTATTGATCATGATTGTATAATCCCTAAAGATGAATCCTTAAGAATGGTGTGCATGATGACATGAGAGATAGGGTATGGCGGATACCCATGGTATGGTAATAGTAATGTGTATTTATTAATACACCATCTATGACTTATGCTTCATGTGTTCATAATAATGGATGATTGTTACAATCCTATAAACCTTAATCTTAATGATATGATAATCATGATATGTTCTTTAAAGATTGTATTTGGTGATCAAGTTATCTCTTTGATATGCTCCCTAACTATGCAGGTATTATCAATTGAATTCATAGCCAGGTAAGAGCTATGATGACTATATCATTATGTGCCTTATGTGGAATTCGGTATATGAGAAATATCGGAGTAATGATGATGTGCCATGTTGATAAGATAACATGTATCACCAGTATAATGAGGAAGGTCTGATGACTTGATAAAGGCTGAGTGCCTAAATGAGGTGTTATCCTCTAGTGGTAACCTGCGGGATTGATATCCCGTGATGATGTATGATGATGAAGCCTTGAGAGGTAGTGGCATTATGTGATGAAATGAGGGATTCATATCCCATGGCAACATGATGATTTTTGAGGGCATTGAGAATAACAATAATAGTGTGACACATGATAATGGAATTTAATGTTGTTTATGTTTTATATATGGTTGTTTAATACAACTTGGTTGCCCCAACAATATACTTAAAATGCATTAACTAAATACAGATAGATGAACTTTCATGTAGTTTGCCCCGGCCATAAATCCATCATCATTAGTAGTTGGTGATGGTGAAATGGGTTCTCCTGCGAGTTAACCCAGAGTGCATATTGTTGAATATGTGGGGTTTCTCCTAGACGAAAATAGGAGGATTAGAGTGCAACTGCGGTTGTAAACTCAAGATGTGTATAAGAGCATGGTGAACAAGCCCATGGCTCAGTGTGATGGAGCATGAATGTGTTCATGGCTCAGGAGCACGGTGAATAGACCTGTACCAAGGCAGGCTAGATAAAAAAGGGTAGACTGTGTGAGCTAACCCTGTGGCTGAGGCCACTCAAGCAAGAGACTGCGGTCCTGCTTTGGTTATCGTGCTCTGACCACGAAGAGGTGAGATCATGGATTCTGGTTCTTCCATTGACCTTGTATGGCACCAGTTTTGGGCTTCGCAGCTGAAGGTTGGATTTGAGCGGTACGACTCACTTCCTCATGGCATAATAATTCATAATCAAACTATATAGTATCTTTGCTTAGGGAAAATACAAGACATTGGTTGAGGCCTTGGATGATGTAAGCTTTCTCATATGCTTTTAAAAGGTTTTTGTGTAAGTTTTGATATACATGTTCTTCATATTCCTTCTTGCATAAATGGTTAGCTATTATCAGTTGGTTAGTTTGATCTATCTCCTCAGTTATCTGTGATAATAATAAAGTTGGTAGAGGGTTATGTTTCTCGCTGGGACTGTGTGTCTCACCCCACTGGTTAATAACCTTTTTAGGTGGATGTTTCTGGCGAGATGAAGATCATGTGTCTGAGATGATAAGCAGAGGTATCGTACCTGGTGGAATAGATAGTG
The DNA here is from genome assembly GCA_963693085.1 of Alisma plantago-aquatica. Classification (NCBI taxonomy): domain Eukaryota; kingdom Viridiplantae; phylum Streptophyta; class Magnoliopsida; order Alismatales; family Alismataceae; genus Alisma; species Alisma plantago-aquatica. Next base: position 1,262,494,795 of record OY856409.1, read on the forward strand.
TGTAGTAGTAGAGTCCTATGTGTCATCCCTATACACTCAAGTCTTCGGGAGAATTTTTCAATATTTCTGATAAGATAATCAATACGTGGTTTTTAGCTTCTGTATATTGATGTAATAAATCAGCATGTGGAACAATTCTTTCATGTAACACGATGATAGGAAATTATGTTGTAACACCTTGAAAATATGTTATGAAAAGTAAGTGTTGGCTCAGATGCAATATGTCTCATCTTATGGTGCTTGTTGTAAATCGGTTTTAATTTCCTATGATTTTAGGTAATCCATTAGTTAGTATGTAATCGTGTTTTGTTTGAGATGGGATGTTTCAGTACTAGTCACCAACACACTCTCCCACAACCAGTTGCTTTTCTACAATTGTCTTTCCCTTGTTGTTCCTCCCTGGATAGGTAAAACTTGCTTGGGCTCTCTCGGTTACCAAAACCAAAGAGGACAACAACTTTACAGAGCAACTGATGTTCTAAGTTGTGTCTTTGGAGAAGCCCCCTGTACCCCTCTATTTATAGTAGAGGGCAGGGTCAGGGTTCCCAGTCTGTGTGGGAGTAGAAGGGTCTAGATTTTCCATGAATAATTTGCACTAAGGCAGGCAAACTGGTCAGTTCACTAGGTCAACCGGTCAGTTGGCATAGTGAATCAATCAGTTCACTTAGTGAACTGGGAAGTTCACAAGCCAGACCTGCTTGCGATTGACTTTTCTAATTCGTTTCTAATTAATGCAAATATTAATTCTTATCCCAATCGAATTGAACAAGTGAAACGGGAAACTTTTCTCATGAACTAGGAAACCCAACACATGCTCATTTGGTCCAAGTGAACCGATCGGTTCACCAGAGTGAAACGGTCATCTCACTGACCATGAGTTGATCAGTTCACCCAGTGAACTGGTCGGTTGGTGGTCCAGATTGTGCAAAACTCAATCAATTCAGTTCTCAATCAATCTGACGCTCTAATCAGTTGGTTGAACACTTGAACTTGATGATTCTGGTCAAGTCTATTGATTGAATGTTTCATTGAGTACCTAAACACTTTAGTAATCAATCCAAACATCATTCCTAGATAAACTCCTCTTCCAGGTCAATCCTATGTGTGTGATTCTATAGGTCCCATATCACGTTGGCAGTGAATGTCCATAACTAGCTTATGACATCACAAGCAAAGATAGGTGCCTAGTCGCACGTCAGTGCTACCCAAGTGAATGGAAAGTTGGAGAACAACCTTCAACCTACAGTGTGTAATTGGTGTTCTAGTGAATGTATAATTCCTTTGTCTCTGATATCCTAAATGAACTCAAGGCATGGAGTTGTCATCCTTTCAATGTTCATTCATGTTTCTTGAATAAGAGCAGACTGACTGAGATAGATGTGAACTCAATATCATATATTGATTCATATGTGCATGTACATGCACATGCTATCCTCAGTCTCACTTATCAAGTGGCCTGGACATCATACTCCCTTAGGAGGGAAAATCTCATATCTATCACTCACAGTCTACCTCATGTGCCAAAGCCACCCAATCATCACCTTTATAACAACCCATGTTTCAGGACTACATTTTATGAAGTCAAAGTGTACCCAATCGCATTCAATGAGTGTAGTGATTTCAGGTCTAAGAATCACAATCACCACCATCACTATGAGAGATGATTCAGACTACCATGTCATGGTTCCATGTCTCACTCTCATGGTGGGTCTGTCTGATACACTGTTCTCTAACATGTATCTATGTGCTTGGTTTCATATCATATATCATGACTAATGAGACATTGTCATCAACCAACACACACTCTATTCTTGATGTGTCATTGTTGTCTATCAACCTTCCACAATGACATCTGACTAGGGACATAACATGAATGTACATACTCTTAGTATCAGTATGATCTCATTATTCAAGTCACATACTTGAAGACATACATCATTGAGTATTGTCATTCTTTAGACATTCATTCTGCTTCATCATTATCTCATAATGGATTGAACCATAATAAATTGGAAGCTTGCCTTTTTGATATTTATCAAATCAATCATGACGTATGCCAATTCAATCATCATATGATTGGCTCTCAGGGCATACATACCAACAAACTCCCACTTACACTTAGAGCCAATCACCTTTGAATCATATTCTTAGTGATCTCTAAACATGTCCAACATGTTTTTGTTGCACTAGTGCTAATCTAGTGAGTTAGCAACATTTTTCTTTAGTCGATATATTGCATGTTTCACATCTCCTTGCTATACAACATTCCGTATGAGATGGAGTTTCCATAATATGCTATCTGATATTCCTTGCCTAACAATTAGCTCCATTATTTGACTTTGTATTTCTACTTTGTCATCAATGGTTGGAATATATATATATAAGTTCATCTCCATGAACTTCTAGATCCATATGGTATCCTATGGTGTTCTCAATGCAAGGATACTCGACATTCCTTTGAGAATTAAATGGCTTTTAATTTTACTCAGAACATTTCCACTTAACAATACTTGTTCACTTTACAATTGAATATACCTTTTATATTTTGTATTTTGCGATCAATTTCTATCATTTCAGAAGCTTGCATTAGTGTAACTAATTTACACTCAACTCTTCCTTTTATTACCATAAAACTAATCCTTTAATACTTCATAAGTACTTAAATAAGTTCTTTATGGAATTCCAGTGATTCTCACTGGAAGTAGACATACATCCACTCATCATGTCCAGTATATACGAGATATCTGGATGAGCATATCATATTGTCATGTCCAATATATATAAGATGATGAATGCATATATATTTTCTTGTCATGTCTGATACATATAAGATAATGGGATGATTACATACATGATAGATCCAATTGCGAATGCATAAGGAATCTAGCTATGTGTTCCTATTCTTCATAAAAATTTGGGACACTAGGCATTTGAGAGACTCACTCCATGCAACATGGACAAGTTTTCTCCCAATGAATCTTTGTCTACTGAATCCTTCAACATAGATTGCCAATGTGTGTTTTCTTTTATCAAGTTAAAAGGATTTTGAGAACTCTCTCTATAGGTCTCTATTCCTATCACATAGTACATTTCTCTTTATTCGTTAAAGAAGGTATTTCCATACCACTTTCTATTCTTATAATGTTTCATTCCTCATCATCATGTGGAATATGAATGTGCTCCCACTAAATCTTTGTAATCACAGACCCCTTCTTTATTTTGATATATCAGTCAAACCTTTTGACTATATAATCAAAGTAAATACTCCAGTTCTGAGGTGCTTGTATTTAATCAATCATATTGATTAATCTCTTGTAACTTATAGACTGCATTTGCATTAATGAAATTATAAAATCCTTCAGGTTGTGTCACGTACACAACCTCATGTTATTCCTTCTAGGAATGTGGTTTTAATATCCACATGCCAAATTTCATAGTCTTCAAGTTCCAATAGCAAGCATGATCATTTATGGCCTATAACTACTGCAATTAGTTAAATAAATTCATCAGGTTCAACACCTTGAACTTGAATTCATTTCAACCAATCAACTCTTCAAATGTTATCCATGTCAGTCTTAACTCTTAAGACCCAATTGAACTTATGGGTTTTATCCCTATAAGTGCTACCATTAAGGTCATACCTTATTTGGTTCACATGGAAGTTATTTTGGATCTCATGGCTTCAAGCCATAACTCAAAATCTAGTTCCTCAACATCATCTAGATAGATTATTGTCTCATCATCATATGACCCATTCATCACCTCTGAGTTTGTAGGATATCATTATCCTTCAAGCTCAAGGTGTTTTCTACTAGATATATGAGGTGTATCTGTTACATAATGAATTTGAGATTCCACAACACTTGTGATTCTTAATCTCCTTTTGTACCTTATCATATTTCAATGTTATAATGTTGATCTCGAATATTTTGAGTTCTACTTCTCTCCCACTGATTCTTTTGGAATTCAAATATCCTTATAACAAACATTTTGTTATTGGATTGAGATTAATATTCAACTAACATTATGTGATTTTTGAATGAAGCTCTTTCTAAGAAACTAGTTTTCTTATATGAGTATTCAATCATTAAAATACGTATTGGAACATTTCCAATATCATATCTCATATGGTGTCTTTTGTACCTTTTGAATGGTACATTTATGTAGTGCAAAGCTTGTTCTTTAGAAGAATTCTAGAAGATTAGTTATTTGTTTGATGATCATGCTCTTACTATTTAGAGTATGATTCCTTCTTTTATTTAGACATTATTATGCCTTAATCATGAGTTCTCTATGATACACTATCATAGTTACTCACAAGGTCCTCAAACATTTGGTTTAAGTATCTCATACATTGATCATATCAAAGAATTAATACTTTTACCAAGTTTGTTCTTCATTTATAATATTCTTGAACACTTTAAGATATTCATATTTGTATTTCATTAAATACCATATTTGAAGTATTAGCATTTATTCAATAGGTATGTATATACATAAATATGTATTATACCTAATAGAATAGTCATTCTCCCACTACATCTAGTGAAGATTGACTTGTTGTCATGCCCAATAAACAAGACATTCATATCTCTTAATGGTTCATTAACCAAGAGAGTCTAGTTTATCTATCAACATGGAACCTAGAGATGAATTTCTCATTCATTTGTTTAGATGATAATGCTAATTTATTGTTTGAGTCGTCAATAACTTTTAGGTATTATTATTTTATCTCATGCATACCAAGTACAAGATAAATAAGGCATCACCATAAAAGATCATATCTTTGAAATTGAAACATGAATTTTATTGATAGACATCCTTGTCATTACAAGATGCAAAAATAAAATGTTTCTATTTATTAGAAAAATGAAATAGTTGTTCATAACTCTATTACATGCCTCTTGGGATGAAATAAACTAAAGGTACTTCTATCTATGGCAGCAACACTTGCTCCATTCTTGATGAGTGTTCCTTCTTGGTCCTTTCATAAAGACCATCACTTCTTTTTAGATCCTACACATCATATATGTCAGATCTATATCTTGGTATCATATACCTAAGATAAAGAAGCATTTTAAGTTTATCTTATGACACCTGAGGTGGAGACTTTGATCCCCTCCTTCTTCTTCTTAAGTCCATCTATGTAGAGAGTGAAATTTCCCATCCAATGTTCTGTCTCATGACAATGGTGACATTTGCCTCCCTTGTTCACCCCTCCCTTGGCTTTGAGTGTTGAAGATGACTTGGGTTGCTGGCTAGAAATAGAACCTTTCTTTGCTTTGCCCTTGCCCTTGCCTTTAGACTTTTCCTTCTTTATATTGATCATCATCACATATTTGGGTTTGTCTTTCTTCATTTGTGCCTCAACTGTCCTCAACATGCCCAAAAACTCTATCAGTGACCTGTCAAAGTTGTTCATATTATATTTCATCACAAACTGACTATAGGATTTTGGAAATGATTGTAGTATCATATCAGTATCCAACTCTTGGATCAGAGGAAATCGCAGTCGAGTTAGGTTATCCACAACGCAATCATCTTGAGTGTGTGAGGGCCTACTGGGTCTCCTTCTGTCATGACACACTTAAACAGTGCATTGGAGATATCATATCTCTCTTGCCATGCCTAATCTTGATACATGTTCTTGAGATGCAATGACGTCCATGTTCTCATGTTATCTCTGCAATTCATAGTTCATTGAGCACAACATCAAGCACTTCACATCAATGGCATCCTAAGTATGCTTCATGTAAGCATCCATTTCATCCTTTGGTGCGGTGGGAGTGGGTTCTTCTACCTCTAGTGTATCTAGGACATAGAGCTTTCTCTCTTGAGTGAGAATAATTCTCAATGTCCTAAACCAGTCATGGAAGTTGTTCTCGTTTAGTTTGTCCTTCTCAAGGACCGATCGCAATGCAAAGTGATTGTTGTTGGTAGTCATTTATTCTACAAAAAGGAAATTTGCAATTTTAGTCCAAAACTCTTTTGATTTAATTTAATTTGAAAATTGACGATGTTTAATTAGGTCTTTAATTAATGTTCGCTTCTCACTATTTGATCTCAAATTGATATCCCTCATTATCAATTCAGAAGATTGTAGTGTACAACCTTCTAGTGAGCAAGATCCTGATTTCATCTAAGTCATGGACCAGCGAGGGCTGTCACCCACAACTAGAATCATTCAGGTAGGCAACTTTTACCAATTGTATCATATGCAATTCTTAATAGATGTCATTCGAAACTCCTTTACATGTTCATCTTTATGCCTCAAGGTGCTTAATCCTATCTAGTCCGCCTTGTGAAGTCCAATACAAAAGTCAACACAATGAATATGTACCCTGTGAAGGCAGACCCACATATCCACCATCACACTTCTATGACATAGATAATGCACCACGTGAAGGCATTGCCACACTTAGTCGATCAAGCTTTTCATGTGTGCTACTTTTGGAAGACATCTTCACCTTAATATGTTTGTTGAGGGGTTTTAATATACTTATATATGCATATATGTATCCAATCACCAAATAAATAATACATATTATATACATGCTATATCCCACAAATGAAAACATGCAATAATGATAAAAGTGATGATTATGGCCATCCTATTATAGTTCCTTAGAGCCACAAGGGACTACGTTCATCTAAGGTCTACATCACATGCAACCTATTATTGATGAAGACTTGTGCTTGCCAATCCGGGTTGAGTGGCTCAACCTTTGAACCAGTTGACTCACCTCTTGGTCGGTCGGCAGTGGCGTAGCCACATGGTGGCCGGGGTAGGCACGGGCCCCACCTGAATTTTGTAATTACACATAACCATAAGAGAAATTAGACAATATTTTCTACAAAATTGTATATAGTGCCCTACCTAATATATCCAGCTGAGGTTCTATGTTATTGGTGCCCCCCTTGACTAAATTTTCTAACTCTTCCACTGTCGGTCGGTTGGTCTCCTCCAGCCGGTCATCTAGCTCCTCTAGACAGTCTTCTGGATCCTCCATATGGTCAGCTTGTCTGGTCGTAGGGATTTCTCATTAGTCCACCAACTACTCCTCAGTCGGTTGTCTCGCTCCATCAAGCGGTCATCTTCAGTCTTCATCATAACAAGAAATAAAGCTAATCCTATTTTACATAATCTTTGTGAAACCTCAACTTACATTTGCGGGGAGAAAAGGTAGAAGAGAATCTCAAATTATCTCGTGTTACATTTAGAATAGAAGAAGAGGGTTCGATACACAGATCTAGATGCAAAGAACCATAACCAGCCACACACATGCACATAGGGTTTATAGGCCATAACCATGCTACACATCTACCATCAAAACTGTTTTAGGGTGACGTGTATTGATTGCATATATATTATATCATATATGTATATATCGGTTTGGGATCATGTGGTATTAATCAGATATTCACATTAGTAATTTAAATATTCGCATCGTATACAATAAATAAAAGATGGTAAAACCAAAATCTGATCATATTGATTATCCCAAGACATAGAGTATTGATGTGACTCTGATACTATTGTTGGGTTTTACGTGGTCAGAGTAGGCAGTGGAAACAAAAATTTACTTGACCATAAACCCATAACCAACATATTGCATCAACATCTATGTAATGGGAAGGCTGGTTTTAGCGAGTTATATATGTTCATGAGGCTTGCTCAGCGACTATACCTCACAGCAAGTGTGGTCTTCAACCACCTGTCTTCGACGACATCTGTGCAGCTCCTGGTCTTGACCCGGACTGCAGTTGATTGTCGTCCTCCTAAGCGGCAGAAGTCTCCCGTCTCTGTAGATTGACCACACAGACCACTGGGAACTCTAGTGGTCCTGAAGAATGGACTAGAAGGAGTTGTCTCCTTCTGTTGGCTTACTAGTCGCCAACACATTCTCCCACAACCAATTGCTTTTCTATAATTGTCTTTCTCTCGTGTTCCTCCCTGGACGGGTAGAACTTGCTTAGGATCTCTTAATTACCAAAACTAGATAGGACAAAAACTTTGCAGAGCAACTGATGTTATAAGTTGTGTCTCTAGAGAAGCCCCATGTACCCCTCTATTTATAGTAGAGGGTAGGGTCAGGGTTTCCAGTCTATGCGGGAGTAGAAGGGTCTGAATTTTCCATGAATAATTTGCACTGTGGCAGGCAAACCTATCGGTTCACTAAGTGAATCAGTCAGTTGGCATAGTGAACCGGGTGGTTCACAAGCCAGACCCGCTTGCAGTTGACTTTCCTAATTCATTTTTAATTAATGCAAAGATTAATTCTTGTCCCAATTGAATTGAACAAGTGAAACGGGAAACTTTTCTCGCGAACCAGGGAATCCAACACATGCTAATTTGGTCCAAGTAAACCGATTGGTTCACCAGAGTGAAACGGTCATCTCACTGACCATGAGCCGACTGGTTCACCCAGTGAATCGGTCGTTTGGTGGTCCAGATTGTGTAGAAATTAGTCAATTCAGTTCTCAATCAATCTGACACTCTAATCAGTTGGTTCAACACTTGAACTTGATGCTTCTAAGTCAAGTCTATTGATTGAATGTTTGATTGAGTACCTAAACACTTTAGTAATCAATCCAAACATCATTCACGGATAAACTCCTCTTCCAGGTGAATCATATATATGTGATCATATAGGTCCCATATCACGTTGGTAGTGAATGTCCATAACTAGCTTATGACATCACAAGCAAAGATAGGTGCCTAGTCGCACGTCAGTGCTACCCAAGTGAATGGAAAGTTGGAGAACAACCTAGCTTCAACCTACATTCTATGATTGGTGTTCCAGTGAATGTATAATTCCTTTGTATCTGATATCCTAAATGAACTCAAGGCATAGAGTTGTCATCCTTTCAACGTTCATTCATGTTTCTTGAACTAGAGAAGACTGTCTGAGATATATGTGAACTCAATATCATATATTGATTCACATGTGCATGTGCATGCTATTCCTAGTCTCGCTTATCAAGTGGCATGGACGTCTACTCCCTTAGGAGGGAAAAATCTCATATCTATCACTCACAGTCTATCTCATGCGTCAAAGTCACATAATCATCACCTTTATAACAACCCATGTTTCAGGACTGTGTTTGATGATGTCAAATATTACCCAATCACATTCGATGAGTGCAGTGATTTCATGTCTAAGAATCACAATCACCACCATCACTATGAGAGATGATTCTGACTACCATATCATGGTTCCATGTGTCACTCTCATAGTGGGTCTGTCTGATACACTGTTCTCTAACATGTATCTATGTGTTTGGTTTGATATCATATATCATGACTAATGAGATTTTGTCATCAACCAACACACTCTAGTCTTGATGTGTCATTGTTGTCTATCAACTTTCCAAAATGACATCTGACTAGGGACATAACAAGAGTGTACATACTCTTAGCATTGTATGATCTCATTGTTCAAGTCACATACTTGAAGACATACGTCATTGAGTATTGTCATGCTTTAGACATTCATTCTGCTTCATCATTGTCTCATAATGGATTGAACCAAAATAAATTGGAAGCTTGCCTTTTTGATATTTATCAAATCAATCATGACGTATGTCAATCCAATCATCATATGATTGGCTCTCAGGACATACATACCAACACTCACCTCATCTTCTCCATCACTTCTTCAACAACTCATACAACGCCTCTCCACCAAGTTTTCTCTCAAAGACCTTGGCCCTTCCCATCACTTCCTTAGGATTGAATTGCATCCCACACCATATGGCCTCTTCCTCAACCAGTCCATCTATGCCCTGGACATTCTCACTAAAGCAAACATGGCTCATGCAAAGCCCGTTGGCTCCCCCGTGCAAATTAAACAATCCCCACCTACATCCGATACACCTTACTAAGACCCCACTCATTACCACACCTTACTAGGCACACTACAATATAGAGACAAAAATCAATTTAGCACACATTTACAAAAATATTTACCAACATAGCACACTTCGCAAAATATTTCCCAAAGTAGCACATTTTGGTCTGAAAACGTCACTTTATGTGGAGCTTTTTGTAACCAAAACTGAAAATTGGCACAATAATTGGCGTGTCTACTTTTAAATAAAAAAAATTGAAATAAAAATAAAATTTTTGAAAAACACCACATGAAGTGGCACTTTCCATTTGCACTCAATATTTAGTGCAAATGGAAAGCGCCACTTCATGTGTCGTTTTTCAATTTTTTTATTTTTTTTTCAAATTTTTTTATTTGACGTTTTTCAATCTCGCATATAAAAACTCCACTAAAAGTGACGGGTTCCACACAAAGTGTGTTATTTTGGAAAATATTTTAGAAAGTGTGTTATGTTTGGTAAATATTTTTATAGAAGTGTGTTAAATTGTTTTTTTTTCCTACAATATATTACACTCATGCGCCCTGACATCACATACACGATAAACTAGCTAAGCCAGTACATACATGCTCCCACCTGGTCTCACTTTCTTCAACTCAAACGGTTGTTACGTTACCTTGCTGACACCCACACCATGGGCTCCCGCATCTACAACAACTCCTCCTTCCACCTTCGAGCATACTCAGACGTTGACTGGGGCGGATGTCCGTAGACTCGCCGCTCAACCGTACACCTTCCTCGGCAACAACTGCATCACCTAGTTTGCCAAGAAGCAACGGACCGTGGCCAGATCTAGCGCAGAAGCGGAATACCGTGCAATGGCCTCTGCAACAGCCGAACTGACATGGCTCACAACGCTACTCCGTGAACTTTGAGTGAAGCTTAGTAGCCCGCCACAATTGCTCTCTGACAATCTCAGTTGCTATACCTCACCACCAATCCCAAATTTCATGCTTGCACGAAACATATCGAAATTGATAACCACTTCACGAGGGAAAAAGTTGCACATGGTGTCTTAGTTACTCGACATGTTCCCAGCAGCCACCAGCTTGCAAATATCTTCACAAAACCATTATCCAACCTGTTACACTATGGCATCATGGACAAGCTCAGCCTCAGCTGCGTGCCCAGCTTGAGGGGTACTGAAGACACGTCAACAACGGATAAACTGAAGATTACCGGGTTACACTGATCTGCAACAAACATGATGATGATGGCAACAAATCCTGCTTTTGTTACGGCTTCTGTTACGGCAGATATTTGAGTGCAACACGCACTGTGTAATGTACTCTTGCCTATATAAACATCTGTAACCAGTCTATGTAAATATATGGAGAGATTTCTCTCATCTAGTGCTATCTACGTTTCTATATATACAAGCTACTGAACAGATGGTAAACTGAAGCAAATCAAGATTTCGAATTCAGAATTCGCGGATGGATAAAGCTTTAAAGGTGGAGAGTGCCCTAAATATCCAGATGCAAAGCAGTCATATGCTTAATCTTGGTGTTCCACTAGCAGTCATGTGCTTTATCTTGCTAGTTTTAACAACACATGGTTTTATGGGGTATATCTGGTCGTATAGTTAAGATTACTAAGTAGTTGATGGCATGCCCAATCCATGGGAACGATAGACTTGGGAGCAGGAATGAAGGCTATTCTGAATATATAACTAAGGTCAATGGTTTAGTCATCAGCGTGATTGAATCTGACGCCAAGGATATGACTCACTTCTCAATCAAATGAAGGACCCGCCAGTTGCATTCCGCAACTGCTATCACGAGTTGTGTAGCAGTCGACATATCAAGGTGGATTATATTCCAGCTGTTGCAAACAAATCGGTTAAACAGATAGTCGTATGGGGCGCGACACATGCCCATTATTTGTGGCTAATGTCTGAAATTTTTTTGAAAACCCAATACACATTATGCACTTACTAGTGAGATTAGGTGTTCAAGAATGGGATAGGTGGTACACATTTATTATATATAAGAATGACATCACATGTATTTGTTAACCCTAGACCCTAATTTTTTTATTTTTTTATTAAATTATTTACTTAATTATTTTTATTTATATACTGATTTTGTTATGATTTAATCATCTACTTAATGAAATTTATTTATCAAATGATTTAACTTTATTTTTCAATTGATCTGTATGTATTCATCTAATGTTTGTATTTATTTATATACTAATTCAGCAATTAATTGATCATCTACTGATTTATATTAGTTCTGGATCTTAGGATATCTCAACTGATGTAACTTTATCACAAGCTCATTATGAACCATTAGATCTTGATCTTAGGGTATCTCTACCGTCCTAACTATGAAATTGATAACTTGTTTCATTGTTGAGTATATTGAGAATCCTAATCACCCTTCTTGCTTAATGATGAACTATAATGCACACATGTGACATGTTTGGAATGTAAATGATGAACTTTTCCCTAAATTGCCAATCATGCTTTTAAAGACATCAATAATCACCCTAACTTGAAGAACTAGGATTTTAGGTATAAGAATGACAACACATGTATTTGTTGGCCTAGAAACCCGTCCAAGATTTACTCATTAGGAGTAAATCTTGGATAGTCCCCGGTTTGGAACTGTTCTTGAACACCTGATCTCACTTAGGATGTAATTGTATAATGTGTATTAGATTTTCAAGAAAATTTCGGCAGCATTTCCCTGTTTGTTCTCTAAGTACATATGTACTTGGAGAACAGTGGGGAAATGTTGCCGAAATTTTCTTGAAAACCCAATACACATTATGCACTTACTAGTGAGATTAGGTGTTCAAGAATGGGATAGGTGGTACACATTTATTATATATAAGAATGACCCTAATCTTATCCTAATCTCACCTGGTTACCTTGCTGGCACTCACACCATGGGCTCCCGCATCTACAACAACTCCTCCTTCCACCTTCGAGCATACTCAGACGTTGACTGGGGCGGATGTCCGTAGACTCGCCGCTCAACCACCGGCATTTGCACCTTCCTCAGCAACAACTGCATCACCTAGTTTGCCAAGAAGCAACGGACCGGGGCCAGATCTAGCGCGGAATACCGTGCAATGGCCTCTGCAACAGCCGAACTGACATGGCTCACAACGCTACTCCGTGAACTTTGAGTGAAGCTTAGTAGCCCGCCACAATTGCTCAGCCTCAGCTGCCCTGCTGCGCCCAGCTTGAGGGGTACTGAAGACACGTCAACAACGGATAAACTGAAGATTACCGGGTTACACTGATCTGCAACAAACATGATGACGATGGCAGCAAATCCTGCTTTTGTTACGGCTTCTGTTACGGCAGATATTTGAGTGCAACACGCACTGTGTAATGTACTCTTGCCTATATAAACATCTGTAACCAGTCTATGTAAATATATGGAGAGATTTCTCTCATCTAGTGCTATCTACGTTTCTATATATACAAGCTACTGAACAGATGGTAAACTGAAGCAAATCAAGATTTCAAATTCAGAATTCGCGGATGGATAAAGCTTTAAAGGTGGAGAGTGCCCTAAATATCCAGATGCAAAGCAGTCATATGCTTAATCTTGGTGTTCCACTAGCAGTCATGTGCTTTATCTTGCTAGTTTTAACAACACATGGTTTTATGGGGTCTGGTCGTATAGTTAAGATTACTAAGTAGTTGATGGCATGCCCAATCCATGGGAACGATAGACTTGGCCACTTGGGAGCAGGAATGAAGGCTATTATGAATATATAACTAAGGTCAATGGTTTAGTCATCAGCGTGATTGAATCTGACGCCAAGGATATGACTCACTTCTCAATCAAATGAAGGACCCGCCAGTTGCATTCTGCAACTGCTATCACGAGTTGTGTAGCAGTCGACATATCAAGGTGAATTATATTCCAGCTGTTGCAAACAAATCGGTTAAACAGATAGCCGTATGGGGCGCGACACATGCCCATTATTTATGGCTAATGGCATTCAAAGACTTCCGGACACGATTTCAGGAAGTTGTATGATGGATAGAGGAGTTCCTGATCTTCATAATTTTTTTTATGATTAATATATACACATGGGGTAGGGGGTTCCAGTGTTCTTGTACAGCCTCGCTTAAAATTAAGAGGTGGAAATTTACTCATACATCTATAGTTGATGTAATTTTGCTTTGACGTGGCTTGCAAAGGGAAAAGGGATGAATAGAATGACTCCCTTTAATTTTACAAAAAATGTAGGACAACCATTGGGCAGGTTCTTGGATGGCGGATCGGTGTCTTCCCAAACACGAGAAGCTGAAGGAATTCGAGATGGAGGGAGTAACGAACGGCGAAAGAGAACCCCACCCACTGCAGTCGACCCACCTACGGATGAACCAACGCCGCACCTCCCAGCTCCTCCTGCCTTAATTTAAATACAAAGTCAACTCGGCAAAGTTCAGAAGCAATAAAATAATTAAATTTCGCTCCAAGCAAACCCGAATTTCCCGGACAGCTGTCACACCTCATCTTCGACGATGTCCAGGTTATTTCCCAAGCAAGCCCAGCGATATCCAATCTTCTTTGCCCTGAACCCAAAATCTCTGTATTCCGTCCCATCCTGCAAATCTATTCTACAGGCATGGACAAGCTTCTGGCGGTGTCGACCTTCTTTAGTGCAGCCGCTTTGGACTTCCTCGGTCCCGCGTGGGTGCGCGCAAGCATGGCCTCCGCAGCTTCGATAAACTTCAGCAGCACGCATAGGTCAGAGACGGAAAAAAAATGAAAGACAGTCCCGGACATCGCCAGCTGAGCAGCAGTGAAAACATCTCAGGCGGTGGCGGCGCTGCTGCGACAGAGTAGAACGGCAATGGCTGCAGCGAGACCAGGGTTAGGCTTCACTACGCCCTGGAGATCGACGGGCTACACTGCTTCGAGACATTCGTGATGCACTGAGAAATTGTCTGGCTTTGACCACCAGTAGCATCCCGATCACGGCCGGCCTCACGGGCTGAAGAAGAACCATCCTCCTGATCATCTACTACATCCAAAACCTCGTTATTTAAATCACTATCTCGACCCTTTGGTTGTAATCTGGTAGAAGTAGCAATTTCCATCATTATGTGTATAGCCTGAAAGTAGGATTCATTAATATAACTGATACAACAATTGGTTCCTTTCAACGGATTGTTGCTGAGTTCATTCCTTTGTGTACATGACATTAAAGAATCTAGAGACGAATTAAATTCTTGTGTTATATCTTGGCAAAAAAATGTAAATGGCACATTTGCCAATTTTAATTACCTAAATGGCACGTTATTGAACTTATTGCCCAAAATAGCACATTTCGGGAGCAATGTGTCCCATGCTGGGACGCATTGGTCCCACAGGAGGGCAATGCGTCCCCAAGCGGGACGCATTGCCCTCTGTGGGGCCAATGCATCGCGCGCGGAGATGCCCCAACGGCTAGAAACTGCTAGAAATTGCCACGCGGGCAATGCGTCCCCGTCCCTGGACAATGGCTATTTTGCCGTTGGGGCCGCGGCGCGGTGCCACGTGGGCGCAATGCGTCCCCAACCGGGACGCATTGCTCCCCTATATACATTGGCTGAAATCAACCCTCCAAACTCACACCATTCTTCATTTCCTTACTCTTGATCTATACTCTCATTGGTCTGGAGCTTTTGCTCGGATTTCTACTGCTTCGAGGCGATTTCTAGCTTATTTCAGGCGATCTTGGAGCTGCTATCTTCTATTGCTCAGAGACGATCTTGGAGCTTCTTCTTTCTCTTCTTGTATTCTTCGATTGTCAATGGATAACTCTCCATTTGAGGTATTTATTCTACCAAAATTTTAATTTTCAAAACTTGAACTTAACATTAGTACGAAATATTACAACTGAAATAATTGTATTGTTACTCCTTAATTCCACATTACTGAAATAATGATGTAGAAAATGACAATTGAAGGCTATTTAATACCTGAAAATTTATTGTTTGAAATTACAAAATTATTGTTCTGAAATGTTATTGTTACTAAAAAATTAGCAAAATTGTTGTTATGAAATGTTAGTTAATTTTACTAAAAAATAGCAAAATTGTTGTTCACTATTAATGTTATAGAAAAAGTAGTAAAATAAATTTAATTCCAAATTCACAATTATTGTTCTAAAATATTAACTATTATTTTAAAAATGATGTCACTGCTCTAAAATATTAATTCATGTTAATACAATGTTATAAAATATGAATTTCTTTCTGATGTTAATATAATATTCTAAAATATAGGAACATGGCATCTAGTTCAAATTCACGAATTGTGAAGATGCGATATGATGGGAAATTTCTCTCTGATGGGTCTTATTCTAGTCGATCTATTAGACCCATAAACATTTCACTTATTAATACCCTATCTGAACTAAAATCATATATCTAACAACACTTGACATCAATCCCAACCACTTCTCTATCAAAATATCCTATCTTTTCCCTGAAGAAAAGCATATGCTCGTACAAGTTGATGATGATGATGCATACAGAACCTTGTTATCACTTTCAGCTGATGCCTATATTGATGTGTTTCTTGAAAAAACATCTATCCACCAACAACCTTGTTTAATGAGTCTATTGAATCAATTTCAATCTCAATTCCCTCACAATAATTTATGGAGTCAACCACCTCAATTCTCTCAAAGTCATTTAACTACTGAATGGAGTCAACCACCTCAATTCCGTCTTAGCAATTTAACTGCTGAATGGAGTCAACCACCTGAATTTTCTTAAAATCTTACTACTGACAATATTAGTGTTGAGGTTGAGGAGGGTGATAATGATAGTGATCACGAAGGTGATAACAATAGTGATAATGAAGGTGGTAATAACAGTGAACCACCTGAGGATGAGTCATTGAATGAAACTGATGATGAGCACACACATCCATTCCCTGACTCTATTACAGCATTGAGTTATATTCCATCTATATTTGACAACCAATGGCCCCAACATGAACACATTGATTCCAACTATGAAGCTTTTCAAGAAGATGACTGGGTGGAAAATTTTCAACATGAATTTTGTCTCAGTTACAATCCTTCCAGTGTTGTTATATATGAGGGTGCTTTATTTGCATCCAAAGTTGTACTGGTTGAGACACTCCAAAAATGGTCGGTATAAAAGAATGTCCAGTACCGTACATTACGCTCAAATAATCATCATCTTAAACTTGTTTGTATCCATGATCAACGATGTCCTTGGAGATTGACCGCTTGCCAGTCCAAAAGAGCAGGTGGCATGTGGAAGATAAAATGTTGTAAAGCGGGCCACAATTGTGAATTAACTTTTATGAATCATGATCATCACCAAGTCACAACATCTTATATTGCTCGAATGATAATGCCAATCCTAGTATCACGATTGGATATGTCGACATGAGAAATTTGTGACAAGGTGAATGCTGAACTAAGGCTCCATATATCTTACAAGAAGGCAAATCTAGCGAGGAGGAAGACTGTCTGTAAAATATTTGGAGACTGGGAATCATCATATCATAGTTTGTTGTCGTTCCTGATTTCTCTAACACAATATATTCCAAGAACTATATATGTCCACCTTATTGATGATTATACCCTTCAAACTGAAGGCACTCGTAGATTCAAGCGGGTGTTTTGGGCATTTGGTCCAGCTGTGAGGGGTTGGGCCTATTGTAGTCATGTTCTTATTGTTGATGGCACATTTTTAACAGGAAAATATACTGGCATACTTCTCATTACATGTGGCATAGATGCTGATAACGGTCTATTTCCACTTGCTTTTGCTGTTGTCGAGAAAGAAAATAAGGACTCCTGGAAGTGGTTCTTTGGTTGTCTACAAACTTGTATCCCAATCATTCCACGACATACAGACTTGTGTATTATTTCTGATCGAATGAGTGGGATTTTTCCAGCACTTGAATCAAAATTTGATTGGGCTCAACATCGTTATCATCTTCGGGAGAACTTCCATAAGCAGTTCAAGTCCAAGGAGTTGAGGGAGCTTTTGTGGAAGGTGGGATCCACAACTGATACACATGAATTTGATCGTCATATGACTGTTATAGAAACCATAGAACCAGCAGTGAAGGCGTATTTATTAGGCCAAAATCTAGTACTTTGGGCTCTCGCATATGATAGAGGTTGCAGGTATGGGTTATTGACTACCAATCATGTTGAAGGGTGTAATGGAGTCTTAAAAGGTGTTAGAGGTTTGCCAATACAAACGTTAATTGTTTCCACATACTATCGCTCCGTGACCATGTGGCTGCATAGGCGTAATCTCGCAAATAAACGTGCATAAAATGGACTGAAATGGCCCTTTAGGGTTCATGATAAGCTTTATAATGTTCGAGAGGATGCAAAAAATTAACAATATACATCCGTGTGAACAATGATGAATGGCTTGTTGGTAACATGAATGGATATAGATTTCAAGTAATAGTGAGTCCAAATGGTGGCAGCCAATGCAGTTGTGGTTTTCCACAACAATGGCATTATCCATGTTCTCATGTTTGGGTAGCTGCAGACTCTGTCAATTGGGATCTTGATGCACTTGTGAGTGCATATTATACAAATGAGGCTTATCTAAATGCATACATAACTGAATTTCATGGTATTCCCGACAAGAGGTATTAGCCTCAATTTGATGAAACTAGAGGTATTTATCCCTTATTACCCCCTAGGAAACGAAGGCAAGCTGGAAGACCAAAGAAAAAGAGAAGGCATTCAACTATGGATGTTGATCCAAATCAGTATACATATCACTGTCATAAGTGTGGCAGAAAGGGCCATAATAGACGCACTTGTCCTAATGTCATATGATGTCTGGTCATGTAATGTTTGTAATTTCAATTTACTCAAGTCATGTAATGTTTGCAATTTCAATTTATTCAAGTCATGTAATGTTTGAAATTTTAATTTACTCAAGTCATGTAACGTTTGCAATTTCACTAAAACAATGACTTTGTAATGGTTTTTTTATAGATGGCTCATCGAAGGACATGTACATTTCACATGTCCGTAGAGTTAATCCAAATAATAGCTATGAAGTGCCTATAGGGGAAAATGGCTCATCAAACTCTATTGGATGATGACTGGAATGACGTACCAGATTTGTTGTACAACAAGTTAGGATTTATAGTGACAAAAGAACAAGCAAAATTTCATTGGAAATTTTTAAAGCAAATGTTTCACATGTATGAAGAACTTCTTGAGCTACCTGGTTGGTATTGGGAACACACGAAATAGAAAGCAATGTCAATCAATGAACAAGTTAAAAATCAGTTAGCTGTATCACATCCAGAGATACATCGAGTTGTACATCAAATGTGGCCATTTTATGAACCTCTAGATGAGATATTGAATCAAATGCAGTAACTAATTATTGTAGTATTTCTCTTTTAGTAGTTCATGTTGTATTTATATTTTGTTTGGTAGTTCATGTATTTGAATTAATTGCATCTTATCTAATGAAGAATCTCGACAAACTTAAATGTTGTACAATATTTGCACTTTTCATTTAATGTAATATTTGCACTTTTCATAGATATGGCTCCTAGACAAGCAACCTACCGACTCTCCTAGCACCACATCATGTTGGCACAATGGCCTATTACTAACCCAGATGTTTTAGAAAATATTTCCATGGCTGGTTTTGGGCTTGTTCATAGGCAACCCTCTATCCACCTTGACCCCACTTTAATCACTACATTAGTTAACAGGTGAGACAACTCTAGAAATACTTTTAGGTTTCCCCCTTTTGAGATGAGTGTCACTCTTCAGGATGTTGCAGTTCTTTTAGGCCTGAGGATTGATGGCCCACCGGTTATAGCTTCATATCCTTTAGGTGTAGATGAGGGGCAATTTTCTTCATGGACTCACCTTTGTGAGAATTTCTTAGGAGATGCACCAGATGGGATGTCTAAGGGGCATATCTCCTTGATTTGGTTGCGTGAGACCTTCAAGGACATGGATCTGACCGCGGGTGATGAAGAGCAACAATTAGAACTGAGGACAAGGTACATTAGGGCATATCTCTTATACTTCTTAGGTAGTTACCTTATCCCAGATAGTATCGGGGATAGAGTTCATGTTAGGTACCTCCCTCTTGTGTTTGATTTTGTACGTTGTGGCACTCTATCTTGGGGTGATGCAACTCTAGCTTTCTTATATAGGAAGTTATATAAGGCAACCACCCGGTCCAGGAGAACTGCCCATTTGTCAGGTTGTGTCTGCCTATTACAGCTGTGGTGTTGGGAGAGGTTGGGAATTGGACGCCCAGGTACAATTGCAATGCGTTGGGATGATTAGCCAGAAGATGTTCCCTTGGGTTACAGGTTAAAGATCTACACAATTAATTTTTATATTTGTCCAAACATTATGTAGTGTTTATCTAAATTTAGTTTGTCAATTTAATAGGTGGCCTACCTTTATCCAAAGGAGTCAAACTATCAGGGGAACAATCCAGTTTTACGATTCAACATTTGACCAGATTTTTCCCTCACAGGTATAACTTACTTACCTCTACTAACATGTTCTATAGTATATGTTTTATTTATTTGAAATTTACTCCATTTTATATGATACACGTTGTCTATTTGAATAGCAGATAGAATTGACTCCTTACACTGATGATGTTCTCGAGAGATTGCTTGCCATTTGTAGAGATGGTAGTGATATTTGGTTGGCACGAGTGCCTCTGTTGTACTACACAATAGTGGAGTGGCACTTCCCCGACAGAGTACTTGGATAGTTCGGCTTTGTTCAAGTACAACCTACTCTTGAGCTGCTGCATCTTAGCCGGATAGATGGGAGGGGTCATGCGGCTGAGGATTGGATGCTTCATCATAGGCGGGAGGTGCAGATGTGGAACAACAGACGTGAGAGCTTAGTTCCCGCTCCACCAGCTAATACAGTCTTCAGTCCTCATGTTCACTATGCATGGTATCATCCACAATACACTGTGCCCCCTCCAGCTATGCCTCCAAGCATATACTACCCGCAAAGTTATCGCCAACAGGAATTTGTGAGTATCATTATTATTTCTTTTACAAACTGTTATTATTTATCTTTGTTATTTGTAATATATGTAATTGGTCTTTATTATGTGTACATACTTTGTTTTATAGGTACAAACACAAGTGGCGATCGGAGCGACATTAGAGCACGCCCCTGCACAGATCAGAGACAACATCTATAACATCCAGGGGAGTTACTTTGATAATCTTCCCGACTATGCTCGGCCATGGGATCCCATACCCACTCATACCACAACCCCTACTCCTACTCCTACTCCTATTGCTGAGCCCACTCCCACTCCCACTTCTCAGTTCATGTCATGGGGACCGACAGGGCCATATTTTTCAGGAGTTGCTTCTTATTCCTCATTCATCACCCCCACCTCAACCAGCATCATACTATGGAGCAAGTTCTTCTTCGGTTCCATACACTCCATTTCCACCACCAATTATTCCTGAGAGCCGACCACCACCTTATGTCACATATTCACCTACTCTGTTTGATTTCTCAGGATGCACCCCACCCGATGCATCCTATCCTGGTTTTCAGAGACCCCTCACCCCACCTCCACCTTTTCATTTCTTCCCTGATGCTCGCCAGCAGCCTCCTACGCAGTTGTCCCCAGTTCAGCCGTCTCCAGATGACATCGGTACAGAGGATCCAGATGTATAGGGAGGTGGGCAAGGACGTCGTGGGCGAGGACGACGTACTTAGTTTTTTATATATTGTACAGTTTTGTATGTATGCCTTTGTGAAGACATCTATTGTATGTAGATCCATCATATTATGATATCACATTGGTTCATTTTGGATCTATAATATTGTTCTGTTGTGTATGTATGCCTTTGTGAAGACATATATTGTATGTGGATCTATCATATTATGATATCACATTGGTTCATTTTGGATCTATCATATTGTTCTGTTGTGTATTATTTTCTCGTCATGTTGGTTCATGTTTTAACCTTGTTTTTAATTGTTATCTCATTTTTTTGGATTAAGTTCTTATTATATAATCAATTAGGAATCATCTGATGTTGGTTGCAATACACTTATATATTCTATATGCATGTTACGAGCTATTGAAATTGACAAGTTTATAATAATTGAGTATATTATAGACATCCAAATACAAGTGAACGAATTATAAATGTACAAATATAATCAATATTGTTAATATACATATCAATAACCATAAAACAATATTAGTGACTGCAAAAATATGATTAAAAAACACAATATGTCCTGCATGGGGACGCATTGGTGCAATATGTCCCCGTGTTAGACGCATTGATCCCACAGGAGGGCAATGTGTCTCGGTTCGGGACGCATTTCTCTGTTGTGGGACCAATGCGTCCCCTGTTGGGACGCATTGCTCCCGAAATGTGCCATTTTGGACAATAAGTTCAAGAACGTGCCATTTAGGTAATTAAAATTGGCAAATGTGCCATTTAGATTTTTTTGCCTTCTATCTTTTGCCTGTTTATTGTCATCCTGAAAACTAAACCATCGGGTATTAGCTGTGATAGGAGGTTGGTCAAAAAATTGTCTAAAGTGAAATTTGAACTTAAGCTTCGCTTTAGAAACAAAGGGAATAATATCAAACCAGTTACGAATTTGCTTGGTGTTATATCTAGGACATACATATCCATATTATAAACATGTATAAATATAAATATTAGATTTTGGGGGAGGGGGTTCAGATCCACCTAGTCCGAGTCTTTCACATAAAGACTTCCTTTCGATCATGAAGACAATAACCATCCATGGCCGCGTTAGTGAGAACCTGGAATACTATGATTGGATTCGTTCAAGTTGGATCTAGAATCATCCAAACTCATACCTATTCGTTTAATTAATAAGTTTTGTGGACGACTCACAAATACTCATCTGGTGACCTAGCTAACTACGATAAATTTATTACAACAAATTTAATACATGTATGGTTTTTAAGCATCATAAATTATACATTTATAAAGCAACTAAATGATTGATGTGTAATGTATATAGTATAATAAAATAGTTCGAAAGACTATGATAGTTATGTTTTGTTAAATGTTTATGCTAATGGAACAAAGTAGTTATACTCTACATTATTATTTATGTTAATAAATATATAATGAGTTATGTTGCATGTTCTATATTCAGTCGAATTAATTATATTTCTTTTTTAAGTTCCTTATGTGTAGTAAAGGATAGCCATAAATATATACTATGTTTGTAATTTCTAATATTACAAAATATATAGTATTACTATACTGACATATTATGTTATTTGCAGCATCTATATCATTTAGTTGTGAAGAATCATTTTATTTTTTTCTTACATTTTATATTGGAGCAATGGGCAACACATTACGTTTGACAGCAAACATAATAGTTGATTTACCTCATGCTTGTACTAAAACTTATTAAAGTTACTTCTTACTGTAGAAACAACTACGGAAAAACTGTTTTATTACACATATGTGGACATACAACCCATTAGGTCAAATTCAAATATAAAATTATTCTACAAAATTTGACATTACATTTTTCTTTAATCTGTACTCACGAGACCCAAATGACCTCTAAATTCTACTTATCCACTCATTTAACAGGTCTAACCATAATGACAGAACCAAACGGACAAGTATGCTGGTTGGATGGACAATAGGAATCTTCCAGAAAACATAAAGGATGTCGGTTCCATGCCGGAAGGAACTCTAGGCTCATTTGCTTCCGGCATACAATTCTCGAAGAAGAAGACGCCACAGTGGTCACGAAGATTCCGGGATCGGCGGTGGCTTGCCTAACACGGAAAGTTGCTCTTGGCACCGGAATTTGGACCCTACATATCCAGAAGCCAGATATGAATCGGTCCTTGTTGCCAATCCACTTGGAACGCGCAACTTAGGAGAGCTAATATGCGCAACGTGCCTGACGCGGTCCCGATCCCCTTCTTTGATTGCCTGCACGCCGCAATTAACTCACTAGTAGACGCGTGTAATGTTTTTGTTCCTTTGTCCGCGTCGAGAAATTTCAACTCTCTTCTGGCTGCCCGCATACCCCTTTGTCAGCCCATTATATATATGGCAGCTGTCTGGTTTCTCCCGCTACCTCCTCAAAGCACCAAACGTACTCCCAGAAAAGAAACCTATCAGAGCAAGCAAGCAAAGCCAGCGAATTCCCAATTCTGTCCAGCGGATCAGATCTTCCTCTCAAGCTTCTTCCACGTATCCCACCTCCAATTTCAATTCTAGCATCTAGGAGCGGGTCATGGAGAAGCTTCTGGCCATGTCTTTCATCAGCGCCCCTCTCGATTTCTCTGGCCCTTCTTGGGTACGCTCCCGAATGATGGCTTCCACATCCACAAGCACCGTCAGCACAGGAATGATGGCGGTGGAAGGCAAAGATTCTGGTACCGAGCGTGGCTCGATGACCCGTGACACCAGTTGCTGCAGCAACGGCAACAGCATGGAGAAGAAACATGGCGAGGTCAGCAGCGGAGGCAGAGCAGCGACTAGGCCGCACTTCGCACTTGAGTTCGACGGGTTACACTGCTTCGAGACATTCGTCATGCACTGACCGGTTCGGTCTGAAAGATTAGGGGTTCACGAAGGCTACGACAGTCTTTGTACCCCTCTAGAGATGGTAGCCTTGGATGATGGATCCGTCCCTCCAGAGAATATAATTGGATTAAATTGACGCCCTATTCTTTAATTTTTGTTACAAGTACACAGAGTTTCTGTATGTTCAATATTACTAACCTGACAACACGTAGTGTCCGCTTTGGATTTGTAACTTGTTAATTTGATGATTACTGTTGATATACAGTCACCTTCTTCATGTGTTTACTACGGTATTATGTTTTCCCTCTTAAATCATAACATCGGGTGATGATCAGGCAATTGGTACTTAACTGACGGTGTGTGCCAAATATGCAGAGATGAGAGTGGAAGATGTCTATCAAAAACTATCAACTGATCAATTATGAAAAGCAGTGGAGGAATCAGAAAATTATACTAAGGGGAACTGTGTATTTTAGCACATAGGGAGGCTGAGTTCAAAAAATAACAACATTAAGAATGGAACCCATATAATTTATTTCAGAAAATCAACTTTCTACCAACTAACTTTTTTTTAAACTAGCACGCAGTTAATATATTTATTTATACGTTGATCTATATTTAATACTAAAAATATTATTATTTGTATTATTTTTTAGGAGGAGGGACGCTAAAGCCCCAGCCGCCTCCCCCTGACTATGCCGACAATCCTTATTCTGTGGCCAAAACAAGGTGAGATTCTTTTATGTCAAACTGAATACAGGCGCTGCATTCATTGGAAAACCGATGGTTCCCTACAGAGTAGTCTTCAGATATCAACTTCACCGTGTAGTTGAACATGGTAGCGGCCCAGTATTGGACCCCTTTCTTTTGCTGTTATGGAATTCTAGTCGACATTCAGACCCATTAAGCCTGGCTTGATCGCTGGGCTTTACCAAAGTCCCAAGTTGCATCAGACGGAGCGTCTATGATTTAAAACATCCAGAAGTTGGTCCGGGGCAAAAGCCCGGTCATGAGCATCTTGAAAGAAATCGATTGACTTACTGCTCCTTTGCTTTGTCACATCTACAAGGAGGATACAGTCCGACGAGAAAAGTAAAGGAACGGTGTATATTTTTACACCAGGCGTAAATTCACGGGTACCTTAGCCGTCTACAATGAGTATTTCTAGATTAATAGGTCTTTTCATACAGATGGATCAATATGTAATTTTAAAAAATTAAAAAAAAATTGCATCCAACCTCTTGAGTGGGTTTTTTTATTTAGTTACGAAAAGTTTTTGTCGTCGTCATATTCCATATATCGCTTAGTCATCTCTGCCTTGATGTGGGTCAGCATCTCCGAAAGAAAGGGATGACTTCATTCAGTGACTCCGCGATCACTCTCTGAATTTCAGAATAAGGTAAAGCTTGAAGATAAATTGTGTACTTTATTAATTTCTCAATCCCTCTAGTCAGGTGGGATCAGGTCGGATCCCCCGAGAAACTATACATGTTGGTCTCCCCGCATGAAAAAAAAATTAAAACAAAAGAGGGGGTACTCATAGGGATTAATATATAATTTTAAAAAATAATGGAGAAAATTGCATCCAACCCTCTTCATGGACTTTCTTATATATTGATGTGTATAAATCATATCATCTTTTGGATCATGTTTGATTGCAAATACATATTGTTTTGACTCAATTATCACTCTCATTCATGCTAGATTTTATATTTTTAGTGATTCTTACTTGCCTCATGGTTTGGATTGTAGGTACTACATTTTGTAATGAAATGATGACGAATATATCATATTATCATTTATTGGATCACTCCTCAAATATCTACATGTTTTGGGGTTCGAAACTGCATAAATATCACTTTTTACGATATGTAAAACTGACCTACACACCGTAATTTATGAGCAGAATACACAGCAGCCCAGAACAGCCATTGACACACCGTGTCTTAATTAAGTTAATATCTTAAAAAGATGTGACATGTCTTATAAAAGACACTTCGTGTCTCAGTCCAGAAATTGAATGCAGAATTCCATATTTGCCGCAAAATGCCATGATTTGTTAAAGGCATGTCGTGTCTTATTAAAGACACATTCTGTAACCTCTCAGAACTTGATCCAAACTTCAGTTATTGCATAAGGCACGTCGTGTCTTATAAAAGACACGTCGTGTGACATGTAGATTTCACTCAAACGCGAATGTAACTATCTCACACTTATATATATGACCCCAAGCCGTCTTGGGACAGTTATGACGGCTTAGGATGGACTTTTTGGAGGGCAACTCGACTGGAGGAAGTCTAGGAGAAGTTGGAGGAGACCTAGGGAGATAGGAGGTGGTTACTCGAGAGAGAACCCTCTTCTTCTTACTTCTTCTTCACTATTTGCAACAAGGATCTTCTTCTTCCTCTTATATCTGATTGGGAGTGAGAAATCCGGAGAAAGTGCAGCAAGTAAGGATGGAGCTTGACTTCTAGCCAGAATATTTCTTCGTTCTACTACTTCTCACGGACATACTAGTTCTTTCTACTCTTTTACTATGTCCTTTGATATTTTTTGTTGCTTGTACCTTCTTTCTCTAGCCATGGATGAGTAGAATCTGAATCTTAGACATGGGAGACTAACTCCCATATCATAGCTTGTATGAACATATGAATTTCGTACTAAATGTTAGTTGCTTGCATGTTCCAAGAGTTGTTTCAAGTATGAAATGTTTATTTGTGTGATTGACCATCATACTTGTATGTTTTATGCTTTCTTTCATAATCTGGGAAGATGTGTTTGAGAGTATGGAGTTACTATTTTGGCAACTTGTCCTTGACTGGGAGAGTGGTTGGGATTAAGTTGAGGGGCAAGGTTTGTGATTTGAAATGAAATACATATACGAGAGTGATGTATAGAGTTAGAATTATCATCACTTCACTGGGAGGTGAGTGATGACTACAAACCTCCTTTGCAATTTAATTAACATGTTTAAATTCATATTTTAACATAAGCTATGATGTTATAGTGAAATCCCAAGTTTATGATCCTCCTAAATCTGAATCTTAACCTTTCTTAAGTGATAATTTATTGTTTTGTTTTAAATATGTAACTTAGTTGTTCTAATCCAATCATCTTGTGTACAACGGTCTAGATTATTAAAAATCATAACTCTTGCTCCTAGCTAACCAACGCTCCTTGTGTTCGACCTCGACTACAACTACTCTCGTATACTAGCCAGAAATAGCTAGTTGAGTAAAAGATCATTCTTATGATTGAAACTCGTTAGTATAATAAACCAATAAGTTTTCGGAGCCGTTCTCGGGGAGCATCGGTATTCCTGTTAGAGTAAGAATTGTTGATAAGTAAATGAGACTAGATCACAACCTTCATATCCACCATCATATCCATAAATCATAATTCATCATGATCATCATAATTTGTTCTATCTTCCATGTTTGTTTTTGTATCTCACTCACCTTGTTTATTTGTAGGAGCATATGGGGTGTTCATAAAAAGATCCTTGAATTGTGCACATCTTTACATTCAGAAAATGAACACATCGTTTGCAGCCCTCATGGAGAAAGGAGTGAAACCCAAATATGTATGGAGGAATCACAACCCACACAACCATCATCCATGTCACCATCATCCAAACGACATTTACCCATGCCACCTTCATCCACATCACCCTCATATCCACCACCTTCATCCATACCACATACACCACCACCATCTACGCCACATCCACCTAATCCTCTGGATCCACATGAAGAACTAGTCAAGGAGGATGACCTTCCTCTTAAGGACTACTTTGGTACAGTTACAATGCACATGAGTGGGCCTATTAATATTTCAGAATTTGAGGCAGAGGAGTTTTCTATCAGCCTAGCCATCATATAATTACTACAGATGAATACATTTGGAGGGACACCAATGGAGGATCCAAACCTTCACATTGCTGAATTTTTGTAGTTGCTAAGCACCATAAAGATAAATGGTGTTCCTACTGAAGGGATTCACCTACTCCTTTTTTCATTCTCCCTTAGAGATAGAGCCAAGGCGTGGCTCTATTCCTTGCCAAAGAAATCTATCAACACTTGGGAGGAGCTTCTAAATTTTTTTTTGGCAAAATACTTCCCCCCTAGAAGGACCACACAACTAAGGAGTCAACTTATCAATTATTCTCAAAGGGATGTAGAGAATTTGTATGATACATGGGAGAGGTTCAAAGATCTCCAACATCTTTGTCTACATCATGGTCTAAGAAATTGGCTTCTATTGCAATCTTTCTATAATGGTTTGTGCTACATTACAAGATTATCTATTGATGCAGCTGCAAACAGAGCTCTAATGAACAAATCTTATGGAGAAGCTTATGATATTATTGAAGATATGGTAGCAAACCATTGTCAATGGAGCTCGAATACAAGCTACCAGCCATCTTATTCATCTACTACATCTGAGATACAAGTGTGGAGTCACATGGTTGATGCTATAGACATAATTGCAGCAAAGCTAGACACTTTATCACAAAGGTTTGAGAAGCTAAGCACATAACCATTTCAAGTAGCCAATATTATTTGTGATGCATGTGGGTTGCTTAGTCACTCATCTTCTACATGTTATGCTTCTTCTATCTATTCTCTAAAGGGCTACACTCCACCAGGCTTCTATAGAAATGTGAACCCGAATTTCATTCAGCCACAACAACCACAAGTAACTTCTAGATTAGAGTCAATACTTGCAACATTTATGTCAACTCAAATGCAACAAAATGAGGAGTTCCATCGCAAAGAAAATCAATGAAGGGTGCCATTTACAAACTCTCTTCTAAGGTGGATGATATTGTCACTCATGCACACATTATGGAGAAACAAATTGCCCAACAAGCTCTTTCTAGCAAAGAAGCATTTCTACCTTTCTTGCCTAGTCCATCAGAGATGAATCCTACATATTTTAGGTCGGTGACATTGAAGAATGGCGTTGTCATAGAAGTATATCCTTCAAGGTATGATGGTGTTGATACCTATGAGGATTACGAAGCTACAAACCAAGGGGAGAAAGCTACAATACATGATCTACTTTTAGATTCTTTAAGAAAGCCACATGTCCTTCCTCCTCACACTCTAGATGACACATTGTTTTATAATGAGAACACTCTTCCCAACTCATATTTTGATGATGCTTCAAAGGAGAATGAAAAGACAAATAGTATTGACGTACAAAAGACTATTCTTGCTGCAACTCATAGGTGTTTTTGCTTGCCCCAAATCAAGGACATATTTGTAAGGAGGCATAAATCTTTAGCGTAACAATTTCCAACCTCAAATCAAAGCAATGGATCTCCATATCCATCATTCACCATGAAAGGTAATCAGTTGCAATCATCTTGAGTTTGATATATGCAGTGAAGACACTATAAATTTCAAACTTAGGGGAGAGCAACCGGCTGGTAGTGTGGTTTTATTTCCATTTTATCATCTTTTTCTTAGTTATTGTTTTCAGTTCTGCTCTTCTGGTGGAAAATCTAGTATGATATGAGGTTTATCTTTTGTATGTGGATTGAACTCCTACGCTTAACTGATTGTCCTCTTTTGATGAGAAATACCATTTGGAGAAATTATAAAAAACATGCATCAATCAAATGAAACATTTTGGCCATCAACATGTGCTTAACTCTGATTTATGCTTCTAGCCTGAAAATTCATCTTACACGTCGTTGATTTCTTAAAACAAGTAATAGTTTCAATTTTTGTGAGTAAATCAACTTTACAACATCATTTGGAATACGGGATGCCCTTGCCAAGCTCTTGGTGCATTTTCAACCACTCTTTCAATGAAAATTTTCCAGAATAAAGGAATGAAATCTAGCTAAGGTTGCAATTTAGTTGACTCTCCTATGTTTTGGAAAAAAATTAAAATTTCTGTTGGCTTATCTCATCTTTATACCCCATAAAAGATGGCTAAACCGCCCACATATCATGCTAGCCTAGTGTAAGTCCGATCTGGCCACGATGGTTAGGTGGTATGTTTTAAAAGAGGGTAAAATGCCCCAACTGACATGTGCATAAGCCTACATTAGCAGCCGAGTGTCGGAACCCATAATCCATTGTCATATCATTTTTTGGAAAGAAGGAGAGTACAGCTAAAATTGTCAATTTTAACTATGATTTTATCATTTGTATCATTAATAGTTGAGAGTTTGAGTTGCAAATCCACTAATTGCTTGGCTTGGTCATCCAAATTCTACTTAGTATTATTTAATAGATTGATTCATTTAACTGTGACCACCCCTGCTGAACTAAAAAACTCTTTCTTGGGTGTTTAAGTTGAATTTATGGCTATGAGTATAAACTTGTTGATCATGGTTGGCTTGGTCTTATACACATCTTTCTTTTCATTTGATCTATGCATGAACTTGACAATTCTTCATTTGGGTTTCCATGCTCTTTTTTCTTGAGGACAAGCAATGGTTTAAGCTTAGGGGGATTTGATGTGCACAAATCATATCATCTTTTGTATCATGTTTGGTTGCATATTCATGTTGTTTTAACTCAATTATCACTCTCATTCATGCTAGATTCTATATTTTTAGCTATTCTTACTTGTCTCATGGTTTGGATTGTAGGTGTAACATCCCTAACCTGGGTTATGAGTTAACCCTAGGTGTTTTGCCTAAATATGTAATTAAATCTTTGTGATTAACTCTGAGCATGTAATTAAGTTCTCAGAAACATATATCTCAGTATTTGCTCCTTTTTATTTAAAGTAGTAGCATTGTTTTGATATACAGGGACCTATGTGCAATTTACCCAGTTAAAAGGGTTAGCTTGCAATTTGTACATGATGAGATGTTCCTCTGATGATGAGACATCATGAGAAATCTTTTTAGCAAAGTTTGAGGGATTTCCCAAGCTAAGGCACCAAGGTGCAGCTGTGGAAGCAATCCCGGTGCTTGAAACCCTAGTTTGGGGTAAAATGCAATTTACCCAAATTAAGGGATACAAATTGTGAAATATGTCATCTAATGTATCTTTTTAGACTCTTGCCATCATTAAGAAAAGAAATGATGAGGAAGTCACCTCAATTGAATTATCAAGTTATGAGATATGCCTTGTGATTGAATAATCAGGGTATATGTGCAATATTTCTTTATGTATGTACCTCATTATTAGCTTGCTCTCCTTTACCTTCTTTTCCTAATACCTTAAGAGAAGGTTTGTCCTTAGAATAAAGAGGAAGGGACGATCAAGTAAAGAAGGAGGGACCTAGTTGGAATTATGGACAACTTATGAACTAATGTTGAAAATCCTACCCCATGTATATAAGCTCTCCTTCCCTTAGTTGCAAGGGAACTCACCCTTCGTTCCCTTACTGTTTCATTTCACCAAAGACGACCAAGTACTGCCTTGGAGCTAAGGAGGACGACCAAGGGGTGCAAGGTAGGTTTAAACCCCTCTTCTTGCTTAGTTCCATGGTTAGAACTCGAATTCAAGGTCATCTTCATGGCTAACTCTTGAAACCCTACCTTTCTAGCCGTCTCTTTTCATCCTTCCTTGGAGTTTTCACCTTGGCCAACCTGTAAGAACTCAAGGACGCCATTAGAGCTTGGAGCTTGAAAGCTTGGAGCTCAAGAAGCAAGCTTTAGGCGGGTTTTATAACTCTAAACCCATGCTTTACTATGTGCATCTTTATATGCGTTTTGATGATAGCTCTTAGTGTTTCCCTACTTTTCC
Organism: Alisma plantago-aquatica; assembly: GCA_963693085.1. Classification (NCBI taxonomy): domain Eukaryota; kingdom Viridiplantae; phylum Streptophyta; class Magnoliopsida; order Alismatales; family Alismataceae; genus Alisma; species Alisma plantago-aquatica. Next base: position 1,262,526,956 of record OY856409.1, read on the forward strand.
CTGATATTTTGCAACCAAATCCATGGGATATTCGTACTGTTCTTGAGCTAGGAGATGAAGGCGTGATTTTCAAGAAAAACCCACCGCTTTTCACTTCCTTAAACGGTCCCACCAGTTTTCTCTCTCGGTCTCAAGACCGCGAGGTGAGCAAACGGTCTCGAGACCGCGACAGGGAAAACGGTCTCCAAGACCGTTTGGTCCCGTTGACCGAGCGTGGACCGCATAAGAAATTTGTTCCTAATTATATAGGCTAATTACCCTCAAAATTGGGGAGGCTAACTCCAAGGGAATCGGGAGATATGACCTTTTTAAGTAACAACATTATTTGAATTTATTCCTGATTTTCAAACGGTCTGAAATTGCCTTTTTGGGAAAACGGTCTCAAGACAGTGTAAGGTCGTTGACCAGGCGTTGACCGTATGAGATTACTGTTCACACTTATGTTAATTAACAACTCACCAAGTTTGATGGTCTAATTCCTAACGGGCTAAGAGTTGAAGGGTGAATACTAGGGCTAACCCTAGATGAAATCAGTACTGAAATTATGGTGACCTAATTAGGGTTTTTAGGGTTGATTGACCTAAACGGTCTCAAGACCATTTGGGGGTCACCAAACGGTCTCAAGACCGCGAGGGCAATCAACCAAGACCGTTTGGAGGTCTGGGGTCAAGGATAGTTGACCAATTGAAGGTACAATTACACCGAATTACATTGCAATTAAATATTGACATGATCATCAACTCAATGGGTCAGACCTTGATGAATCTGCACTAGAATCCAGAATTTGATGGGCAAACGGTCTCAAGACCATTTGGAACTCATCCAAACGGTCTCAAGACCGAGAGGACAATTACCCAAGACCGTTTGAAGGTCTAGGGTTAAGTAATTTGACCAATTGAGGACCTAATTGCAAATAAGTTATCAATTTAATCAAAATTCTGTTTTATGGCTCAATCATGGTTCAACCCCTATCAAATCACCTTAGATTTTGATGAAACCTTGGGCAAACGGTCTCAAGACCATGTGGGGTCCACCCACATGACCTCAAGACCGTTTGGGCCAAGTTTGGGCCCAATTGGAGCTCAATTGAAGGGTTCAACCTTGTGTTGAGTCACATTGTGGAGTGTTGATGGGCGAACATTGATAGACCCTAATTGAATCGATTTCAATCCTAATTGGTCAACAATTGAGGGTCAATTGAATGACCAATTGGTTAAGCATAACCTTAGTTGACCCAATCCATAGGTGGTCAACATAACTTTGACTTTTTGAGGGCTTCAACATCGGTTAACATCATCGATTGTATCTTTGATTTTGTTGATGGACCAAGCGGCTGAGACCATGTGAGCCTTGCGGTCTCAAGACCGTGAGAGGGCTCGCGGTCTCAAGACCGTGAGAGGGCTCGCGGTCTCAAGACTGTGAGGGGGCTCATGGTCTCAAGACCGAGAGGAGGCTCGCGGTCTCAAGACCGCGAAGGGCCTCGCGGTCCTGAGGTCAAACTAGCTAAACGGTCAACGTCTCTTCGCGGTCTCAACTCCAATTTGATCTTCGCGGTCTCAACATCAATTGAACCAATGATAGGGCTTCGCGGTCTTGAAGCCTAAGGGGGCTCGCGGTCTTGGAGTTAGAAAGAGGCTCGCGGTCTTGGAAAGTCAAAGTGGGCAAATGGTCAACACTTTCAACCGATTTCAACTCAATTGATGATTAATGATTGAAATCAATCAATGTGATTCCAAGTTGACTTCTTTCAATCAATTCATAATATAAATGGTCCAATGTTGTCCAAATAAAACCCTAATGATAATCTAGGATAGTAAGGGGTTATTTGACTAAGGTTTTTGACCATGATGATGATCAATGGGGTGAATTACCAAAATACCCCTGAAGGGTCAATTGAGTTATACCTTGCTCAATTCAAACTCTAATTACATGAGAATGATGTTTTTAGTCATAATGACTCTATCCAACTTGATCTAGTCTAATGTTATCATCAACCATTAGTATGATGAAAGAGAGAGTACTTCTAGAGAGAGAAAGTAACTCTAAATCACATAATGGTGATGTTTTTGGCTACGTTAGCCTATGATGACTCAATCCAACCTGTTTTAGAGTAATGTTGACATCACTTAACCTTATGATGAGAGAGAAAGTACTTATAGAGAGAGAAAGTACTTCTAGAGAGAGAAAATACCCTTTTTAAGTGGAAACTCAATTGAAGCATCCCCAATACATATAAATGAGCATAATTAGGGTATGATCCACCTGTGTGAGATCATAGAAACCCTAATTATGATAAATGATGAACTTTTAACTAATCTAAGATCATCATTGAAGATGTTACTCATACATGATGATGTTATGAGTTCAATTCACCTTAATGTGAATAGTAAACCCTAATTCAAGGATGATGACATGTAATGTGAATAGTAAACCCTAATTCAAGGGTAATGACATGCTTTTGAATATTAAACTCTATTTGATGAGAAGTAGAGATTTAAACTCTTATGACAAGAGTAGGGGAGATATTCCTTATTTTTGTACTACCTTTATCAGTTGTATTAACCATGCAGGTTCTGATATGAAGGTAATCATATCCAGGTATGGATGATGATGTTATATTCATTAAAGGCATGTTGTTAGCCTTATGAATAAGTAAAGTAACCGGATGTCTTGTCAGTGGCATCCTATACTGATAATGGGCTATGAGAGCCATGAATACCATCAAAGTCATGCCTTAGAGATGACTTGTGATGAGGATAATGAGAAATGATGATTGATATGAGTTAGGCCTGTTACATTTAGTATTCTTCTTTTATAGCTGCTATGCTATTGTTATTGTTTGCAGAACAATGTATGTTGTTAAAGAATACTGAATGTACCTAACTAATCAAGTATAATGTAGAGCCCTGATCATAGATCCACCATTGTCAAAAATTAAATGATGGTGAAACAGGTTTTCCTCAGGGAACTCCTGGAGCACATACTTTTGAGTATGTGGGGTACATGGATGTGTAGAACCTTACATCCTAGTGTAGGAAAGTGATGTAGATGTGTAATCCATCCATCCTTCACTATAATTCCATACCGTATCAGTGGTAGGTAAACATGAAACCTCCTGATGACGAAGAAAGCACAAATATCCGTATTAGTGGTAGGTAAATATGAAACCTCCTGATGACGAAGAGAGTACAGAACGCCACTGTGACTCTAGAATAGCGAAGGACCAGTTTACCCTGGTGAGCTATAGTAGTAGAGACACGAGATGTCCTACAAGTGATCCTCTTACTGACTGAGGAAGGTGAAGGTCATGAGAATACGGCTCTCTTAATGACCTATGTATGATACTGATGCGGCTTCTCAGCGATCAGTTGGAGTATGAGTGGTAAGCCTCATCTCCACAGGGCATAATGTTGTTTGTAAAACATAATCAACCATGTAGTATAACTTGTCAGAGATAACTCCAAGTTAGTTTATTGATGTTACATTACAATAGTGTTTATATTCTCCATATCTCCTAAATGGTTGAGATCTTATTATACCTGCAACTGTTACAGAATGCTTTGAAGGCTTTACTGCTTAAAATATTCTTTGATGTTATAATAAAGCTTCTGGCGAAGAGTTATAACTCTCGCTGAGACAATTATGTATAATTATCTCACCCCGTAGGCTTCAACTTTTTAGGTGGACGTCGGAGACGAAGGAACCAGCCTACAGGTGATCAGTCTCAGCAGCAGCATCAGGGGCAGCAGTAATCTCAGGTGGAGATTGTCCTGCCATATGGTGTAGTTAGAGTCAGTCCTATGTGTCCTCTGTACTCTCAGGTCTTGGAGTCTTTTGTTTAGTGATCTTGAGATTTTGTATCTTGATGTATATAATTACTCAAGAAGTAATTATCTTGAGATGTAAACAGTTTATCTCTCTTTATGAAAGAAGTTTTATGGATCCAAGTTCTTATCTCAAAAAGTTTTAATTTCCCGTGATTTTTGTCTTCCGTTGATTACCGATTCGCTTCCGCTAAGTTTTAATCGTGTTTATGTCATGGTTTGGAGATCAGAGCCCACAGTAGGTACTACATTTTACAATGAAATGATGAGGAATATATCATATTATCATGTATTGGATCACTCCTCAAGTATCTATATATTTTGGGGTTTGAAATTACGTAACTACCACTTTTTACGGCAGATAAAACTGACCTACGCCGTAAGTTATGAGCAGAATATACAGCAGCCCAGAACGGCCATTGACACGCCGTGTCTTAAAAAGACACGACGTGTCTTAAAAAGACACGACGTGTCTTATAAAAGACACCCCGTGTCTCGGTCTAGAAATTGAATATAGAACTCCAGACTTCAGCAAAACATTGTGTCTTATTAAAGACACGTCGTGTAACCTCCCAGAACTCAATCCGAACTTCAATTATTGCATAAGACACGTCGTGTCTTATAAAAGACACGTCGTGTGGCCAGTAGATTTTATTTAAACGTGAATGTAACTATCTCATACTTATATATATATGACCCCAAGCCATCTTGGGACAGTTATGATGGCTTAGGACGAACTTTTTGGAGGGAAACTCGACTGGAGGGAGTCCAGGAGAAGTTGGAGGAGACCAAGGGAGATAGGAGGTGGTTACTCAAGAGAGAACCATCTTCTTCTTCCTTCTTCTTCACTATTTATGGTAAGGATCTTCTTCTTCCTCTTCTATCCGCTTGGGAGTGAAGAAATCTAGAGAAAGTGTAGCAAGCAAGGATAGAGCTTGAATTCTAGCCAGAGTTCTTCTTCGTTCTACAACTTCTCACGGACATACTAGTTATTTCTACTCTTTTACTATGTCCTTTGATGTTTTCTGCTACTTTTACCTTCTTTCTCTATCCATGGATGAGTAGAATCTGAATCTTAGACATGGGAGAGTAATTCACATGTCATAGCCTGTATGAATATGTTCATATGAATTTTGTACTAAATATTAGTTGATTGCATATTCCAAGAGTTATTTCATATCTGAAATACTTGTTTGTGTGATTGACCATCATACTTGCATGTTTTATACTTTCTTTCATAATCTGAGAAGATGTGTTTGAGAGTATCGAGTTACTCTTTTAGCAACTTGTCCATGACCGCGAGAGTGGCATGGATTAAGTTGAGGAGCAAGGTTTGTGATTCGAAATGAAATACATACACGAGAGTAATGTATGGAGTTAGAATCATCATCACTTCACTGGGAGGTGAGTGATGACTAAAAACCTCCTTTGCAAGTTAATTAACATATTTAAATTCATATTTTAATATAAGCTATGATGTGATAGTCAAATCCCAAGTCTAGGATCCTCCTATATCTGAATCTTAACCTTTCTAGAGTGATAATTTACTATTTTGTTTTAAATCTATAATTTAGTTGTTCTAATCTAATCATTCCTTGTGTTCGACCTCGACTACAGCTACTCTCGTATACTTGTGAGAAATAGCTAGTTGAGTAACTGATCATTCTTATGATTGAAACTCGTTAGTGTAACAAACCAACATATATTATTGATGAGTCTCCTAATATAATATATAATTTAAGAAATTAAAGACAAAAGTGTTGTGTACAGACCAATATGTAATTTCAAAAAGGTTCAAAATTGCAACCAACACCTTCTGTTCACTTTCTAATATAGTACCAATGAGATTCCTAATATAATATATAACTTAAAAAATTAAAGACAACAATGGTGTACACACACAGTGTAACGTCCCCGGATTTTCACCTTCTCAAAACCCCATGGAGAATGAGAAGACAAATTCCAAAAACATTAGACAATTGTTTCAAAGTGCGTTGCGGAAGCAATTTGTGCATACATGAACAAATAACCATAACATACACCATAACACATCTCAACATTCAACATGTACATTATTGCAACATGATTTACAAATGTATATTGAAAGAAAATTTTATACAAGACTAAACATGTATGCTAACTAGGATCTTAGACAATAGGTAAAACCTATACAACTTGCTCACATCCTAATCCTTTATCCCATTCTAGCTCTGGACCTAGAAAATACGAGAAACAAAAACATCAACAAAAGTTGGTACGTGGAATTAAAGAGCTATACTATACTGGCATATTGAAAATACTTGAAAAAGAAGAAAGAGAGAAAGAAACATTACTTAATGGAAGAAAATCAGGTAAACCCAAGTTATTAATCATATTTCAATGGGCATGTATTACTATGGTGGACTTAGCACAAACATATATTATTGGGCCCTATCCCCGCATACCTTGTACCATTAGGGATCTCCCCGCGTACCTTGTACCATTAGGGAGGTGCCAGTCAACATTAATACTTTCCCTCTCTAATAGGGATATTAATGAACCATCAGTAACTACATTCCATTTTCTTTCTTTAGTGTTCTTATTGTTCAAGGTGGAAATGACAATGCATATAGATATACATCCAATAATGTATTTCAAATACAAGCAAGCAAGTACATATATTTAACATCCAGCAAATCTAGTCATATAATTATATCCACGTACCTGAGTTCAGAGATTCCTATTTGTATTCTGGATCATCTACATCTCTGGTCATCACCTAATTAATAACAAATTAATCATCATTAATACATGGTCCATTATGTCATTGATATTTTAGGTCTAAGTTAGGGTTTAGACCAAACCTAGGTTTAAACTGACCTAAGCTTACCTCTAATATTTCTATACTGGTCTAAAGGTCATAACTATGGTCTGGTTCAAATTTCATAATTTTCTGGTGCTTAATCTATTTTCTAGCATTAATATGAGATTGAAAGCATCTAATTATGCATTAATGGGAAAAGACCTAATATTAAGAAATACAATTGAAATCAGGGCCCACAAATGGATAAAAATCATAATTAGGGATCTATAAGAATTTTCTGAGAATTTATGCCAGCTGTATACAATTTATTTCATTTAATGAAACCTAAATGGGGTATTATCATCTAAACTATATAAGATCAGTAAATGTGCATCAAAGGAATGATCTAGGGATTTCATAATAAAGAGAGCATTTTTCTAAGTCTGGTAATATTTTTGAGAAATTATTTGGCATGGGAACTGTTTATAAGGCATTTTTGCAAGATTAAGACAACTTCTGAGATTTTAGAAGGTATTTACCTTGCAAAAGGATTGGGTCGGCTGGGTCAGCAGGTTTGGACCCAGTTTAGTCTGGGGGAAGAGTCAAGAGGGACCAGTGTTTCTTCTCTCACTCTCACGTGCGATCTCATGCTCCTGGTCCATTGCAATTGTCTGCGCTTCGAGCGTCGTCGCTGGGTGAGGTCCCTCCGGTGAGAGAGTGATGGAGCAGAGACCTTCTTCATCAGATCCCTTGTCTGCCACATGCTTCGTTGACCTCATCGAAGTCATAGAGGCTATCTAGGGAGGTGAAGCTCCGCGTGACCTTCCGCCTCCTAAGACCTCTGCTAGGTCTAGCTCCAGCGAGAAGGTTTTGCTTTTCATGGCAATTTGTATCCTCAATCATCAGTCGAAGAGTCCCCTAGGAGCCGTCGCACCGCGAAGTCCTGTCTTGGCACCTTGTGAGAGTTCCAAGGATCAATAAGCACTCTCGCCTAGGGCTGTGACAGATGGCGGCGCCACAGGAAGGGGGTTTTCTACTTTGGGCCTTTTCTCCTTTGCTAACTCGTTTAAAATCTTGATTGAATGTTCCTGGACTCGACTGGGGTGTCTAAAGGTTGGACGGACACCCGAAGAACGATCTACTGGTGGAAGATATTGGATGCCAACCTGAAATTTTCCCTGACCCTTGGTTGGCGGTGAGTGATGGTGGAGCGCTCAACCAGGCTCACCTTCTCCGGCGGCGGCTGCTCCATGGCCTGACGCTGCGGCAGAGAAGCTCTGCTTAAATCAGGTTCAGCTCCTTTCCCTACTGTAGGGGGGATGCAAATAGAGAAAGAGGGGACATGCCTCTCCCTGATCGGGTTGCTCTACTTCTCTATGACACAGCAGCTCCTCCGCAAGGGTGCACTCCAGAGATGAAAGGAGAAGAGGTTAGGACCCCTCAATGGAAGTTTCGGGTCATTGCCACTCCATAGATGAAGGTTTTCTCCTCACATTCCTTGCCTCTCAGAGACCGTAGGAACATCTACATCCTTCTGTTGAACCAGGCGACATCTGCAGGTTGTGTGGATCAGAACCAAGCTCCCCGTCATCTGAACTCATATGCGCCAGTGGTGACTTCATCAGGTTGCTCAAAGGCATTGCCGAATCAAACATAGTTAAAGGAAGATAGGTCACCTCACTGGGTTATCTCTCCTATTCAAAACCACACCAAAACCTATTTGTTTGGGCTGTCACTCAAGTTGTTGTTGTGTACCTGGTGGAGAAAGACGAGAGATATTCTACCACACCCCAAGATGTCTGGTTGTTGGGTAGCTCCTGGAAGTGCGGTGGATTGAAGACGAACCTAACACTCCTAACCTATTCGTGACCTGGTCTTCTATACACCAGTTTGCTCCATTGAAAATGGAGGTAGGTGACAATCCTCGAGTCTTCAGATGTATCTAAAGGCCAATAGTGTATCACACCACCCAGCCAGGTCACGACTAACATAGTCGCACCCCTCTAATTGATTGGGATGGCTTCATGACATTAATGGGAATTGTACTTATTTCTAACTCATCTAAATCCTAGTCATTCAAACATTCTTATTTCTAAAAAACAAATCCCAAATAGGATGCAATTTTAGGCATAGATAATCCATAGACTACTCTAATACTCTACCAAGAATGAGTAAAAAAAAGTCTCCATCCAAAATACTATATAAGGATCATTATCAAATTAGCCATGAGTACTCGTTATAAACATCAATACATGGCTCAGGTGACCCAATCATAAATTATATCTCCAAACATAACTTTCCCTGAACAACAATCCATAACTTAATAACAAATTCTCAATTTAGTTCAACCAACTACACAACAGTCACATTTCTCATATGCATATTCGATATTGAAACCCTAAAATCAAGGTCATCACATTCACCCACCTTATTTAGAATTTCGTCCTCGAAATTCAACTAATCTCATACTTAAGAGGCTATTTAGGAGTTCAACTTCATATACTTCATCATTGCTTAGATTCTAAGACCACCATAGTTGCATGCACTCTAAGTTGTTAGCTTAGGGTCTAGAGATTTTTGGGTGTGTCCACCCCACCATATATATGTGGAAGCATCACTTAAAGTCTTAGCCGTAACATGAAATTATGATATCTTAGGATTACATCACCCCTAAGGATACAGGTTTTGTTCATAATTTTAAATTTCAAGAGGAATTCGTTTATATGCGATGATATTCATATCATTCAAATCTAACATCATTAACATCTTACAATGATTTCAGCATTAGAGGAGATTTATCTTCATCCTTGATATTAGAATTTTTCTACTTAAGAAGGGCTTACGTAACATGCTTGACCATTAGGGATTCACCCTATGGTGTGATATTCATACTCAACTTAGAAGCATACATTGAGAAGGATCAAAGTTATGAACTATATTTCTGATCATGTATCCTATGATCCAAAAATATCTTTAAATCAAGTTCATGAGTTCAAAGTTTTTGGTCTTGCATGTATTATGTGAAGGGAAAAAGAGAATATACTAAGTTTATCCCAAGATCTTAGCATCATATCTTTTATGTTTCATATGAAGGGGAAGAGAATATTTTAAAGTCAAACTTATCATGATTTCAATATTGGGTACTACATGTATGATAGGGGGGGATATAGAATAGGTCAAGCTTATACGAGTGACTTCTCATATATAAATCATCTACATAGCTCATGTGAGGTTTCTATCATCGTATATTAAGAAGGAGAAGAAGAAGGGAGAACATGTATGTTGAGTATCTTTTGCACAAAGCATCATACTCTCATAACTAGATTTCATATATTACCTCACTTATAACTAATGATGAGATTCACAAAATATGTCACTCCAGCTAGGACCTAACTCAGCCAAAGGATTGACTTTATCATATGGGTCATCTACCCATCCTTTTCTTTTACCCAATTCTCACATATATATTTGAATCATGCATAAGGACTCAACTCAACACTCAAGAGTAATCTAGTGTAGGACACATTTTTTTAACACATATCTCATATATTGGAGTCTAGGTCCTATGACCTTATCCCTATGGGTCTTACTCCCTCTAGAGTTCACCACATATCTCATCCTGCCACTAGACATCTTCCTTGTATAAGAGATTGAGGCTCATACATACTCATCTCTATCTTAACTTAGCTTATCTTAAGTAGGGAAAAAGGGAATGTACTTTCATCATCAAGACTTAGCATAGATCCTCTAAGAGTGGATTTGGCTCATATACAACTCAAATCTTAATAAGGAACTTATATCATCATAGATCAACTTAGATAAGATTCTATATACTTATTTCCTTCATCTTTCTTTTGTCTATCTATCTATCACATAACCTAATGAGGCTCTACACATCAAATCTAGATCTATTCTCTCTTCTAGACTAATGTCACTCCCTTTCACTTAGATTGCATGGACACTAACTACTCTCCAATGTGAGGGACACATTTTATATTTACATATATTTAATAAAATATATATTATATAGTTTTTCTCCGAGAAAGAAGACGTCAGAGAAAACTATCGAGGCTCGAGCCGGTTGGAAAAACAAAACCAAATCAGCAAAATGAGTGTCCCACACACAGTAGATAGTCTAGTGCCATGCCACCTAGTGAAATGGTGAGAACAAGATGTAGACTAGTGTAGCTACCCAATGCATATGAGCTCTATATGAATAGGGTTTCACACACTTGTCTAAACCTAGTTCTCGAACATCTAGGTTCTAACCTAGAGGCTAAATCAAACCTTATTGCTATAGAACAACTTACTAAGTTTCTAGGATTTTATGTGAAAGGTTACCATTTTATGTTTCATGATGAGCAATCGTCAGGTGCAACTATTGTTCATGCTCTGATACCAACTGTAACGTCCCCGGATTTTCACCTTCTCAAAACCCCATGGTGAATGAGAAGACAAAATCCAAAAACATTAGAAAATTGTTTCAGAGTGCATTACGGAAGCAATTTGTGCATACATGAACAAATAACCATAACATACACCATAACACATCTCAACATTCAACCTGTACATTATTGCAACATGATTTATAAATGTATATTGAAAGAGAATTTTACACAAGACTAAACATGAATGCTAACTAGGATCTTAGACAATAGGTACAACCTATACAACTTGCTCACATCCTAATCCTTTATCCCATTCTAGCTCTAGACCTAGAAAATATGAGAAACAAAAACATCAACAAAAGTTGGTACGTGGATTTAAAGAGCTATATTATGATGGCATATTGAAAATACTTGAAAAAGAAGAAAGAGAGAAAGAAACATTATTTAATGGTAGAAAATCAGGTAAACCCAAGTTATTAATCATATTTCAATGGACATGTATTGCTATGGTAGACTTAGCACAAACATATATTATTGGGCCCTATCCCTACGTACCTTGAACCATTAGGGATCTCCCCGCGTACCTTGTACCATTAGGGAGGTGCCAATCAACATTAATACTTTCCCTCTCTAATAGGGAGATCAATGAACCAACCGTAACTACATTCCATTTTCTTTCTTTAGTGTTCTTATTGTTCAAGGCGGAAATGACAATACATATAGATCTACATCCAACAATGTATTTCAAATACAAGCAAGCAAGTACATATATTTAACATCCAGCAAATCTAGTCATATAATTATATCCACGTACATGAGTTCTGAGATTCCTATTTGTATTCTGGATCATCTACATCTCTGGTCATCACCTGATTAATAACAAATTAATCATCATTAATACATGGTCCATTATGTCATTGATATTTTAGGTCTAAGTTAGGGTTTAGGCCAAACCTAGGTTTAAACTGACCTAAGCTTGCCTCGAATATTTTTATACTGGTCTAAAGGTCATAACTATGGTCTGGTTCAAATTTCATAATTTTCTAATGCTTAATCTATTTTCTAGCATTAATATGAGATTGAAAGTGTCTAATTATGCATTAATGGGAAAAGACTTAATATTAAGAAATACAATTGAAATCAGGGCCCACAAATGGATTAAAATCATAATTAGGGATCTATAAGAATTTGTTGAGAATTTATGTCAACTTTATACAATTTATTTCATTTAATGAAACCTAAATGGGGTATTATCATCTAAACTATATAAGATCAATAAATGTGCATCAAAGGACTGATCTAGGGATTTCATAATAAAGAGAGCATTTTTCTGAGTCTGGTAATATTTTTGAGAAATTATTTGGCATGGGAGCTGTTTATAAGGCATTTTGCAAGATTTAGACAACTTTTGAGATTTTAGAAGGTATTTACCTTGCAAAAGGATTGGGCATGCCTGGTCAGCAGGTTTGGACCCGGTTTAGTCTGGGGGAAGAGTCAAGAGGGCCCAATGTTTCTTCTCTCACTCTCGCATGCGATCTCACGCTCCTGGTCCATCGCAATTGTCTGCGCTTCGAGCGTCGTCACTGGGTGAGGTCCCTCCGGCGAGAGAGTGATGGAGTAGAGACCTTCTTCGTCAGATCCCTTGTCTGCCACATGCTTCGTTGACCTCATCAAAGTCATAGAGGCTATCCAGGGAGGTGTAGCTCCGCGTGACCTTCTGCCTCCTAATACATCTACTAGGTCTAGCTATGGCGAGAAGGTTTTGCTTTTCATGGCAATTTGTATCCTCAATCATCAGTCGAAGAGTCCCCTAGGAGCCATCGCACCACGAAGTCCTATCTTGGCACCTTGTGAGTGTTCTAAGGCTCGACAAGCACTCTCGCCTAGGGCTGTGATGGATGGCGGCACCGCAGAAAGGGGGTTTTCTACTTCGAGCCTTTTCTCTTTTGCTAACTCATCTAAAATCTTGATTGAATGTTCTTGGACTCGACTAGGGTGTCTAAAGGTTGGAGGGACGCCCGAAGAACGATCTACTGGTGGAATATATTGGATGCCAACCTAAAATTTGCCCTGACCCTTGGTTGGCGATGAGTGATGGTGGAGCGCTCAACCAGGCTCACCTTCTCCGGCGGTGGCTGCTCCATGGCCTGACGCTGCGGCAGAGAAGCTCTACTTAAATCAGGTTCGACTCCTTTCCCTACTGTGGGGGGTGCAGATGGGAAAGAGGGGACATGCCTCTCCCTGATTGGGCTGCTCTGCTTCTCTATGACACAATAGCGCCGCCGTAAGGGTGCACTCCAGAGATGAAAGGAGAAGAGTTTAGGACCCCTCAATGGAAGTTTCGGGTAACTACCACTTCATAGATGAAGGTTTTCTCCAGACATTCCTTGCCTCTCAGAGACCATAGGAACATCTGCATCCTTCCGTTGAACCAGGCGACATCTGTAGGTTGTGTGGATCAGAACCAAGCTCCCCGTCATCTGAACTCATATGCGCCAGTGGTGACTTCTTCAGGCTGCTCAAAGGCATCGCCGAATCAAACATAGTTAAAGGAAGATAGGTCACCTCTCTGGGTTATCTCTCCTATTCAGAACCTCACCAAAACCCATTTGTTTGGGTTGTCACTCAAGTTGTTGTTGTGCACCTAGTGGAGAAAGACGAGAGATATTCTACCACACACCACTATGTCAGGTTGTTGGGTAGCTCCTGGAAGTGTGGTGGATTGAAGACGAACCTAAAACTCCTAACCTATTCATGACATGGTCTTTTGTACACCAGTTTGCTCCGTTGAAAATGGAGGTAGGTGACGATCCTCGAGTCTTCAGATGTATCCAAAGGCCAGTAGTGTGTCACACCACCCAGCCATGTCACGACTAACATAGTCGCGCCCCTCTGATTGATTGGGATGGATTCACGACATTAATGGGAATTGTACTTATTTCTAACTCATCTAAATCCTAGTCGTTCAAACATTCTTATTTCTCAAAAAAAAATCCTAAATAGGATGCAATTTCAGGCATAGATGATTCATAGACTACTCTAATACTCTACCAAGAATGAGTAAAAAAAAAGTCTCCATCCAAAATACTATATAAGGATCATTATCAAATTAGCCATGAGTACTCATTATAAACATCAATACATGGCTCAGGTGACCCAATCATAAATTATATCTCCAAACATAACTTTCCCTGAACAACAATCCATAACTTAATAACAAATTCTCAATTTAGTTCAATAATAACAAATTCTCAATTTAGTTCAACCACCTACACAACAGTCACAGTTCTCATATGCATAATCGATATTGAAACCCTAAAATCATGATCATCACACACAGGGACATAAATGTAATATAAAAAATAATGCAAAAAATCACATCTAACCCCTTCTGTGGACTATCCTATATAGTATAAATGAGCCTCCTAATACAATATATAATTTATTAAAGATAAAAGTGTGGTGTATATATACAAGTACTAATATGTAATTTTAAAAAATAATAAAAAAATCACATCCAACCCACTACAGGGTTTTCTTATATGGTATAGACAAGCCTCCTCCTACAACAATATATAATTTAAAAAACTAAAGACAAAAGTGTGATGTACACACACAAGGACTAGTATGTATTTTCAAATAATAATGGAGAAAATTGCATCAAACCCCTTTAGTGGACTTTTTTATATTGTAAAGATGAGTTTCCTGGTATAATATATAATTAAAAAAAACAAAGACAAAAAGTGTAGTGTGCACACAAGTAGGGATGTACATTTCTCGGTCCAGACCGGCTATTCGTCTGATCTTGAACTTGGACCGATTTGACTTTCAGTCCGGTTCAATCTTGGACCAATTTGACTTTTGGTCCGGTCCTCGGTCCGCTATTTATCCTAAATCTGGTCCTCGATCCGATCTAGTCTAAAACCAGTAGAAACCAGTCCAGATCGATTAGACCAAATAACATAAAAAATATGTTATATGTATTAGTGGAATATAATATTTATAAATGATTATGGGGATGTATTGTCCATTATTAATGACTCTTGTTGTATTAGTAATGTTTCTAAACCCTAGCACACCATCAACATGTTCATGACAACTCCAAGAAACCAATGGAAGAGTGTTGACTGAATCAAAACTCAACCTCAAGAACTCAAGCGTCACCAAGGTAAGAACCACATGAAGATGATGAACTTCAAAACCCTAAAATGAACATCACCAAGATCAACAAGGAAACCATGCCAAGAGAGAAAACCAATGTCCAACACATGTACACAAGAATCAAAACCTCCAACTAACATATGATGGTCAAAACATAAACGGTTGTGATAAAACCAGTGATCATGATGCATGCAAGAATCATTAACTCCACCATCTACTTAGATTTTGGGTTCATGAATTATAGTTAGGAGAAAGAGCAATTTATGCAAGAATATGTCATAATCTTAAACCCCAAATCAAGATAGCAACATCGAGCCAATTTTGATCACATTTTAGAGATACATTAGTAACATGAAAACATGATATAGGTGCTACAATAGTAGAGGGGAAAGTTATATAACTCCCCTTGAGGTGAAGGTCAACTCCAAGGCCACAAGCTCGAAGAAAGAAGATAAACGCCAAGCTTCGATCAACTCCACACCCAAGCAAGATCACCTTAAGGGAAGAAGAAGACACCAAGGTCAAAGGATGCTCAAAAGAGAGAGGGTAAAAACCCTAGGCTGAAAAATAACAGGAAAAAGAGGAGAGATTCAACTCACTCATGTACTACCATGGTCAAACCATAGTCGACCTCTATGAAGAGAAGTTCCTCAAGATAGCCACCATGGTGATCCATAGTCTTACGGCCAAGAGAAGGAAGAAAGAGGGCATGGTTCAAAAACAAAATCAAAGAGAGATAACAACTTACCAAGATCGAAGATCACCAAGAACCACCACGAAGGAAGATGATCAAGTCCTAGATCACCACATGCAAGAAGAAAACAACCACTTCCTCCAAGATCAACACCTCCACTTGCACCACCAAGCTCAAGGCCGAACTCAAGTAAGAGGAAAGAAAGAAGAGAGCTAAAGGGGATACTTGAATGTGAAAGGAAGGGTATATATATTCAAGGGTAGGAGAAAGACAAAGGGTTATGAGGTGTCAAGATACTAGAGCACCTAATGACACATGTACCTCAAAACCATGGCCATGCAAGCACTCTAAGCATGCATGCAAGAAAGGGTGATAAAACAAGGTCGTTTCGTGACCACTTAGGTCCACTCCACCCTTTGGTCAAAGAAAATCCAGGGATGAACATAGTAGCGACCGCTACACTATGTCACCCAACAATAGGTCGACACACATCTCAACACAAAGAAACCCTAGCGACCTCAACCAAGGTCAAGACACCTAGGTCGCTACAAACACCACCAAAGAAAGGTGTGTCGGTCGAAGCACTCTCAAGGCACAAAACACATAGTCACTACAAAGGTCACACCATCATGGTCGACACCAACAACTCAAGCATCCATGCAAACCCTAGCTCAACACACATGATGCCACCTCATCAACTGAGGTCCAACAAGGCATCCTTAAGCATCATTCTCTCTCTCATGATGCCAACGCAAAAGACACACATCCAACATGTGACAAATTGTAAGATAAATCCTCAAAATTGGTAAATTACAACTTGGTCCAAAAACCAAACGGGACAAAACTAAAAACATAAGCATGTCACATGTTATAAGGTGCATCATATGATTATATTGAGGTTTAAGCATCTCATTAGGAAAAACAAACAAGATCAAGCACTAAGATAGGTCTGGGGTCTTACAGATAGTGTTTTGTTCTACAGAAATGAGCTTTAATAGTAGAGGGAGAAATATTTGACTAGAACTATTGGTATGTATGCCCAGAGAGCCAATCATATGATGATTGGGATGTGGCATTAAATACTTGATTTGATAATAATCAAGGTATTTTCTTCAATTATGTTTGTCTCAATCATGAGATGATGACACATACGTAAGTAGATGTCTAAAGAATGACGTTACTCGATGACATATATCTTCAAGTACGTGACTTGAACAATGAGATCATACAAATGCTAATAGTACATACATTCTTGTTATGTACCTAGTCAGATATTACTATGGAAGTCAAATAGACAACAGTAATACACAAGACTAGAGTATGTATTAACTAATGACATAATCTCATTAGTTATGATATGTGATATTAAGTCAAGCACACACATACATATTAAAGAACAATGTATCAGACATACCCATAATGAGAGTGATATATGGAGACCATAGAATGGTATTCAGAATCATCTCTCATAGTGATAATGGTGATTGTGGTTCTTAGACTCGAAGTCACTATATTTATCACATTGTTCGGTATACTTTGACATCCTCAAACGTAATCCTAAAATAAGAGTTGCATAACGGTGATGATTGGGTAGCTGTGACACATGGGGATTTGAGTATGAGAGATGTAGATGAGATTTGTCCATCCTATAGGAGTTTGATATCCAAGTCCTTTTGATAAATAAGACTAATAAATGTACGACCGTACTCATGTGATCTAATATATGATATGTGAACACACACATATCTCAAAGAGTTTGCTCTAGTTAAAGGAACATGGATTGAACGTTGAGAGGATGACGATTCCATGCCTCAAGTTCAATCTGAATATCAGAGATAAAGTAACTATATGATCATGAGAACACTAATTACATATTGTAAGTTGAAGTTGTTCTCCCACTTTTTGAATTACTTGGGTAACAATGATGCATCACTAGGCACCACTCTTTACTTGTGATGTCATAATTCATTATGGACATTCACTGCCAACGTAATTCTAGACCTATAGGGTCACACACATAGGATACACTTAGATTAAAAGAGTATATTCATGAATGATGTTTAGATTGAATGCTAAAGGTGTTTAGGTATTTAATTAAACAATAGATCAACTGACTGGACTCATAATCATAAAGTTCAAGTGTTGGACTAACTGTTTGGAGTGTCATGTTGATTGTAAATTAAATTGGCTGATTTCTACATGACTCAGGACACCAACCGATCGGCTGACAGGGTAAACAGACCGACTCAGGTCGGTGAAACAACTGCTTCACTTAGTGAACTAATTGGCTCAGATAGGCCGACCGAAGGTTCTAGTGACTTGGATCGGCTCATAGGGTAAACCAATCGGCTTAGGCTGGTGAGACAACCTCTTTACTTAGTGAACTGATCAGTTCAGATAGGCCGACCAAAGGTTCTGGTGACTTAGATCAGCTCACAGGGTAAACTGATCGGCTCAAGCCAGTGAGACAACCGCTTCACTTAGTGAACTGATCGGCTCAGACAGGCCGACTGAAGGTTCTAGTGACTTAGATCGGCTCACAAGGTAAACCAATCGACTCAGGCCAGTGAGACAACCACTTCACTTAGTGAACTTATCAGCTCGTACAAGTCGGCCGAAGGTTCTGGTTACTTGGATAGGCTGACAGGGTAAACTGATCGGCTCAGGCCCATGAGACAACCGTTTCACTTAGTGAATTGATCGGCTCAGACAGGCCGGTCGAAGGTTCTGGTGACTTGGATGGGCTCACATGGTAAATTGATCAGCTGAGGATAGGCTCACAAGGTAAACTGATCGGCTCAGGCCAGTGAGACAACTGCTTCACTTAGTGAATTGATCGGCTTGGACAGGCCGGTCGAACGTTCTGGTGATTTGGATGGGATCACATGGTAAATCGATCAGCTTAGGTCGGTGATACAACTGCTTCACTTAGTGAACAGATCACCTCGGATAGGCCGGCCGAAGGTTTTGGTGACTTGGATCGGCTCACAGGGTAAATTGATCATCTCAGGCCAGTGAGACAACCGCTTCACTTAGTGAACTGATCGGCTCAGACAGGTCGGCCGAAGGTTTTGGTAACTTGGATCGACTCACATGGTAAACCAATCTGCTCAACTCGGTGAGACAATCGCTTCACTTAGTAAACTAATCGACTCAGACTGGCCAGCTGAAGGTTCTGGTGACTTGGATTGGCTCACATAATAAATCGATCGGCTCAGGCCGGTGAGACAACCGTTTCACTTAGTGAATTGATCGGCACAGACAGACCGACCGAAGGTTCTGGTGACTTGTATCGGCTCATAGGGTGAATCGATTGGCTCAGGTCGATGAAACAACTGCTTCACTTAGTGAACTGATCAGCTCAGACAGGACGGACGAAGCATATGGTGACTTATATCGGCTTGCAGGGGAAATCGATCGGCTTAGGCCGGTGAGACAATCGCTTCACTTAGTGAACTGATCATCTCAGATAGGTCGGCTGAAGGTTCTAGTGACCTAGATCAGCTCACAGGGTAAACTGATCAGCTCAGGTCGGTGAGACAACTGCTTCACTTAGTGAACTGATCGACTCAAACAGACCAACTGAAGGTTATGGTGACTTGGATTGGCTCATAGGGTAAATTGATCGGCTCAGGCTGGTGAGACAGTCACTTCACTTAGTGAAATGATCATCTCAGATAGGCTGGCCGAAGGATCTGGTGACTTAGATCAGCTCACATGGTAAACTGATCGGCTCAGGCCGGTGAGACAACTGCTTCACTTAGTGAACTGATCGACTCAGATAGGCTGGCCGAAGGTTCTGGTGAATTGGATCGGCTCACAGGGTAAACTAATTGGCTCAAGCCGGTGAGACAACCGCTTCCCTTAGTGAACTGATCGGCTCAGACAGGTCGGCTGAAGGTTTTGGTGAGTTGGATAGACCTGTGAGACAACAACTTCACTTAGTGAACTGATCGGCTCAGACAGGCCGACTGAAGGTTCTGGTGACTTGGATCATATCACATGGTAAACCGATCGACTCAGGCCGGTGAGACGACCGCTTCACTTAGTGAACTAATCAACTCTGACAGGCCGACTGAAGGTTCTGGTGACTTGGATCGTCTCACATGGTAAACTGATCAACTCAAGCCAGTGAGACAACCGCTTCACTTAGTGAACTGATTAGCTCAGACATGTCGACTGAAGGTTCTGGTGACTTGGATCGGCTCACAGGGTAAGCCGATCGGCTTAGGCTGGTGAGACAACAACTTTACTTAGTGAACTGATCGGCTCAGACAGACCGACTAAAGGTTTTGGTGACTTGGATCGGCTCATAGGGTAAACCGATCAGCTCAAGACGGTGAGACAACCGCTTCACTTAGTGAATTGATCAGCTCATACAGGCCGGTTGAAGGTTCTGGTGACTTGGATCGGCTCACAAGGTAAATCGATCGGCTCAAGCCGGTGAGACAACCTCTTCACTTAGTGAACTGGTCAGCTCGGAGAGGTCGGTCGAAGGTTTTCTTGACTTTATTAAATCATGAGAAAGTTGATCGATTCACTTGTCCAATTCGATTGGTACAAGGATTAATGTGTGACATTAATTAGAGACGAATTGTGAATTCAATTGTGAACAGAAAACTCCACAAAACGACTGTCGAGTGACCATTTCGCTTTGCTGGACGACAATTTCACACTTCATATATTCTAGAACATTCATGATTCTGGACCCTTCTTTCACACTGATCGGGAACTCTGACCCTAATTTCTATTATAAATAGAGGTGTATTTGGGCTTCCTAAGACACAATTGAGAATCAGTTGCTTTGGTAATTGTTGTCCTCTCTGGTTGTGGTAACCAATAGAGAGATCAAGTAAGTCCATACCGTTAAAGGGAGTGATACCAAGGGACAGAATAAATGAGGATTAGTTGTGAGAGAGCATGTCAGTGACTAGTACATCGACAAAAGGTGACAACTTCTTGTTGGCTCTGGTAGCGCAACATGGAGTTCCCGGTAGTCTGTGTGGACTACTCTAGAAGCGGGAGACCGTTGTCTGTCGCTAGGAGGACAACATCAGCCAACACTCAATGGCGAGAGGAGCTACTGCAGAAGACGATGTTTGAATTTGTTGTCCGTGGTGGAGCCGTAGATGAGTCTCAGTGCAACTAAAAGACAATTGCGCATTTACACCGACGAGGAGTATGTCGTTGGACTTGCTTCAAGACTCGATATATCTTTGAAACCATCATTTCTATTATATAGTTGTTGATGCGATCCGCTAAACTTTGAAAAATATGACAACAAATTTTTTTTCCGCTGCCCGATATTTGCACCCTATTTTCCTACAAGAACATTGAACACCATACGCATCACGAAGTTACCTGTATTGATCGGTCGGTAATCACCAATTTGGGTGGGCTTGTCAACTTTAGAAATAAAAAAAAAGTTTGATGCATTTAAGACTTCGATGAAAATCACCCCTATAAAGCCGAGTTTGACAAAATCTATCGCATCCTTCTTGATCACGTCCCAAGCAGGTCTGTGCAAAACACCAGTGAAACCATCTGTGACTTGGCGTACCTTCAAAGTCCATCTAAATCCAAATCAGTAAACGATCGTCATTCCACACAAGTTTTGGTCAATCCAAATCAAGATGCTGTTGTTAAAACCTTGTTTTCTCATGACTCCATCAAAGTCAGTCCCGACTCCCGACCCATCTATTCCAGGATAAGTAGGGGCTTATACATGCGTATACGTTTTGGGAGTGATACATGAGTCTACTGCTAAGGTTTTTAAGAAGATGGTTGGTTCACCGCAAAGGTGCGTACCGGATTTGCTCTAGCTTCGGGTATGTGGATTCGGCACTAACAGCAAATAAACGGCGACGCTAGGATAGCCCGGAAGATTCTTGGACAGCACGTAAGCTTGGCAAACACGCAAAAGCTGATCAAGTATGGCAGGAATACGCCAGAAATCGGACCCCACCAAATATGAAGAAGCAATACAATAGTGGAGGGATAAGAAGCAGTCCTGGTTGGAACTGCAGGACCGTGGAAACAATGCTGCGGCACGTGCCAGCGATGCCGTGGCCCTGAATACCTGAAGTCTATATAAAAATGAGGTATATGCTCGTTCGCTTTGTCCGCGTCGACTGCAGTCACGAAATTTCAATTCTTCTTCTTCTATATATATATTGGCCCACATCCCACCTCCTTCAATTGTGATACCCTTTCTCCTTGAGCCAGAACACACCCGAAGCAAAGAATCCCCCATCTATTGAGAATCGAGCAATCTCCCTGATTTATATAAGCCTCAAAGCCCTACTAATCAGCAAATCGCAGTCTTCTATTCCATCTTGTTGCCGCGATATATTCACCTCCCCCTCCGTCCCCAATTCGGTTCTAATCCTGCAGCTAGCGGATAATGGAGAAGCTACTTGCCATGTCTTTCATCAGCGCCCCTCTGGATTTCTCCGGCCCCGCGTGGGTACGCGCCCGGATGGTTTCTGCTTCCACAAGCGCCGCCAACACAACTGCGGCCACGGAGGAAAACAAAGAGAGCACCGGGCGTCGCTCCTCGACCTCGATGAGCCGTGACAACAGTAGTGACGGCGTGGAGAAGAAGCACGGCGAGGCCAGCAGCAGGACCAGAGCAGCGTCCAGGCCTCACTTTGCCCTGGAGTTCGACGGGTTACACTGCTATGAGACCTTCGTCTTGCACTGATAGTCTGGATCTGGGTTCTGAATCGGTCAAATGTCGATCAGGAGGGCCTGGAGGATGCAGTTCATGTACCCCTCTAATGATGGTAGCCATCGGTAGTTGGATATTGTGTCCTTCCCCATATTATGACTGAATTATTAGACGCCCTATTCTTTTCTCTGTTCCACGTATACAGAGTTATAAAAAGTTCTATTCATATAACTAATGTAACAAATTCCCTTGTTGATTTGAGCTTTTGTTCTCAAATGAGGACGTGTTCATCGGTATTTTTGGATTAATACCAAAGATTATTTTTCATATAGCCTCAGCTGCTGCTCTATTGCTTTCCGCTGATCATCGTATTTTGGGTGATGATCAAACGATCAGCCGTCCACTCTGTCCTGAAGTTTTTTCTGTTCATCTTTTTGGTACTTTTTTTTTTGTTGGAAAAAGAGACAGATCTGCCTTAGCTTACACGCAAGATCTGCCTTACCTTGCACGCGAGAAACAACACTCCTATGCCGAAGTCCCTTTGCAGTTACACTACATACGCAACAATTCTCACGTAACTCCTTTTCCTGTCCTCCTAGCAAAAACCAAGATAACTTTCAACAGACCCACAACTCGAATCTTGATTAGTAGCAACTTAAAGTCGTGCATAACGTTGCCCAAGTAAAAATGAAGAGAACTATGATCTGTTACCAATACACGACAAGGTCCTAAAACTGAAAATCCTGAATTCAACGATCCTCGCTTGTATCTATCATTAACTCCACCATATTCTGAAACCTCTTAGTAGCCTTTTGTTACGACCCCACCTCTCGATAACCTCCAATTAAGGGAGACCAAGATGTTGAAACCGCACCCATTAATCCCGGATCAAATGTTCGACATATATATAAACAATTATTAAATTCTAACCGACTATACTGAAAATGGTAATAAAATTTTTCTTTGCATACCTTGAAAAGTTAGGAACAAACTAACTTCTAACCTCCGTTGAACTATTCTAACTAATTCCTCCTTGTTCTTTAATTCTTGAATTCACAAGGTGTCGCTTTACTGTTTGTACTTTTCATTGTACCTAAAACGCCGACAAACAAAACGTCGGTCAGCCGAAGCTGGTATGTGGAGGAAACAGATAATGTTCAACTATGGTAACAATATAATCATTCAATTAATCATTTAACAATCAAGATTATATTTTAAGCCATACAACTCAATCCATACATATTCTCGAACTCTGGGCTGTCCCTGCAGTGGACATAAATATCACCTCTCTTTTAGGTAATAGAGTCGCATGGCACTATCCGAAGATAGCCCAATATCTAACTCATTATGACTTGATGGTCCTACCTCCATGGTAGCCATGTACTAAGTCAACCATAGACCTGATGGACCTACCCAATAGGTAGCCATGTACTAGGTCATCCATAGACCTGATGGACCTACCCAATAGGTAGCCATGTACTAGGCCTTTCTCTAACCTGATGGACCTACCCATAGGAAGCCATGTACTAGGTTAGCTATTATGCCACAGAGAGAACTAGGATCTGAGTTTATAGACATATACATTAAGTGGTAGTCATAGTCACTTTATAATTGCAATATGAACATCCAAACAGTTTAGTTGCATTCAATGCGATTAAACGTCCGAGAAACCATCGGAAAACTAAGCGGTTATTCATAAGTAACCACATACCTGATCCATAGTAACTTGACGTCCATGCATTAACATTCAACACAATTAACAAGCAATCAACAATATCCTGAAAATTTTGCATAGCATCCAAGTGTCATTGTTTTATTCAAAACATCCTCAAGATCAACTTGGATTCCACCTTATGATTTCTAGGCCAACTTTAGGGTTTTATTAGGGTTTTAGCCTTCATTATGCATTTATCACTTTTAATGCTCTTTTAGTTCACAAACCCTGATTTCTGCATCATAGGCACAATTGAAAGTCAATTAAGTCTAATATGTTTCTTTTACACTAAAACTATTATATTTATCCTTTTAGGTCATATCCAAAACATTAAGGCTAATTATCATCTTCGGTTTCTTTCAAATTGACAAATCATATTTCATTATAGTTCAACTCACATATATGAACCTTATTTATCACTATTTCCACTTTTATACACTAAGAAACACTAATTATCCAAACAATTCACATTAAAGATCTTTGGTACTCAATTTATCTTTGAATCATCATATTTCTATTTTATTCGTCGATTTGTACAATTAAAACCATTAGAATTCATATCAACATAAATTAGGGTTTCTAATCCCATTAAGGCATATTCATGTACATAGAACCCTAACTTAAACCAACTTTATAAAAAGATCATCTTTTTAAATCCTATTTTCACTTTTATTAACAATAGGTTAATATCAGCTTGAATTATCCATCTATCATCAAATCTAAGGGGTTTTCCTTAGTTAAATCATTAAAGATGATAACTTTATGTACATTTCCAATTTCAAGCATATAAACTCTAAATTAGACTAATCATGCGCAAAGTTCTTCCTTTTTGAACTCAATGTTCCTTTTTACATTTAACAGATTAATATCAACTCTAAAGATCCATTAAACCCTATTAAACACATTAATCATATCAAAATAGGGTTCCTTAATCTTTAATTCATTAAAGATGATAATTTACACTATATTTCGAACTATGATCATATTCAGGCTATGAAACTATTTTTATTGGATTCCTTGCATTTTTCTGATCAAAATTCATATATAAACTTTTGTCATCCGAGCTATGAATATTTAATTATGATTTTTGCGAGGAAAACTTACCACAACCAATGAGAGGGCGCCACGTCGCCCACTTTCCATGCAACGTTGCTGCTTGAGAACATTTCGAAAAGACGCAAATACCCTCACTTAAGTTGTGCGCGTTATTAGCCCGCAGAGGGCAGAATGGTCCAATGTCCTGAGACCTTCTTCAACCTTGCGAGACCTAATCTTGTGCGCCGATCTGCAGCAAGGTGTGGCTGCCCCACTCCACGCCGGACCTCGACGGCCCCGAAAAAGCCTCCTCTACCTCCGCCGTGCCTTGGTGCACACGGGGAACTCTCGATTAATGGATGAGGTGGCAGGTCCTATGCGTGCCAAGGCTGCGATCTGCTGCGGGTTGCAGGTCTTTGGCTGCGAGCTGCTCAAGGTCAGGAGCATGGAAAGGATATAAAATCATTTTAGGATGGTCTCCTAAGGTTTGTGCCTCCTTCTAGACCCATCGAAGCTCCTTGGGGCCCAGGAAACAAACAACTCTCATGTCTAGGGTTGGTGGACGAAAATAAGAAGAAGTAGAGAAGATCCATTGAGATTATCCTGATTTCGGCCGAGGGCCCTTCCCCTTATATAGGGGAGGGTAGCCACACCCTAAAAAGCTTGCCCCTGAAGTAATCAAGGCCCTTTTATCAAAAGGAAACTTAATTTCCTTGTTTGGGTGCAAAAACTCTTCTTTAATCTATTTATTGTTTATTAGTATTCCTTGACTATTAAGAAATCTATTTTTCTAAAGGAAATTCGAAAGTTACCTCTCTCTTATTTTCCTTATGCATTTTTAATTCATTGATCACGAATTTATATTTTCTTTTAGTAGAAAATTCTCCCTTTTATCAATATCACAAAATTCATTAGTAAAGTATCACATTATCCTCTTATTTTGCAATTTTAGTATCTTCTCTTTCCTCTTTCTT
The DNA here is from genome assembly GCA_963693085.1 of Alisma plantago-aquatica. Classification (NCBI taxonomy): domain Eukaryota; kingdom Viridiplantae; phylum Streptophyta; class Magnoliopsida; order Alismatales; family Alismataceae; genus Alisma; species Alisma plantago-aquatica. The sequence goes on from OY856409.1 coordinate 1,262,553,198, forward strand.
CATTGGGACTCCTTGGATCCCAAGAAACTCAAATAATTCGAAATTCCTTTTTATGGGACACTCATTAACCTTCTAGATGCATCTAAATGCATTATCTCACATAATTCCTCATTATCTTATTTATCTCTTATCAAAATAGTTCTTTTTGAGGATTTCTCTTTATTTCTCTTTTATTTTCCTTATTGGCACCCCTTTTATCATAAGAAATCTCATGGATACGAAATTTCCCCAAGAAATCTCATTTATGCCTCATTCCACTCATTTTCCATATTTTACCATTATTTTCAATTTCTTTCTTAATAAAGAAATACTTAATTAATCTTTTCTTTTCTTGCTGCACTCTCTATGCAACTTTGGACTCCTTGGAACCGAAGGAACCCAAGAGGCACGAAATCCCTCTTTGGATTTGCCTTCTAGAGGTTTCTACATATTTCTTTTCTCAAATATTCAATTATTCATTTACTTAATTGAATTTTCTTTGTTATTTCCTTGTTATTGGGCCCAATAGCCAATAAAGCCCACAAATCAAACAACAAGGCTATTTTAAACGAAATCCAATCATTTCAAAACAAATCATATCATTATTTGTTCAATTATCTTTAGTATGAGAAATTACATTTCTCACTAATTGAACCCAAAAATCGGGGTTATAACACCTTTAGTATGACATTGCTCACTTCTAAACAAAAGCAATAAGTACACCAAATTCTTGTACAGGCGTGAAAATATAATGCTGACTTTTTGGTGTATAGGCTTCCAGGGTACAAAAACCCAGGTCCAGTCAGGACTTTTACATGGACTAAGAGTTGCATCCATCACACATGGGACTAAATTTTCAGTAGGAACCACCCACATATTGTTTTTGTTCTTCCAGCCATACCGTTTATTGCATGATCTGAAGAACCGACCTGCCGTTAATAAATATTACTGCTATCAGGATAAAGTTTTGTGCCCATTATGTACGATATACATCAAACTACGTTTTTGGAAGCGAGTGAGGAAGATCTGTAGCTCGAGATGAGGTTAGAACCAATGGTACGTACCATGGTCTAGCAAGTGTGCACACGTCACCAATCTCATATATGTTGTATTTTTTAATAGATCAATCCATATTATTCAGACTGCTCTCGGATAGCAGGATTTAAGTTTGTTACAGGTACAGAAGATGATTGAACTTCTTCCTCATATTAGTTTAAAATTATACAAACCATAAGGCATTGGTTTTATTCTCACATTAGAAAATTTTGGCACTTCCCTCCTCTTTATATATGAGTTTTTTTATCTATAGGGTATTTGAATAACATAACATGATAAAAGTTTCGCACGCAGGGGGGGCAGCACAATTGGATCTGGGTCGGTCTCATCCGGAAATCTTTTAACCGGGTGCGTCAAAGCATGTCACATCATGCGCTTAGGGGGGACAGAAAATGAATTCTTTTGCTCACTAGAAGAACAATCAAGTAGTGTTCTTCGAGGATACACTTGCACGTCTCAGCGAATGTGGTATTATTTTTTGTTTACGATTTTCCTATTTATATCCATCGGAAACAACGATGTTAAGAATAAACTTTTTTTCCGATGGGTATTAATATTGAAGATTTTGAAACCCCTCATACTCATGTGATGTCTACAGATTGTTATTGTTTTTACTGTGTCTACCAATTCTTTGTCTGACACTAAGATCGAAACTTTTGATGGACACATTATTGTCTTTGGCAAGAAAAGGTAGACACTGCATTGGAAGACGCTAATGTTGCCTTTGCTCTATCTGAACCCAAATTAGAAAATTGTTTTGTTGAATGGGAAAAGATAAATCAGATTTGTCGTCATGTCATTTTAAGCACTATTTCTAATCAGTTGTTTGACTTATTTTCAAACTAGAATTGCATCTGAAATTTGGACTAAGTCCAAATAAAAAAATATATTCTAGAAGAGCCTTCGCCCTAAAACTTCACTTGTAAATTTTCTAGAATTTTATATGTCTGAAGATAAGGAAATAACAACTCAAATTCATATTTTTCAGATTTTACTTGATGGTTTGAAAAATGAGAAGATAGATCTTCTTGAGTCTTTCATCATTGGTTGTTTAATTGAAAAACTATCTAGTTCTTGAAAAAACTATAAGAATAACTTAAATCATAAAAGAAAGACTATGTCGCTGGATGGTGTAATTATACACATCCAAGTTGAAGATAAAAATCTTTCAAGAGAAAGAACTGATTTAAATAATGAAATGGTGACCTCCGCAAATTTTGTAATAGTGATGTTAAACCAAATAATAAATCCTCTGATCATGCTAAAAATCATTGGAAAAATATAAAGGATAAAAGAAACAACAGTAAAATGAAGACCACAAAGACATTAAGAAAAATAATATTTTTTGACATGTTTGTGATAAATTTGGTCACACTTCTCCTAAGTGCATACATAGAAAGAAGCAAGTGGTCCAAGATTCAAAGGAATCAACTACCAATCTTGTGACGCAACAAGTATTCACGACATTCCTCAACATGACAATATAAAATTATTTCAGAATCATGATTGGATCATCGACTTTGGACCTTCATGCTACGTTAGTGGCAATAGAGATGCCTTCGTGACCTACACTAAAGTAGGAAGAGATGTGTACTGAGTTGTCATGGGCAATTCAAGCACATTCCTCATGGTCGGCAAGGGCAATGTCGAGACCAAGATGACTTCTGAGAAATTCTTATGATGTGTTGTTTTTGCCTGACTTTAGAGTAAATTTACTCTCTGTATCCCAACTAATTAAGTATGGGATAAAGACGTCCTTTGAATCTGATCAGATCATATTTCTAAGTCTAGGGAATATCTTGACATGGGTTACATTTCAAATGGTTTGTTTCTCCTTAATGTATTAAATATTTCAAGAATATTACTCTTTTTTCTTATATCGTTGATTCTTTTGATGTTTGACATAATAGATTGGACATGTTAATTTTAGATATGTATAATTTTTGAAATATTTAAGATTGCTCAAAGATATGCATGACGTTGTTGATTTAAATTATAAGTGTCAAGTCTGTACCGAAACCAAATCTACAAAGAAGCCATGTCCTTAGATTCTACATTGGGATCTCGAATTGTTAGAATTAATACACATGCATCTTGGTGATTTAAAAGGAAATCTATTTAGAGTTGGGAAAATATTTACATAATTTTTGTAGATGACTTCTCACTCTATACAAAACTATATTTGTTACACTAAAAAGATGAAACCTTTGAGATGTTTGTTAAATATAAAGACAGAAGTAAAAAACTAAACAAATCAAAAGTTAAAACGTCTTCGATTAGATAGGGGTAGTGAATATGATTGTTCACCGTTTAATGATTTTTGTGTAACTCATGTGATTATACATGAATATACTGCTCCTTATTGATAAATGTGTATTTATCAATATTGTTTGCATCTTTTAGATATCTTTTTAGGATTGTTTTATTATTTATTTTCTTAGTATTATAATTAATTGTATTAGTTTATATTTTCTCTCTTTATTTAGAATTTTAATTATAGATTTAGGTAGGAAATGGCCTAATCACTCCAATAATTAATTTCTCTTGGAAGATGTTTTGCACAATTCTCGAAGTTCCTGAAATTCATGTATAGACAGTACCAAAATAGTCATAACTCTCACACATAAATTCCAAATTTAAAATTTAGATATCTCTTGAAAAGATAATTTCAATTGATACAAGAAAAATATATTTCTCGATAACTTTGTTTATTATTTGATGTCCTACCAACCGGTAACGTGCATGTTCATTTACCTGTAGGCATGATTTAAATATATACCCTACACCAAAATTGACATAACTCTCACATCCTAAGATGGAATTTAATGTTAAAATATGCATTGGAAACAAAATTGAAAGACCTACAGGAAAAATATATTTTTGTTTGCACTTTAAAGTTTTTTTCCAGTCGTAATTCACATGAAATTTTGGAAATAAGAATATGTATATAGAGAGAGTCAGAATTTGAAGGGTCAAAAGAAAGTAATCAATGATTTTTTTTATCATCTATTGATGAAGAAAATTTCTCTTGACCAAGACATACAATAGCCACCTCTTCCACTTCCTTCTCCTCCCCTTTCAGAATTTCCACCCCTCCTTCATTTATAAAAGAGGGGGAACACCGCACAAAAAAATCATTGAGTCTTAGTTGTAAATTGAGTCTTAATTGTAAATTCAGACTTAGTTGTAGGTGCTCAATTTTTTTACTTACATTTTACTTTAAAATCCTGTTACTTTTATTCTTAGTGTAATCTTTACATTCAAGCAATAAAATTAGTTCCTTGCTCCAAATCTGGATCTGACTCTTTCTTTCATATTCTTGTTCTTTCTTCTCATTCTTTCTCTTGGAGCGGCAGATAAAGAGAGTAAGTCATTTATTTGTCACCACCTTGGTCTCCTCAAACATTATGGATTTGTGGTCTATGGCTTCCTATCTTCTTCCCTTGTTTCTTCCTTGCTATGACTAGTGAGTAGTTTCCTTATCGAGGTGAGGGGAGTAGCCCCTTAGCTATGTGTTAATCAGATCGAGTTTTACACAACATTTTTGGATGGATGGTTTTTGATTTAGAAAGAGCCCATTTAAATAAAGTAATTAATCATTTTGTCACTTCTTAATCCTGGCAGATGTGACCGTGAAACTCAGTATTTATAATGTTTAAACTGATTTCACGAGGATTTGGACGCAACTTTGAAAACATCCTCTTTAGGATGAAGAACTAGGATACGTGAGCACCAGGACTAATGGATTCACGTGAAGTTCATCTTTTATATTTTATTTATGAATAATCTACATACATGCTTCTATCTTATTTTCATGTATCACTTGGTCTTGTTTTCATGAGGGCTAAGTTGGTGAAACCCCTAAGCCTCGATGCTTTCCTTTTTAATTTCAATCATTCTTTCAAACACTTGTTTCAATCACTTTCCTTTTAATTTCAACACTTTTATTCGTGTTAGATTATCTCGTGTGTTACCAATCTTCTTTCTTTATTTCATTATCTTAGATTAATCTTTTCATTCCCTTACTTTAGTGTAATCTTTTACTTTTTTTACATTTTAATTTCTCATTTTGGTGTAATCAAACAATCCACAACTAAAATTTAATTTCTATTCTTTATTTAAAAATACCAAAAAGAAATAATTTCAAAAAGCAATCAGGATTAAAAGAGAATAATCTTAAAAATGTTGTCTTGTGGGATCAACTCTTCTATACTGGCCTTAGCTGGAAAGAAAAAAGGATTAAATTCTAAAATAATCATTATGTTGAATTGGTGTGCTCTTCGTCACGTATCAATTTTGGCGCTATTGTCAGGGACAACATATTATTTTTCTTGAACCCTGAATTTTTTTTGAGAAACTTTTTTCATTTTTTATGCCTTCCGAATAATATTTCAGAAATCTTATCTCCTCTTTTTGCTGAGTTTCCATTCCAGCTGTACATTTTTTCTGCACTGAATTGTTATTCTAGTCAATATCAATTGTGCATGCGGTGCCCATCGAACGTCGATTATGCGTCGCCGAGTTTTGATCTGGAATGAGAGAAGTCAAGGATGATTTTAATCAATTATGATGATGATTATTATATCATCTTCAATCAAATAGAACCAACTTCAGTACCTGAAGCTCCATCAATCGCTTCCAATTTTGGATGTTGATCTAGTTGTTGTTAATGACCAATATGCTTCTGCTAAACCCTTGCTAGATAATAAACTGCCACAAGAAGATATCCAACACGAAGTAGTGGAGATTATATACAACCTTGATCAGGAAATGGATATATGTTCTAAAGAAATTAAGGTTGCTGCAAATGAAGAACTTTGTTTAGCTAGGGCAGCAACTGTATGGGGGCCCGACTATCCATATAAGTCAGAAAATGAATGGATGGGGGCCTATGTGGATAAATTCATGAATCAAAAGTATTTTAACAAAACAGTTAAAGACTCGTGGGCTCGAAGAACATCACAACAACCTAAAGCTCCACCACCCTTCTCGGTTGTAGGCCCAGATTCAGATGTTCATAAAAATCATCCAAAATTGATTGAATCTATTAAGATCAACGTGCAATCACTTCCCCAAGATGCATTGATGGATTCTTTGGAAAGGCTTCCTCATTAAGAGCACTATGCTCTCACTCAACCACCTATTTTTCCACATTTAGTTGAACCTGATGAGGTGATTCCACCACCACAAGAACCTTAATTTCCATAGTTATATTGTGAGGTGATCCCTTTTGAGCCCATTGAGTTGGGCACATGTCCTATAAAGTAATCAGATCTCCCCTTCAGAATAGTAAAGGAGTCTAATGACTCCACAGACATCCATGTTGATGGGCACTTTTATGAAGAAGAGATGGACAACTCCCCAATAGAGATGGAACAATATGTCTTAATCAATTTTTATAGTTATGACGACAATTACTCCATCTGTGAGTCGTCCACACCAAATCCACATGCTTCCATCTATGGGGCAAGGGATCTGGATGCAACTTGTTACATAATCCTCCAGGAAGACATATGGCCCCATGTGATTGTTTACTCGGTTGACAAACCAGTTCTTCCAATACTGGAACCCTCTCTACTACATGTAGATCCGGGTGACAAAAAGATACTCAATCCAGATCCTCTGCTCAATATTCCGCATTCGACACTGCATGTGTTACCCAACATGCACCCAACAATCTCCCCCTATCCACATTTATCTCCAACGCTTCCTTCACTACTAAAGGAAGATTTGTGGATCCTACTAGATGGACTGTGATGTGACAAGCAACGTCACTCAGAAAAGCCCTTTAAGCTACCATGACCACCCATCTATTGGGTGCACTATGGAGCTCCACTAACAAAGGTTCTAGCCCTCATACACATCCCCTTTAGATGCATGTTCTTCGAGCTACCAGGGCCACCTAGAAATCTTCAGTCTTCTCTTCTCTCCATCTTGGGTTTGGGTTTTGCTCTGGATGAGCAAAAATCTAAGCCCGGGGTGGAGGTGGGTGGTATGTTTCTATTTCACCCTCCTTATCTGTTCTCTTCTTGCATTATTTCTACCTTTTTATTTGTTTTGCATATAGTTGCTTTGTTCATTGCCTTTATCTAGTCAACCATGTTTTATTTCTTTTGCCAAAAATGGCCTTTATCTAGTCTGCCTAGTTGAATAGATATTTATCCATTGTACCTCTTTTGAATTTAGTAAATATTTTGTAAATCTTTTTACAAATTTTCATGTCTGAAACCACCATGTCACTTAGGACCCCAAAATAGCATCATTACTTGGAAAAGTTGACGAGTCGTATGGAATCAATCAAAATCAAACACAATTTTCTCTAACTTTAAACTATGAATTAACTTGACATAAATAATGTATAATGTGATTGACAGGAACATTCTATCTAACATAATGATACTTTCAAAAAAAGGTGAAGTTATAAACAGAAGGACACATTTTGTTCCCCCTTAATATATTTCTAAAAAAGAGAAGCAATGAATCACTAGCGGACAAAAATTAAGTCCAGGGTGGCATGCTTCCCATATCAAATTCCATACCCCACAAAGAGGTGTACCATGAAAAAATGCCAAAAGTGCACAAGAAAATAAAAGAATTGTGACCAATGACGCCACAATTCTATAAATCAAAATTTTACAGAGTCGAATAGAGGATGGATCATCACTTCTTTCTTTATTTTCACACCCCCAATTTCATATTGTTCTTGTACAACAACTCACATAAAAGAAATTACAATAATAAAAACAACAGTGTCAAAGAGAAAGTAAGATGAAGCATGTTTTTCTACAAAGTCTTGATTTAGAAACAAGATATGATATTTATTTTTGATATGGAATATATAATTTTATGTTTTGTGGTTTTAAGAGATAGGGTTGCTCGGTCAAAATTAGAGGTAAGGGATAAAGTGATGTCTACAAAGGTGAGGATGGACATGTTGTTAGTATGTATTGGATATATTTGTGATTTTATTTGCTTGAGGACAAGCAAAGATCCAAGTCTAGGGTATTTTGATAAATGTGTATTTATCATTTTTTTTACATCTTTTAGATATATTTTTAGGATTGTTTTATTGTTTATTTTCTTAGTTTTATAATTAATTGTATTAGTTTAAATTTTCTCTATTTATTTGGAGTTTTAATTGTATTTGGTTAGATTTTGTAGGAAATTTCCTAATCAGTCCAATAATTAATTTCTCTTGGAAGATGTTTTGCACAATTCCCGCAGTACCTGAAATTCATGTATAGTATCAAACATGAGATATCAAACAAACACTATTCACTTTAAACGAATCAAGATAGTATCTGACATATTTGTACTATGAATTTAGATAAACAATCATTCATAACCAAGGGGATCTAGATAAGCAAATTTCTCTATTTACTTATACAACAAATTTCAGTCATAAACAAATTCCCTATATTTCAGTTTATTCTTATAACCTCTGTGAATACTTAGGGAATTCTCATTAGGATGTATTGTATACATTTCTAATATGATTTTATCATCTGAAATTCATCCAAACAGAGGAAGAATCCATTTCATATCATTTTGCAACAACTTAGATCAAACACACAATTCAGGGTTTGCAGTCGCATACTAAGCAATTAAAGATTATGGATGATTTAACCAATTTTCGTGCAATATACTGTTTAAAGGAAGTTCGCACTCACCCTAAGGTGTGAAAACACCTTAAAAACGTATCCCATATCTGAAAATCTTGAATCCATATAAAATCGCTAGCAATTCACTCGGTTCTTCTTCCTTTCAACTCAGAAACCCTAAAAATGAGGGATTATGAAGAAATAGTGAGAAAAGGGGAAATTTTGATACCATTTTGGATTAAATCAGAGGAGAGATGGAATTTTTACATGTGACAGAAGATTTACCATGAAATTATATCCAAAGAAGCTAAACTTACATGATTTCATCATTCCTCGGACCGCAAAACCCTAGGTCAACATCTCCATCATTTTCTCCTCTCAAACCCTAACTCTCCCTCTCTCTCTAGGATTTCATTTATCTGGATTGAACGACGAATTATGAGAGATCCTTGTGTGTTAGGTTGTTCATATAGAGCAATTGAGCTGCTTGGGTCAATTGCACCTTGACCCCTCACTAAACTTTTTCTTATTTCAGTAGATTTTTCTGTCATAAACATGTTTCTGTAATTCGTGTATTTCAGAGATCAAACCTCCTCCAAAAATTATGAAAATTCATAATGTTGTGTATAATTGAGTTAGAAAAATTAGTTAAAATTTGAGATCATTCCAAGCTTCCATTAAATAACTAAAAATCAAAGAGTGCACTGCTATCCAGAATTCTATAGAAATGTTAGTTACTGTAATTCTTCTACTGATAAGGTTTAAACGTATCCAAAAATTATGAAATTTTTACATTTTATTTATGATTGAGTTTTAGATCTCCAGTTACAATTTCATATCATTTGAAGTTACCAATAAATAATTAAAAATAAAATACTACACTGTTGAAAAGCACTCTGTCAGCATTTTGGTCGAAGTATAGTTTAATCAAGAACCACATTCAAAGAACACTCAAATATTCTGAAATTTTTCTCTAATATTCATGATTCAGTTATACATATCATATCCAAAACTCAATTAAATAAAAATTTGTAGAAAATATGAAAAATCATTTACCACACTGTTATCCTGATCAAATTCCATATTCATGTACTATCAAAACCCTAACTTTTGCCGATTAGGATTTACATTTCTCAAACCCTAATTCTTCAAACTAAAATCATAGTTAGAGTTTCTTATTATATTTGAAACATCACAATTGATCTAATTATCATTAATCAAGTCTAAACGATGTTCAATCTAATCAAGCATGTAATCATTAAGGTAAACCCTAGTTTACCAATTAAGCACAAATGTGGTCATTACATTGATCATATTTTTTTGAAGATCAGACCTATCTGAGCTTTGGTAAAGAACAAAGGAAAGCTCAATCCTTACTATGTTGGACCTTTTGAGATCCTAGAAAGGGTTACTGAGTTTGCTTATCATCTTGCTTTGCCACCTCAATATAGTTCCATGCACAATGTCTTTCATGTATATAATTTGAAGCCCTATGTCAAAGACCCCAGTCACATGCTAAATCATGAGCCTCTAGAGCTGAAAGATGATCTATTTTATGTTTAATCCCTGGTTAGAATTCTCGATTCCAAGTCAAAGGATCTTCAGAGCAACCGGAGCATAGATATGGTGGAAGTTCTCTAGAGCCACCATGATTGGTCTGACACCACCTGGGGGCTCAAGTCAGAGATCGAGAAAAATTATCCTCATCTTTTCCATGATGTTTGAATTTTGGGGAAAAATTCTTAAAAGGAGGGGAGAATGTAACTGAGTGAGTTTTTACATATATTTCTCTCTCTTATAATTTTGTTATTTCCAATAATCCCTCAACCATATCCCTTACCATATTGACTAAACATAATTATCAATTTCATAAAAATGCAAACCCTAGTTTCACATTAAGGTGAATTATATGTATTATGATACATAGTTACTTTATGTAGTCAACACAATTTTACACCATAGTTATATATTGACATCAAGAAGTTTCCTTTAAAATTTGATTCTAATTGGATCTATCATTTGGGAGATACAAGCTTTTGAAATTAATATACATAATATCTTTTATGTAACCCTATGACCTAAGTTTTGGGTGTTTTGATCAATTATGTGACAAATAATGTCACACACGCACACTTTATCAACCTAGGTGGAGAAATTAATGGGATAGAAGATTGTGGCTATTCAACGATGGAGGCTTCATCATCTACCTCCCGCCTTATCCGGATCAGCCACAAACAAACCAACGACCAAATCTTTTTCCTCATGCCTAACCCAACAACCATCTCAAAAAACTGATGGGATATATCTCCCTCCCTTATCACCATGAGCCCATTGACCACTCACATGTCACTCCTTGCCTGGGATCAGGCGAGAACCAACTCCCAACTTCTTGCATTCCTCACCTAGCGGCGACACCCAATTGGGGCTTCTTCACCCCTAGCTTCCTCACACCTACTTAAGACCTCCAAAACCTCTACCACCCTTCCTTTATTCATTCCCTATATCCAATTTATCATGATCTATCCCTAACCACTGTCACACATTGTCGCAACCATTCACTACTCCTTGACCTCCACGACGGCAAACGACCCTACTACCTTACAATCAGTCACCACCTTCACAATCAGGAAGCACTGACTCATCTACATGACATCCACCCTAGCCATTCTTACTTCTCTTTTCCCATAACTCGCTCTTCATCGATGACCTTCCCCACTCTTGCGGTGGAGAGGAGCACCACAGGGAGCCGTGGTGCAGGACCCTACCGCCTAGGTACGTAACAACCTCGCAAAGGTGCATGCACCTTCACATCCTCGCCAAAGCACCACCTTGCCAGCAGGACTCTCATCGGAGTCTGCTCTGGGATGCTAGATCAAATCAACCAAAGGAGAGGGAGGTGGGGATGTAGTGCCAGTGTGGACCTAGGTGGATCAACTGTGAGTCACCACCTCAGCAAACACCACGAGTATAGCCAGGAAGGACTAGTTGTCCGTGTGGAGTCAACTCAAACAGCCTGACCAACTTCGTGGTCATGTAAGCAAGGAACATGCATGTCAGCGATCAAGCCACACCCAATCTCACAATATGTGATCAATCTAAGTCATCGATCCATTCATATCCGACCATTGATCAAGGTAATTTCTCAACCTAAAACATTTATTGAAATTAGAAATCTATTAATCTTACAAATATCTTAGAAAATGCAAGGAATATCATAAAATAGAAAACCTATATATGAATTTTATCAAAATAATATTAAGAATCTAATAAAAATTCTATCATAACCCGAATCCATCTCCTTTTTAAAAAATAATAGCCTAAATCCTAGTGATTATGTTTTTGTCATCTTATTTTGTAACAATGATTATTAATGATCAAACCTAACTTTTCATGACACCCAAACCCTAATAAGGCCCTTGACTCTCACATGTCTCCAAACCCTAATCAAGTAACAATAGTTCACTCAAGATCATAGAAAACCCTAATTTTAGTTTCTCTCTCCACATATGTGTGTTTTTATGCATTAATCGCCAAACCCTAACAATGTCATGACCCCTCATGTTTATGATCGACCCAAAACCCTAGATCTAACCCTAAACACCATGAATCATGTGAATCCTAAAAGTGAATCATTAATGATCTAAACATATATAAAAACCATAAAATGAATGTTCCTTTCTTATATAACATGGGCATCATTAATTAGATGAAACCCTAATCTTGAAATCTAGTCTTGTGACCCCAATACAAGATAAAAGTTGAAGATAATCCCTAATCTAATCATAGGAAGATGAAAATAACCCCAACTAGAGATCAAACCCTAATAACCCAAAAACCCTAATATGGGATGATGAGAACCCATAATGACTTAGATCTTATTTCTCTTTTAGGGTGATCTACTCTCTTAATCTAGGCTTGTTGAAATTCAGGTATGAGATTCAAGGTACGTGTATATAAGTATAAGAATAGTTTTGATGAATGATATAATGATGAGTACTTGTTTGGATTTAATTGTATAATCATGCTTGTATGTATGTCTATACATATTGATACTCTTCTGCCTTTAACACTAGCTAAGAACACTAAAGGAAAAAAATAAAATGTAGTTACTGATGGTGTTCATTAATCTCCCTATTAGAGAGAGAAAGTATTGATGTTGACTAGCGCCTCCTTAATGGTACAAGTTACACGGGAAAATCCCTAATTGTGCAAGGTATGCGGGGATAGGGCCCAATAATATAAGTGTTGATTGTGCTAAGTCCACCATGGTAATACATGTCCATTAAAATGTGACTAATAACTTGGGTTTACCTGATTTTCTGCCTTAAATTAATGTTTTCCTTTTCTTATCTTATTCTTTAGATATTTTCAATATGCCAGCATAGTATATTATCTTTCAACCACATACCAACTATATGTTGATCGTTTGTTTCTCATATTTTCTAGGTTCAAGGAACAAGTAATGCATCTCAAAGCACTCGAAGAAACAAAATAAAGTTCATGGAGGATGATGAGATAGATGGCTGCCTCTAATCTTATTTTCTATGTGATAGTTATTTCTTTTCATTAGATGGTGTGTAGGATGTCTATATCCTATGTATTTCATTTTCCCTAAGAACTCATATATCTTTCCAATGAATAATTTAATATGACTCTTTTATCATTATGAATGATGGTTGTGTGACTACTTGAATGATGTTGTGAACAATTATCCGACTTCTTATTATATACTAGTTGATAATCACAATCCCTTATAATTTTCCTCTTGACATCTAATTGATATGAGTGCACACATATCTAGGGAATGTCATACTAGAAAGTATATAGGAATTCAAGTGATCACAATTGGTATCAGAGCTAATGTTCACACATAATAGTCACATGAAACCTCATTCTCCCTATTTGTGAGTCTAGGGTAGTCCTAGAGTTAGGGATATGAAGGGTGGATGTGACTAGGATATCATCAGCCATGGGTCTGGCAAAAGTCTTTGAGCCACTTTGCGTGGCAATCACAAGGCTACTTATATGGCAATATATGTCTATGTGACCAATACCCTAAGTGTCTCCTACTTCTTGGGCATTCCTTAATTGAGGACCCTTCTCATCTATAGATATTCCCTCTCACCTCTTCTATAGAAAAATTTCCCCTCTCATCTTTTTATAAATGTCCTCCCTCATCTCTATAATATAAGGTTAGGAATGAGTCACTCTATTTAGAAGTCCTAAGGACCGACTAATAAGGATTTTAGGGTATCCTCCATAAAACTTAACATTTACATCATGAATAAATAATAAAGAAGGATAATAAAATATAATATGATTCAGAAAAAAGGAGAAAGAAAGATAGAAATAAAATGTCTAATGTATTTCACCTAATTTTTAGGATGCCTCAAAAAACTTGTAATTCCAAGGCTTCCGAAGAGTCATCCTCTAAGAAGAGGAAGAACCTCAAACTCATGAAGAACCTAATTTTGAGAAAATGCCCAAAGATAGGTGGGAAGAACAAAAGAAAGTCCTCTTAGACTTTATGGAGACCATTGCCCTAAAAGGAACCCCTGAACCCAACTCCTCTAGGAAGAAGGAAGTGACAGTGCTAGATTTCATCAAACTTAACCCTGACACCTTTTGGAGGGAGGACCAACCCGAGATAATGGATAAGGCTGAAGTATGGACCCTGTCTGTAGAAAATGCCTTCCGTACCCTAGACGTACCTAATGAAAAGAAGGTTAGATCTGCCACACACCTACTTAAGGTAGGGGATAAAATCTAGTGGGAGAATTATGGCAGGAATAGGGAAGAATAGGTGATAGGATGGAATGGGAAGCCTTCAAAACCCTCTTCACTGACTATTTTATGCCATAGTTGAGAGGAAAAGGAAGGATAGGATGTACACTGAGCTTAAGCGTTCAGTCTTTTGGTGGCTGACTACACCTGGAAGTTTAGGGTTCTGGAGCATTATGCACCTATTAAGACTGAAGATCTCCTTATGGAGCACTATGTTGACTGCCTAGCTACCCACCTAAAAACCCTAGTCATTGCCTCCCGCCCCAGAAACATAGATGAAGCCCTAGATATGGCCCTTAAGTAAGAAAGGGGACATGGTTTTCAGAAGCCTTCCAGTATGGGATACCTAGGGTTAACCACCACCTAGGAGGATAAGTCTAGGAAGTTTCACCCTAGACATAATAACATGGGATCAGGAAAAGGAGGATGGTCAGGTAAAGGAGGACAGAAAAACCAATTAGCCAACCAACTTAATAATTTAAATATAATTAATTAGTTGAATATTCGAACTAGTTAATTTAGATTATATTCCAATATTATTTTGGTAGATTACCTTAATATTTTAGTAATGAATTTTGTGAAAGGACACCCATAAAAATCATTGGGAGTCAGAACATTTCCAATCATGTCCACAATTGTACTCCTATTCAAATACATTCTATATGTATGACCCAGTAGGCTCCAAACTGTGTTGGCATTGATATTCATAATCATATTATAATCTCACAAGTAATGATTGGTATCTAGAAAGACTTCCCCAAGTAATCGAAGAAGTTGGATAACAACTTCAACATACAATATGTAATGGATGTTACAGTGATTGTATGGTTCCTTTGTCTCTGATATCCAGATTGAACTCGAGGAATGGAATCATCATCCTCTTCAACGTTGAATCTATGTTCCTTGAATTAGAAAAGACTGTCTAAGATACGTGTAATCTCAATATCACATATTGACTCACACCAGGATGACCATGCATTTCTCAGCCTCACTTATCAAGTGGCCAAGATATCAAACTTCTATAGATACATATCACATCTACATCATTCAAAATCTTTCCCATGTGTCACAGGGCATCCGAGCACCACTTTTATGACAACTCTTATTCAGGATCACAGTGGATGATGTCAAAGTACACGAAACAACATGTGATGAGTATAGTGATTTCAAGTCTAAGAACCACAATCATCACCATCACTATAAGAGATGACTCTGACTACCAATCATGGTTTCTGTGTATCATTCTCAAGGTGAGTTTGTCTAATACACTGTTCTCTAACAACTATCTATATGCTAAGTTTGATATCACATATGATGACTAATGAAATTTTATCATCAACCAACACACACTCTAGTCTTAAGTGTTATTGTTGGCTATTAGTCTTCCACAATAACATCCGACTAGGGACATAACAAGAATGCATATATTATTGACATTCGTATGATCTCATTGTTCAGATCCTCAACCCGAAGATATATGTCATTGAGTAGTATCTTAAGACATTTATTATGTTACATCGTTATCTCATAACTGAATGAAATAGAATAAATTGGAAGATTGTCTTTATTATTAATCAAATTATTTACTAGATATGTCATTACAATCATCATATGATTGACTCTCTAGACATATATATCAACAAAATAATGTTTGATATTCAAAATTCGATGTGCTATATCATGGTCAAACGTAAATGGAGTGTGTGAGTGACATATGCATGGTAGTAAGTTGGGATCATGGAATCTAGACCTTGCTAGTCATGAGATTGGGATTCGAAGTATTATGTCTGGGTTGCGTGTTTTGAAACTTAGCCCAAATTAGACAAAGTCCAAACCGATACTAAGCTCCAGGCGTTACCCAAAGAACGAGTGGGTTTGATTTGGATTAAGAAAAAATGTGTTGTGATCAAGTCTTACTAGCAGTTACCAACAACTTTGCAGCAGTCAAACATGGATAGAGCATGATGAGCCTCAACAACATGTTTGTTTTCCATGGATAAATCCAAGTCGGAAACGGGGTTTTTTTGTTGCAAGTGTCCCACATTGGCTCCCACTTTGTCTTTTATTGTATAATAAAGCCGTGTGTCCCCTTCACTGGTGAAGTAGGTAGCATAACCACATAAACGTGTGTATAATTTCGGGAGTGTTTGTTAACCAAGACAGTAAACGGTCTTAAATTAAATAAGTTGTAATATACATATGGACATTCTCAGAAATTGACGCTTTGTGCAAATATTTTGGGGATCCTATCTCATTGAACCGCACCCGACTCCTTATCAAATAAAAATATTTGTGCAAATCTTAACATTTGAAATCAGGGAATCCAAACATCACCATACCCAAAAAACTCTAAATTAAATAAGTTGTAATACATATGGTCATTAGTTAAAAGGTATTGGCGGATGACCGAGTGGGTGGAAGATTCTGTCACCGGGGCCTATTTTTTTCGCATAAAACGCGGAAAGTTGAAGGAAAAATCGCTCCTCTTACGCGGCAACAAAGTCTTTCTTTCGCACAGACAGCAACCACTCGCCGCGCAATATCCTTCTTTGACTCCTCTCTGGAGACGGAGTCTGACTACTCTCGAAGTTTCAACTCTCCTCCAGTACCCCCGGCTACGCTTATATATCGTATATAAGGCAAACCTCCCTTTTCAGGTTGCTCCCGACGCTCCCGTCTTTCTCAAGGTTACCGACCCGAATCCCACGAGCGAGAAACCAACTCCCCCCGCAAGAACAACGACTCCGGCCACTTGAGACTCCTCCTCCTCGTCGCCTCCTCTTGCCGGAAGCCGTTCAGTCCTCTCCGACATGGACAAGCTTCTGTTGATGTCGTTCATCAGCGGACCCATGGACTTCTCCGGCCCGTCGTGGGTGCGCCCACGCATTGCGACGGCGGCGGCGGCGGTGGAGAGGAAAGACGGCAGTAGTGCCGGTCATGTCGACAAATCGACAGGTGGCTCCACCAAGAAGGAAAGCGGCAAGGCGGCGAGGCAGCGGCAGCCGCACTTGGCCCTGGAGTTCGACGGGCTGCACTGCTTCGAGATGTTCGTCATTAACTGATGGATCGCTCGATTGCCGAGGGCGTACGCTTTGGTTTCAGTATACAATTCGTTCCCGGTGTTCCTATATATAGGGTGGGATTATTCCACACCTCCGATGGTCGCCGGCGAGAAAATTTAGGCCTATTTTTTGTTCTCTCTCTCTCATCTGCTCAATCCTAGCAGAGTCAGATCACAGTGCTACTGATGTCGTACCTAACCATTCTTTTCTAGTAATCGGTTGATTTAGCCAAGCCCTTCTTTAGTATGTTGTGCGTTTATTTCGTGGTGTGCGTTGTTCCGGGAGTTGTTGCCTGTTTGCTATCGTTCTCTGGTTGATTTTACCGTCCTGCTGCGTGGGTGGCTTGGTCACCGAGGAATTGGGCTTAAGGAAACTTTGTACGGTTAAAGAGTCTTTCTGACGATCAATTTGACTCAAATCTGAACAACTTTGGATACTGTCTTCTTTGAAAGAAAGAAAAAAACTTTGGTATCTGATTCATTGCCGGAGTCAGGCTCACCGGCGGCCCCGGCGGTTGATTTAGAAAAGAGGGATGATGGTCTTGTGCAGGATTTTGAACTCCCAACGGAAAGTTTAAAACCCGGCAAAAAAGCGACGATGGTCTAAGCTCCCGCCTAGGAGAAGGGATTCGGGCAACACTGGCGGCAGCGGGACAATTGAGGCAATTTGAATCTCAAAAGTAGCTGACGGGGATAGATGCTTCCCTCTTTTTTCCCCCGTCCCCACGAAACGAGGTCAATGCCTAGTGTACAGTTGCATTTCTATTATCAGTGTAATCAGAACCGAATTTATCACGTTCACTTAATTCTCAAATGATGCATAAATAAGTGTGGTAGAAAAACAAGTCTTATCCTTATCACATTCATATTTAGGTGTGCATTCTAGTTTCAATCAGGTCAAATCCAATCAGATCAGATTGATTAATATTGCTTCAGGTGAAGTTAGGTTCCCCTATGGACCAGTCGGGTTAGGTCATATCCATTTAGATTAATTCAAATCAAGTTAGATACACTTGGCATCCGGTTGGGGTTGGTAATGTGTCGGATGATATTTTTTTTTAAAATCACGTGACAAGTGTATACATAGAATATTAAATAAATAGATAAATAAATGGAGTCACTTGTGGGTGGGTTTAAGCATACACAAAAATAAAAAATAAATATATACATGAGGTGTTAGGATTTAACGACTATTAATGGTGGAATACTTAAAGTTGTTTAGGATTTGTAGGATTCTAAAATTATCAAGTATGAGAGGTGCCTTTTTAAAGAAGAAAAAACTATACTTAAATCCTAAGACAAATCAACTTGGTTAGCTTCCTACCGCATACAACCCCAACTAACTTCAATTCTAACTACTTTTAAGGTTACAATTTAAGTATTAAAGGTTTAAAATATCTTAAATATTATATTAAAATAAAGTAAAATTATATAATACTTTAAGTGTGCTTTTATGTGTCGCTTCATGGGTGAACTTTTATAGGCGATGGGTTGTGTGAAATCACCCAAGTGCGATAAATAAATAACAACACGAATGCATGGACCATCACTATTACAATTGGTGATTATCACAAGTGCATATCATCCATTGCAATAATATAACAACTTTACATAGGATATGATTTGATTCTCAACACATTCTTCTTAAATTAAACTTAGTGCATCAAGGACCATAAGGAATTCGATACAAGATAACATGAAATTTTCAATAACCTTGTTGGATTGTATAGATGGCGTCCCATCCAGAAATCCTCCTTAAACATGTAGATACAAACCTTATCTGCTACTTTTTAAGTTTGACACTTGTAGAAGACGTGTCCCCAGTCATGTAGTGGATTCTAACACAAAAAGATAATGTATAAGTATAATTGAAAGAAAAAAAGAATGATTATTTTCTATTTACTTCTTTTATTTTTATGGGTAACTTTATACGATAAGTTTTTTTTCTATGACACCGAAGTATCCTCTACGGTGTAACATGTTGGATCAAGGGCTCCAGGGGGGGATATAGCTTCACAAATATCACAAAATGAATTAGACCACCAAATTATATTAAGTGCAGAAACTTAAACATACAACCAATTTGAAGTCCTAACTAGCATGCATAGCAAGGGTGAAAGACAGGGAAGAACATACACTTGGACAAAGTGGTTTAGAGTGGTTTCACAGTTCAAACTAGAAGCGAGTCAGTCCACTACCTAGAGGTGGTTAGGCTTTAGGACTTTGCAATCTTGGTACTCTTATATTCCATCATAAGATTACAAGACAAAACCACATTCATCCACGGGCTTAGTACCTCAAGCAAGGATCTTCAACCTATAGAAATAGCTTACCCACTTGAACAATGGAGTTTTCATCCTTCAACAAGGACTTACCCACTCCTTCAAGTCTTTGGCCTTCAAGGAATTATCTATCCTTCTTGAACATCCCCCTTGCCTATCTCCTTCACTTGGAGATCTGGAAAACCATGCTTTTTAAACTTTGAAGAACAGCAACTCCTTCTCCTTCACTCAGAGAAGATCTTTAGCCTTTTCTTCAATAGGAAAGGGGGTAGGCAGATGGAGGTGGAGAGCTTTACATGGATACAAGGAGTAGCTCTCTTACAACAGATCCTATCTCATTCATACTCATGGATTTGACTTGAAGGTAGAGAGAGAAAGGGGCTCAAAGGTGTGCAACACTCTCAACTAAGCAAGAACCAATCATATATGGGATGAGCAACCTTGGAATGAACTCCAAGAGGTCCTATTTATAGCTGAGGGTGCCCCTTTGAGTTGGGGTACACTTAGGGTCAAAAAATAGCTGTTTTTGCCCAAGGCAACAGATCTATTTTCACCCAAATATCTCACCAACGGTGTTACGCCCCGATCTCACAATCTCCTCAAATCATGAGATTAGGGCGTAAGATAGGATTATTAATTAACACAAAGAACATCCTTAACTTTTTCTTTCCTTAAAAACTCTTGTTTCTTCACATCGAACCACATAAAACATCTTAACAAGGGAATCCGAATATTTCCTTTACTAATCAAACTTTAACAGAAAAGATACATATATAAACATTCATGATGTCTTTCACAACTTGTGCACATAAACCTTGTAAATTAGCATACATATCAAGGAGAAATAATATTACACATCGTAATTACAATTATCTCTCTAAACTCTTACTGAGGACCTAGAGTGACAAGGACCGACTGACTCAACTAATCTCATACTTGACTCCTGTGGCAGATCTACTCTGATGCTCTGATCATCTTCAAGTCCACGCGGTTAACCCTAAAATGTTTGAGTAGAGGGGTGAGCCTACTCGCTCAGTGAATGAATACTTCATGGAAACAGACTAATGCACTAATGTGATCAAAGATATAATTTGATTAAACGATATGAAATTTAACAACAATAAATACTACACTGAGCAGTTCTAAAGCAATATAATTGAAATAGCAAAGAATATAAATATTGCATCCAAAGAATAACTACTAGAAAACTATACTCTAGTCTTTCTTAACTCTTTCATTTATAAGGAACTCTGTGAACCTATATGATCGTATTTTAGATTATGCCCTAAATATATGCAGTGTACTCTGCATATAAAGATCCGCAACAAGTCCATGCTACGGTCCCACCGTACAAGACTTAGCGACACACCCGGGAAATGCTAAGTCTGACGCCAGCCCTGTTCTGCCACAGGGACACTGGCTCGCCGGCTAGAAACATAGGCTCTACGGCCTCAAGCACTACTCTGAGTGCACCCGACTCCTCCTTAAACCTGAGTACACCGGCGGAGAGTCACAGGGTTACCTTCGTGACACAAGCACGAATGGTGTTAGATAACCGTATTTTTCCTTTTTCCTTGCCCAGTGCCATCGTGACACAAGCACGATTGTTGTTGGACACTGCATTTTCTCTTTCCTCGTTTGTCCGCGACACAAGCACGGATGATGTTGCAACACGAGTTTCACCCCAAAGCTGCAGATACCACTTATGGGGTTCTACGGTGTTAGGGCATCTAAGTCTATACTTGATTAACAAATAACAATTAAACAGGAATATCACATAGCAACGTAGAAACTCATGTATTCAACATATATCATATCTCAGTAACATCCCTTTCTAGGGCATGTCATATCTCATCACCTGCAATTTATGAGATATGTACTGAAATATAAGAAGCCCTGCAATATGCAAATATCATTTCAGGGAGAACAAGCATATAAAGTTAAATGCTAGAAACATACAATTTAACAATTAAGCATCACCACATCTCATATCGATACCTTTCATACTACCATAGCATGATTCATTGAACACCCTATCCTTAGGGTTTCATTCGCCTTATTCATTCATCACATGCCAACACCCTACTCTTAGGGTTTCATTTGCCTCATTCACTTGTCACATGGCTCTTATCATGATCTCATAAGATATAAGCATTCACTAAATAAAGACTGTTTCCAACAAATCTTGTATAATCAATATAGATATGAAATCATGGAAACTTAACTAAATTTCTCAATTAGGTTAAACCCTAATTACATCATTTGATATAAATCCGTAAAGAAATCTCACTAGGAAGGGTTGCATACATTTCTGATATGAATCTACCATTTAGGAATCATTTAAAACAGAGGAGGAATCCATATCATATCAATTTACAATAACTTAAATCAAATGGACATTTCAGGATTTAGAATTCACATGCTAAGCATTTAGGGATTTGGATGTTATAATCAAATTCGTGCATTAGAATGTTTGAAGGAAGAACCCACTCACCCTAAGGTGTGAAAACACCTCACAACTGCAGCTCAACTCAGGGAATCTCGAATTCCTATCAAATCCCTAGCAAATCTCCCAATTCTTCTTCCATTCAACTCGGGAACCTTGAAAAAGAGGGATTATGAAGAAAGGGTGAGAAAAGAGGGAATTTCGACATCCTCTTGGATCAAATCAGAGCATGGACGGAATCTTGACATGAGAGAGAAGATCCACCATAAAAGTATATGCAAGGAATCCGAACTTACTTGATTTCACCCATCCTGGAATCGTAAAACCCTAATTCAGCAATTCCCCCACTTTCTCCACTCAAGCCCTAATTCTCCCTCTCTCTCTAGGAGCTCGTTTCTCTGGAATGAATGACGAAGAATGAGAGCTGCTTGTGTGTGTGGTCGTTCATATAAGTCAATTGAGCTGCTTGGGTCAATTGCATATTGACCCAACACTTAACTTTAATTATATAGGCTGAATATTCAACTATACAAAAGTTACTGTAATTCGTTTATTTCAGAGATCAAACATTCTCCAACAATTATGTGAATTTAGCACGTTGTGTATAATTGATCTATAAAGCTTCAGTTAAAATTTGGGATCATTTGGAGTTACCAATAAATAATTAAAAATCGAACAGTGCACTGCTATATTGCAGTCTGCAGAATATATTCGGCCGAGTTTGTCCTGCACAAACTCGACCGACACCCTTACTGTAGGGATTCAAAAGTCATCCAAAAATTATGCCAATTTAACAGAGTGTCTAAAATTGTATTTATAAAATACTGTTAAAATTTGAGATCAATTGGATATACCAATAAAAAGATAAAATTCAATTACCACACTGCTGTAAAATTCTGAAATTGTGATCGGTCGAGTTTGAAACTCGGCCGACAAACAGGTCAGAGCATTCTTCAAAAATTCTGATATTTTCCAATGTTGTTCACATTTTATATATCTAAATCATATCCAAATTTGAAGTAAATCAGAGTTATACATAAAATACTAAAAATCATTTAGTGAGACATTCTACTTATCAAATTCTGTATTCAAGCATTATCAAAACCCTAATTGGGCCGATTAGGGTTTATACTTCTCAAACCCTAATTCTCAAGACAAAAGAACATTTAGACTTCTTATCATAGTTAAAACATCTTAATTGTGTTATCGTCATTAATTAGATTTCAAGAATGATTATTCCAATTAATCTTTGCAATTGTCTAGGTAAACCCTAGTTTACCAATTAAGCTCAAATGGGGTCGTAACAACTCTCCCCTCCTTAGAATGTTTCGTCCTCGAAACATAAACCCACAAGAAAGATACATTCAAGGTTATTCTAAGCTTCTAAAGCCTTCCATGTCATTATACTCTTGTATTTCATACCTGAATGTAGTTTTCAATATTAGATCTTTTAATTCTTTACTACATCACAACATATTTCAAATAGTTCTCAATGATATCAAGCAAATTCTTTATGCCACAGTCAAACATAGAATGCAAAGATAAACCACCACGCTTTCACTGCGCAACTCTGATACTCTGATGCAACTATCTCAACTTATGCTGCTCAGAGAGTTCTATTGTTCTGTATCACCTTTAAGTGACCAAAAGCAAGTTCACCATGCTGTTTTAAACTTTAATCAAGTGCTATTCAAATAGCAAAACAGTCTTGAATTAAAAGACTAAATTCAACAATCATTTGCACAATACCATTCTTGACATCCTCATTGGATCATGGATGCGTGAGGTGAAGCATTACCACCTCATTCCATACTATCATGTTTCGATCCTGGGACATGTGGGTTATGGGCCCACACACAATTCAAAGTGTAACCATCGTATTATATCATTTTACGGTTTCAACCACAGTAATAAAGAAATCCACAATTGTATCAGTCATTCAAGCATTAATCATACTCAATTACCATCACTCAGTTATATTAGAGCTAGGTATAACAAGCTACACCTCATTAGGGTTACTTGTCCAAACAATCTAATTATCATCCCTCTCTATTAATATGAGTGAATAAGTATGACTACCTTGTTTAGGGTATCTCTCCATGTGTTCTGACATTATCCAAACCATATCACCATATTACAAATACACAATACCAGGATGCATATCAGGTATGAATTACTACAACTATCATACACCTTTAATTTAACATATAGCTTGCACACATACACTGAAATCATATGTAGAACCAACTTTCATACCCTAATATGCTTTCAACAAATCATTCATGTAAAGACAAATTCACATATTACACAAAGCTTGTGTTTTCCCATATCTCTCTGCTCATTCATTACTTCTTTACTTTTTTGCTACCTATCCTTTTCATATGATTATATACAATAAACATCATTAGCATTGAATCATTTAAGATAGGAATAGATTATTCATCATTCTTGCTATCACACAAGAATTTATTTCTTATCGCACTTCATCATATTGTATGTCACTATTACATTCACTAGATGACCCCACCAAGGTAGTTATGCATCATATATGATTCATTTTCTCTTATCATTTCATTCCCACCTTGCTCTTATTAAGGAATATATGAAAGAGAAGATGATTTTAAGACTTGGAATTCATGTATTCAAACATTCCCTTAATACATTCTTGTATGCAGATTTACTTAGTTATCAATAGAGATATTTGATTAATTAGTACTTGCTTGAATCTCACAACCTCTTTATATTATAATTTCTCCATCATATTTCAAACCCTATCTTACGTTTCATAGTCCTCTTACTATATACTACTTTTTAACCCGTCATCTTTAATTCTAAATTTTTCTTTTATGACCATGTTGTTTATTCATATGTATGGTCATGTATACCATGTTACACATATTTCCTCCTTTACCTTTATACTATTGTGAAGTTAACATTCTAAATTAATAGTCCTTCTATTAGTTTTTAATCATGTTGAATACATTACATATTCTTCATTTTTACATCAAGTGGGTCATGCATGGGTCAAACATAGTTTCTCTTTCAATCAAGTTTTTCTCTCCTGAATACAGTCTACCTTTGTATGACTTATTCATTCGTTGAACTACACCTATGTCCTTTGCTTAGAAACTAGTTTGTTGTTCTAGTCTTATGAATTACATGTTCATCGATCCTTTTTACTTTTATGGACCTATTGAAAGCTCACTCTATTCTTCTACTTAGCCTTTTCTTTAGAGTTCATAAAAGCATTATACTCTATTATATGATTTATTCATCATGATTGATTCTTGCTATCTTGAACCATACCTACATTTCACATATTTTTCTATATTTCATATGTATAGTTCATATAATATTAATCAATAAACTGATTATGAGCTTCATATCATGTTCTATTATTCCCACTTAAGGGTTTCACATTTGAGACCCCAAAGTTAAACCTCAGATATCAATTTCAACTAATTCTTAGTTATTCTGATCTTGCCCATATGTTTCAACATCTTAGTGTATGTACATTCTTACTCTGATGTGGGTCTAATTATTCCAATTCTATTCTTATTATGCTATTTATAGGATTCATTAGATCCTAATAACGCATCCTGACAACCGGACCAGGCCAAACCTGAAGTCCTGAAGCCAAGAACTACAAAGGATTACATTTTTCCTGAACTGCCACTCACAGCTCAGAAACTCGGCCGATCACTCTGGAACTCGGCCGATCACCTTCCAGGTTCTGAAACTCGGCCGACCAACTTCGGCCGATCAGCAGGAAACTCGGCCGATCCTCTGGGGAACTCGGCCGAACCACACACAGACTGAAAACCTAAACAGACCTGCTGATGTCAATTTCACTCGAATCAGCGGGCAAATCCATAGAAACAAAAGCTCATTCAAAAGTCAATTCTAGTCTACTTGTTACAAAGAATAAAATCAATAAATGCTACAATTGCATAGTGTACAACAGATATTAAAGACCCATATTTCATAGTATTGAATATTTCAATTCAAACATATAAGAGCATTTCTATACATTTCCAAGAAAAACAACATTATGAAATGTAAGTTCTATCTCCTTTTACATTTATGCTCTTAATTCTTATTTCTTTTCTCGTTCTCTAACCCTAACATTTCTAGGGTTCCTCTCTAGCCCATTCTTCCACTGTATACCTGGCCAGGGTATACGTGAGAGAATAGATAGAGTAGCTTGTACTGGCTGATCCAAGTACTCAGATATCGGGCCAGGATATCCAAATACTCAAATCCCCAAAGCTAACATCAAACATCTCCTATCTGCCACACATAGGACTCTAACTTACTAACTTAATGGTCCTTGACAACTCACCCTAAGCTCTGATACCAAGCTGTTACGCCCCGATCTCACAATCTCCTCAAATCATGAGATTAGGGCGTAAGATAGGATTATTAATTAACACAAAGAACATCCTTAACTTTTTCTTTCCTTAAAAACTCTTGTTTCTTCACATCGAACCACATAAAACATCTTAACAAGGGAATCCGAATATTTCCTTTACTAATCAAACTTTAACAGAAAAGATACATATATAAACATTCATGATGTCTTTCACAACTTGTGCACATAAACCTTGTAAATTAGCATACATATCAAGGAGAAATAATATTACACATCGTAATTACAATTCTCTCTCTAAACTCTTACTGAGGACCTAGAGTGACAAGGACCGACTGACTCAACTAATCTCATACTTGACTCCTGTGGCAGATCTACTCTGATGCTCTGATCATCTTCAAGTCCACGCGGTTAACCCTAAAATGTTTGAGTAGAGGGGTGAGCCTACTCGCTCAGTGAATGAATACTTCATGGAAACAGACTAATGCACTAATGTGATCAAAGATATAATTTGATTAAACGATATGAAATTTAACAACAATAAATACTACACTGAGCAGTTCTAAAGCAATATAATTGAAATAGCAAAGAATATAAATATTGCATCCAAAGAATAACTACTAGAAAACTATACTCTAGTCTTTCTTAACTCTTTCATTTATAAGGAACTCTGTGAACCTATATGATCGTATTTTAGATTATGCCCTAAATATATGCAGTGTACTCTGCATATAAAGATCCGCAACAAGTCCATGCTACGGTCCCACCGTACAAGACTTAGCGACACACCCGGGAAATGCTAAGTCTGACGCCAGCCCTGTTCTGCCACAGGGACACTGGCTCGCCGGCTAGAAACATAAGCTCTACGGCCTCAAGCACTACTCTGAGTGCACCCGACTCCTCCTTAAACCTGAGTACACCGGCGGAGAGTCACAGGGTTACCTTCGTGACACAAGCACGAATGGTGTTAGATAACCGTGTTTTTCCTTTTTCCTTGCCCAGTGCCATCGTGACACAAGCACGATTGTTGTTGGACACTGCATTTTCTCTTTCCTCGTTTGTCCGCGACACAAGCACGGATGATGTTGCAACACGAGTTTCACCCCAAAGCTGCAGATACCACTTATGGGGTTCTACGGTGTTAGGGCATCTAAGTCTATACTTGATTAACAAATAACAATTAAACAGGAATATCACATAGCAACGTAGAAACTCATGTATTCAACATATATCATATCTCAGTAACATCCCTTTCTAGGGCATGTCATATCTCATCACCTGCAATTTACGAGATATGTACTGAAATATAAGAAGCCCTGCAATATGCAAATATCATTTCAGGGAGAACAAGCATATAAAGTTAAATGCTAGAAACATACAATTTAACAATTAAGCATCACCACATCTCATATCGATACCTTTCATACTACCATAGCATGATTCATTGAACACCCTATCCTTAGGGTTTCATTCGCCTTATTCATTCATCACATGCCAACACCCTACTCTTAGGGTTTCATTTGCCTCATTCACTTGTCACATGGCTCTTATCATGATCTCATAAGATATAAGCATTCACTAAATAAAGACTATTTCCAACAAATCTTGTATAATCAATATAGATATGAAATCATGGAAACTTAACTAAATTTCTCAATTAGGTTAAACCCTAATTACATCATTTGATATAAATCCATAAAGAAATCTCACTAGGAAGGGTTGCATACATTTCTGATATGAATCTACCATTTAGGAATCATTTAAAATAGAGGAGGAATCCATATCATATCAATTTACAATAACTTAAATCAAATGGACATTTCAGGATTTAGAATTCACATGCTAAGCATTTAGGGATTTGGATGTTATAATCAAATTCGTGCATTAGAATGTTTGAAGGAAGAACCCACTCACCCTAAGGTGTGAAAACACCTCACAACTGCAGCTCAACTCAGGGAATCTCGAATTCCTATCAAATCCCTAGCAAATCTCCCAATTCTTCTTCCATTCAACTCGGGAACCTTGAAAAAGAGGGATTATGAAGAAAGGGTGAGAAAAGAGGGAATTTCGACATCCTCTTGGATCAAATCAGAGCATGGACGGAATCTTGACATGAGAGAGAAGATCCACCATAAAAGTATATGCAAGGAATCTGAACTTACTTGATTTCACCCATCCTGGAATCGCAAAACCCTAATTCAGCAATTCCCCCACTTTCTCCACTCAAGCCCTAATTCTCCCTCTCTCTCTAGGAGCTCATTTCTCTGGAATGAATGACGAAGAATGAGAGCTGCTTGTGTGTGTGGTCGTTCATATAAGTCAATTGAGCTGCTTGGGTCAATTGCATATTGACCCAACACTTAACTTTAATTATATAGGCTGAATATTCAACTATACAAAAGTTACTGTAATTCGTTTATTTCAGAGATCAAGCATTCTACAAAAATTATGTGAATTTAGCACGTTGTGTATAATTGATCTATAAAGCTTCAGTTAAAATTTAGGATCATTTGGAGTTACCAATAAATAATTAAAAATCGAACAGTGCACTGCTATATTGCAGTCTGCAGAATATATTCGGCCGAGTTTGTCCTGCACAAACTCGACCGACACCCTTACTGTAGGGATTCAAAAGTCATCCAAAAATTATGCCAATTTAACAGAGTGTCTAAAATTGTATTTATCAAATACTGTTAAAATTTGAGATCAATTGGA
Organism: Alisma plantago-aquatica; assembly: GCA_963693085.1. Taxonomy (NCBI): domain Eukaryota; kingdom Viridiplantae; phylum Streptophyta; class Magnoliopsida; order Alismatales; family Alismataceae; genus Alisma; species Alisma plantago-aquatica. Next base: position 1,262,582,491 of record OY856409.1, read on the forward strand.
TATACCAATAAAAAGATAAAATTCAATTACCACACTGCTGTAAAATTCTGAAATTGTGATCGGTCGAGTTTGCAACTCGGCCGACAAACAGGTCAGAGAATTATTCAAAAATTCTGATATTTTCCAATGTTGTTCACATTTTATATATCTAAATCATATCCAAATTTGAAGTAAATCAGAGTTATACATAAAATACTAAAAATCATTTAGTGAGACATTCTACTTATCAAATTCTGTATTCAAGCATTATCAAAACCCTAATTGGGCCGATTAGGGTTTATACTTCTCAAACCCTAATTCTCAAGACAAAAGAACATTTAGACTTCTTATCATAGTTAAAACATCCTAATTGTATTATCGTCATTAATTAGATTTCAAGAATGATTATTCCAATTAATCTTTGCAATTGTCTAGGTAAACCCTAGTTTACCAATTAAGCTCAAATGGGGTCGTAACAAACGGTCATAATCACTTTTTCTATAATTTTCATATAGTGCAATCGGTCGAGTTTCAATAAAGGTAACGCATCTAATAGGGTAAAAGACAAACCTAAATTTCAAACCATCGGTCGAGTTCGTCCTGGGGAAACTCGATCGACCAATGAAAGTTGTGTTTGGTCAGTAACCCCATCAGTCGAGTTCTGTGAAAACACAACTCGACCGATGCACTCTTTAAAGAATTGATCCTAGAGGATCGGTCGAGATTGTAACTCGATCGATTGACTACCTGTGATCAATTTTCTAAAGTACATCAAAAGTGATTAGAACTTCGTTCTAAGTGTCCCAATCAATTTTCTCATCTTAGTTACAAGCCAATACATCAATAGAAGTGATTATAAAAATCTTCTAAGGTCGTTTATATAGATTTCCTAAATTACACACTTGTATAGCTTTTGACTTGAACTTGAGCGAATTAGGGTTGTGAATTTTGATCCTTTTCATGTACCTAACACCTGAAATCAATCTTGAATACACTTATTAGATACATATGAATGGAATGGTTAAGTCATTATCAAAATATGGACAATGTATAACATCTAGTTCAACATAACACACCCTCTATTGACACAACATGTCATGTTGACACAAAGTATCCTTTATGATAAGAACCACTCTATGACACCAACATTTTCATCTAAATTGTCCCGAGACTCTTTGGTGAGGACTTATTCTATAATGTATATAATTAATATTTACTCTCTTAATATTGAATATCTTATCTTACCTAGATCTCATTTCTTCAAATCTAAATATGTTATCTTTGATTCTAAAATTGAATCTAATTCTGAATTTCTAAGAGAAATCTATTTCTATCCAAATAATGAATTGAACACTTTATAATATGAACTGAAATCTTACAACTCCAAATATAAAAATTTGAAATCTTTATGCATGGCTTATAGATAAGACTAGCGGAGGATATAATGCTCAATATGAAATGATCACAATATAAGAACTTGAAAATGTTCCTGTACTTAACCACCACATCAAAGGGAACGATGTAGATCTGATCAATTAGACCAATCTTTTAAATATGATATAAGGACAATAATCCAAAGGTCATGGTCCACTTATGTCCATTACAACACTCTAAATTGAGTTCTTGAATCTTTGAGTCAAAACCCTCATAAAAATCTCATAAATATATCATGAATATCTATCACTCACAAAACATATCCTTTCTAGTTGTAATTAGTGTTCCTATCCCATCTAAAGTATGTAGTTCCTAATTTCAATCCACTCATAAATATATAATGATCTAATAGGCTATAAACACGTCTTAAAAGTTACAACCATATTGCATTAACTCTATGGGTGTTGATTGGCCATTATGTTGTTTTATATAATTACACCCTAGTTTATAATCCTTGATTAAGGTTTCTCACATGAATCATAAGATGTTACTTTACACATCACGACCAAAAACTTACATGAATGTTAAAAATAATCACAGGTCTAAAGAAACATATACAAAGTTATCCTCTATTTCATGTCGATAATACTAATTGTGTTATGACCCACTCCATGATTAACCAATAAGCACAACGCTTAGTGCATCATGAAGTTGATTAAGTTAAGTACTCACTGATGCAATTATGCTTTGATCTAGTGTTACAGTATAATTAGCATGTTTTCATGCCTTGAGAAGGTATAGAATTTCGTGCTTGAAGTTTTGCAAAAAGAATCACATGATTTGGACCTCCGAGGCAATATTTATGGCATTTTTATTTTTCTTAGACCTAAACTGTAAATTGCCCATAAGTTATTAACTTTTCCCTTATCTTCTTCCCCTTTCACCCGATAGAACTGCAACCACCTAAAACGACACCCCAAACAAGTCGATTGACCCACAACAGAGGGATAGGGCAGGGCCATTTGTGAGGCCTTATCCTTGAGTAAGCTTGGCACCGTCTTCTTCTCCTTCCTCCGCCCTTCTTCTTCCTCTGCCTAACCCTAGTGGTGCCTACCAGCAGCTCAACCTAGCAGTAGTGCTGTCGGCCAAGCAGCAATAGTGGTAGCTGCAAAAATGGCCACGGGCCATCTTGGCACAACAAAGTACCACCAAACGACAGCCCTACCTCTGTCCACCCTTCCTCCATCCTTTCCCTTCCTCTTCCTCTTCCTCTTCCAATCGTGCACTAGGGCGGATCCCCTGTGGCTGCGGCCAAGCAGCAGCAACTGTTGTGAGAAAGCAAAGGCCAAGGACTGCTGGGCACAAGCAGCAACACCAAGCAACGCCCCCGACTTTGGCCATGGGTCTAGAACTTGAATCCATACCCAAGAAGCCACGAGCAACAACGATTAGCTAAGCCCCTGCTTCCTATGTGTGAGCACGTGCACCTATTGCATGAAGTAGGTTGTTCCAGAGCAATTCCAAGGTAGAAGAAGACCCGCTGACGCACGGGAACTGGCCTCTGGACGCGCTTCCAGATGATTTTGGTCATCTTGGACCACTGTGAGTAGAATCTCTCTCCCAAACGCAAGTATAACTCAAGCAATCAGACGTTTCGGTTGAAATTGATGTTATTTGTGGATGTCAGCATTTACCTAGGTGGCGGGCAGTGTCAGTGTCACTTAATTTCTAAATTGCATGAATTTCTTAGTTATGCTTGCACGACGCTAGTTAGTTGATTGATGAGTGTGATTTAGATTAATGAAATTGCACGATTGATCGAAACCAAAATTGCTTAGTTAAATGTTGAAAACAATAGCACACGACCAATAACATAACTATTTGGGTATAAACCCAGGCTGTATGATTTTAATAATTTAATAGACACATGATTTCAAAGAAATGACGATGACTTGATAATGTCAATGGAAACCTAGTTGCACGCTCCCTATTATATTTAATGTGCGTGGATCAGTCTTAACACGAATTGACACGTTTCTCAAAGAAATCATTTGAAATTCTCAATTAATGTTAATCATTCGTGTCATGACAAGTAATTAACTTTTATCAGTGTATTAATAAGCTCAATTGCATGATTCCAGTGTATGTGTGCCAAGTTGACATGTATTCTATTTATTTAAGAATTTAAATATGCCTGCAAGTACAATATGTGGATTATTTAGTATTTTTCATTGGTTTGAATAAACTGCTCTGTCAAATTTAGAATGATATTCATGTCGTGTTGTAAAGTTCAAGTAAATAGACACGGTACCATAGAGATACCAGAGTCGAGTATAAGATAGAAATGTACAATCTTGTAAGAGTCTTCCAAGATTAGTGAAATAATAGATTTAAGGGCCCTAACACTATAGAATTCTTATGAGATGTATGCACCTTAGGGATGAAATGACCTACCATGGCGGAGCGTCCAGTATACGAGGGTCAGAACGTACCAATAGGTGGTACGAGGAATGAAGCCCTAGTGGAAGTCTCCTTAAATTATAGTTTGTAGTGTCCAACATCAACCAGAAGTCCTGGTGGCACTAGAGTACAGAAAAGCCAATAGGTGGCTTGACTCTCCGCCTATGTGCTCAGGTTAGAGGAGGAGTCCAGTTTATGACACAATAGGAGTGCTGAGGCCAGAGAGCCAGTTTCCCTGTTACAAACTAGGAGAGTAGTCAGACTTAGCTATCCCGAGGTGTCAGGTAAGTCTTGTTCGGTAGGATCGTAGTTTGCTATGAGTCTTGATATGTAGAGTACACTGCATATGATCAGGGCATAAGATAAAATATGTTCATATAGGTGCACAGAGTTTCTTATAAGTTAAAGGGTTAAGAAAGATTTGAGTTAGTTTCACAACAGTTGTCCTTTAAATGAAATTTTAGTATTCTCTGTTATTTAATCGTATCTACAGATTTGCAACAGTTGTTTTCTTAATGAAATATTGACATCTCCTGTCGTTTAAATTATATTGTTTACATCTGCTCAGTATAATATTATCTTGAATCTTATTCCAATTAATAAACATAAATGAGTTATCTGCAATGGTTGGGTGAAATTCTATTCACTGAGCCAGTAGCTAACCAACCTACTAAAACATTTTTTAGGTTAACGTCAGCACGAGGAAACTGAAGGATCATACCACCCAAGTTCTTAGAAGGTAGTACGTAGTTATATAGAGGTCTCTTAGTCCTTTCCCCTCGATCCTTGGGCATGTGGTGTGGTAGTGAGAGAATGTAATGTAACATGTAAACTAGTTTTAAGTTATTTGTTGTGTTTTACTTTCTGCATGAACAATGTAATATGTCGTGTAAGTTTGTTTTTCTTCCAAGTAAGGTTAATGGTAAGTTGCTTCCGCAGTTTTATTACGATCTGATGTTATTCAAGTTATAAGCCTTTTCTTTAAAGTTAATTTTAAGTGATTAAGAAAATAAAAAGTTAAGGGTGATCTTTGTATTATGTTGAATCATCTTGTTATGCCCTAATCTCATGATTAGTGGAAATTGTGAGATCGGGGTGTGACAAGCTTTTGGTATCAGAGCATAGGTTGAGTACGTAGTTACTCTAAGTCAAGGTCAGGGGACGATATGAGACCAATAGGATTAGGGTGTTTTCCTTCTAACTGCAATTTTCTAATAGGAAGTGTTCTGTTATACTATTGCAGATGGCAGGAAGAGGACGTGGTCATGAGGACCAAGCTGAGAGACAAATTGGACCTGATCCTCAGGAGATGGGTCCAGGTGGTGGAGATGATGTGGATGAGGCATCAAGGATGTACATGATGTTTCTTGAGACCAGGAAAAAGTATAAGATGGAGAGGCGAGCTTCTACCTTGAGTGGCAAGGAGCTGATGAGATCCTATGAGCTGGTTAAGAAGCTTGGAGGTACTGAATTCAATGGAACTACAAACCCTGCAGTGGTAGATGAATGGCTAAGACAGTTAGAGAAAGTCTTCCATCTGATGGAGCTGTCGGAGGAAAGACAAATCAATCACACAGTTTATTTGCTTAAAGGTGATGCAGAGCTCTGGTGGCATGGAGTAGAAGATAAAAGGAGGAACACAATATTGACTTGGAAGGATTTCATTGAGGAATTACATCTTAAGTACTACCCACCTACCTTTTTGAGTGAGAAAATAAGATAGCTACAGAATATCAGATAAGGAAGTATGACAATTGGTGAATATGAGGCAAATTTCACAAGGTTGGCAAATTTCTATCCGCAACTTGTTCCTAATGATGTAGAAAAGTACAGAAGATTTCAAAAAGGATTAAGATTAGAGATTAGACACATCGTTTCAGCCATTGGTCAAAGAGATAGAGAAAACTTTGGGGAATTTGTAGAGGCAGTAAGATGTGTAGAGGAGTCTGTGAATGCTGTTAAGCATTATGAGAATAGAAAGAGACCTAGAGACTTCAGAAGAGGACAATCTAGTAGTGGACACCAAGGAGGTGGTGATGGTTTCTTCTCGAAGCTTGGATGAGGATTTGGCTATTTCAATAAACAAGGATTTGAAGATGTGATATCTTCTCAGAGTAGGGGAAGATCCAGTCTAGGGATATGGAGCAACGTGTCTAGAGGAAGGTCTTCTGGATCATCAGTCTCAGTGACAGGTCTGCCAAGGAAAGAGATACTGATGTGTGATATATATGGAAGGTTGCACTCCGGTCAGTGTTGGGGTGCAAATTTTTAGGGTTATTATATCTGCGGACAAGTGGGACACTTTAGAAGGCAATGTCCCCAGTTACAGCAAGTGGAAACACAGAGTTCCCAGTCATAGTACCAAAATGTCCCAAGACATGCTCCAACTGGAGGACCCTGTTCCTCTATAGCTTCGGGTACCCAAGGTGGTGCAGCACCCAGTGCTAGGTAAGGACAACGAGGACATCATGGGAGAGGAAGATCTCCAGGACGCTTCTTCTCTTTGACACCACAAGAAGGTATTGTTTCTTCTTGAGTAATTACAGGAGAAATGCTTTTCTTTAACAACATTTCAGTTACAATTTTGATAGATCCGGGTGCCACTCACTCGTTTATACATAGTTCTTTATCTTGTGAGCTTAACCTGTTAACCCAAGATTTACTAGTTGAGTTGTTGTTGAGGGTTCTGTTAGGTGAACCGACAGTGTTGACAGAGTTTTGTCCCAGATGTTTGTTGACTTTTGGTGGTTACACCATTGCAGTTAATCTTATACCCCTATATGTTAACTCTTTTCAAGTTATCTTGGGTATGGATTGCCTAGAGACATATCGAGTTCAACTCGACTGTTGGAAGAAGGAGGTTGTCTTTCAATAGGGTGGATTTTCTTATGTCTTTTATAGAAACAGGAAAGTTTTGCCTATGTGTATCATATCAGCCGCTGTAGCTGATAAGATGTTGCAAAAAGGTTGTGAGGCATTCTTGGCACATGTAGTAGATACTAGAGAAGAAAAGAATACATTCAACCTATGGGATGTGCCAGTGGTCTGTGAGTTCCTAGATGTTTTCCCAAATGAGTTGCCATGTATACCTCCTGAAAGAGAGATAGACTTTGAGATCCAGGTATTGCTAGGTAGTCACCCTGTAGCACTGCCATCCTACAGAATGACACCTATAGAGTTGAAGGAACTCAAGATTCAGTTACATGAATTACTTGATAAGGGTTTCATTCAACCTAGTTCTTCGCCATGGGGAGCTCCAATCTTGTTTGTGAAAAAGAAAGATGGTACTATGAGGCTATGTATATACTACAGATAGTTGAATAAGATCACCATCAAGAATAAGTACCCGTTGCCAAGGATAGATGATCTATTTGATCAGTTACGTGGAGTGATGATCTTTTCTAATATAGAATTGAGATCTGGATATCATCAGTTGAGGATAAAGGCTTCAGATATTCCTAAGTCGGATTTCAGAACAAGATACGGGCATTATGAGTTTCTGGTCATGTTGTTTGGACTGACTAATGCCCCAGCATCTTTCATGGATATGATGAACCGAATTTTCAAGCCATTCTTGGATCAATTCATACTAGTTTTCATAGATGACATTCTGATTTATTCCAGAGATGATGAGTAGCATGAGCAACATCTAAGGATAGCGTTACAGTTGTTGAGACAACACTAATTATATGCTAAGTTCAGTAAGTGTGAGTTCTGGTTAGCTGAGGTGTCTTTTCTTGGACATGTCATCTCAGGAGATGGAGTAAGTGTTGACCCTAAGAAAATCGAGTTTGTTCTACAGTGGGAGCATCCTAAGACTCCTATTGAGATCAGAAGCTTCTTAGGATTGGTAGGTTACTACAGGAGGCTCATCCAGAACTTTAGTGTTGTAGCATCACCTCTAACACGTTTAATGAGAAAGAATGCATCGTTTGTCTGGTCAGACAACTGTGAGAAGAGTTTTTAGATCTTGAAGAAGAGGTTGACTACATCACCAGTGTTGATCCTGTTGGTATGTATGCCCTGAGATCCAATCATGGGATGATTGGTGGGATACATTAAGATTGATTTGATAAACATCAAAGGCAAGCTTCCAATTCTTTCTGGTTCAGTCATATGAGATAGTGATAGAACAGATTGAATGTCTAGAGAATGACAGTACTCGATGACGTATGCTTTTAGGTTGAGGACATGAACGATGAGATCATACGGATGCTAAGAGTTTGTACATTCTTGTTTTGTCCCTAGTCGTATGTCATAGTGGAAGGTAGATAGACAACTATGACACACAAGACTAGATTGTGGTGTTGGTTGATGACAGAATCTCATTAGTCATGATATAGAGATATCAAGCCAAACACATAGGTACTTGTTAGAGAACAAGGTACCAGACAGACCCACCGTGAGTTTGACACATGGAACCATGACATGGTAGTCACAGTCAGTACTCACAGTGATGGTGGTGAGTGTGATTCTTAGACCTGAAATCACTGCACTCAACACATGTCGTTGGGCACACTTTGACATCATCAAATGCAGTCCTGAAACATGGGTTGTTATAAAGGTGATGATTGGGTGGCTTTGGCACATGGGGCTTTTGAGGGGTGAGTGATAGATATGGGATTTGTCCCTCCTGAGGGAGTTTGATGTCCATGGCCACTTGATGAGTAGGATTGAGATAGGCGTACACATGCATGTGTGAATCAGTATGTGATATTGATGTCATACATATCTCGTTCAATCTACTCTGAGATCAAGAAAGTGAATGAACGTTGACAGGATGAATGTTCCATGCCTCGAGTTCATTCGGGATATCAGTGACAAAGGAATTATACACTCGCTATAACACCATTCACGGATTGTAGGATTGAAAGTTGTTCTCCAACTTTCTACTTTCACTTGGGTAGCACTGATGTGTGACTAGGCACCGCTCTTTGCTTGTGAAGTCATAAGTGTTATGGACTTTCACTGCCAACGTGAAATGGACCTGTAGGGTCACACACATAGGATTTAACCTGGAAGAGGAGTTTTGTCCACAAGCAACGTTTAGATTGATTACTAAAGGAGTTTAGTAGTTCAATTAAAAACTCAATTGATTGATAGCTCAATATCATACTATTCAAGGTGTTGGACATGTTGAATGGAGTATCAGATTGATTGAGATCGCAATTGACTGATTCTACACAACCTGCACTCCCAACCGATCGGCTCAAGTGTTGAACCGGTCGGCTGAGGTTGCTGAACCGGTCGGCTGGAGTGTCCAACTGATTGGCTCATGACCAGGTTGAAATGACCGGTTCAAGGGTTGAACCGATCGGCTCAACTGGTGCAACCGACTAGTTGGGAAAGTCATGTCGGCAAGAATTTTCCTTTGGTTTCAAATTGCCCAATTCGATTGGGAATAATATTGGTATTCGATACCAATTGGGAAAGAAACAAGGAAAGTCTTTTTGAGCCGGATTAGGACCATGAACCGATCGGTTCAGGGCACCAACCGATCGGTTGGAGTGCCCCAAACGGTCGGCTCAGGTCCAACCGATCGGCTCAATGGCCGAACCGATCGGTTCATCTATGAACCGATCATTTCAGGTTGCGAATCGATTGCTTTTTGTGGAAAATCTCGAACCCTTCTACTCCTGCGTTTAGTCCCGTATTGCCGGGGAGAAAGAACCCTGTCCCATGACCCTCCTATATATATAGGGGTATTGGGGGCTTCTCAAAGTACAACTCAGTGCAACCAGTTGCTCTGCAAAGTTGTCATTCTCTCTGGTTTTGGTAACCGAGAGAGACCCCGAGAAAATGCTTCCCGCAAAGGGAGGTGCATCAAGGGAAGGAAAACTGCAGTTGCAAATGGAGGTAGGAGAGTGTGTTGGCGACTAGTACATCAACAGGAGGGTGCGACTCCTTCCACTTCCTTGTGGGACAAGGAGTGTGGAGTTCCAGGTGGTCCGTGTGGACTACTTCAGAGGCGGGAGGTTTCTGCCGCTCAGGAGGACAACTATCAACCCCGACAGTCCTGGTGAGAGGAGGAGTCGTCAGTCCCGATGCGACCAGGAGCTGCACAGATACCGTCCAAGATCGGAGGTAAAGACCACGCAAGGTGCGAGGTATTGTCGCCGAGCAAGCCTCGGGACAAGGTATGATTCCACAAACCATCCTTTCCTATTATATAGACGTTGACGCGTTTCCTTGTTCTGGGTTTGGGGGAGAATTTTTTTTTGTTTCCGCTACCTTCTTTGTCTCCCCTAAAACCCAACAGTGGTATCAGAGCCACGTCAACTGCTCTATATTTTACGAATATTGATATGATCGATTTTGGTTTGTCGCCTTTATTTATTGCATACGATGCGAATAATATTGGCTTTATGCATGTCCAATCCTAAATCCACAAATCCCAAATTACATATATGATATGTATTATTAATGCACTCGATATGCGATGCCCTTAAATGAGTTTTGTGGTGGATGTATAGCGTGGTTATGGCCAATAAACCCTATCTGTGATTGGTTGTGTGTGGTTGCTTGCATCTCGGTCTGCGCACCGATCTTTCCTATCTCCTATTCCTGATGTAACTCGAAATAATTCGAGATTCTTTCCTACCTTTGCTCCCCCCGAATGTAACTCGGGGTTTCCCTTTTAAAGCAATGTAATAATAGGATAGATTTTATTTCCTGTTATGTCAAAGACTGGAGGACATCGAGACGACAGCTGAAACGATCGGTTCAAGGCATGAACCGATCGATTGACATTCCAGACGGTCGGTTCAAGGAGTGAACCGATCAGTTGATGACTGATCGAGGAGCGAGACGATCGGGTGGCGGACATGATGAGATGCACGACGTCCAGGCAAACCAATCGGTTGGAGGAGCCAACCGATCGGCTGGTGGCACCCAGACGACCGGCTGGAGAGTACAGATCATTCATGTGATGAGTTGATCAACTCGTATGGCAAGGCACATATGTTCATCTTGTACATGTTGCATGTGATGTTGACCTAGATGACTGTGATTCCTCTTGGCTTGAGGAATCACATTAGGATGGCCATAATCATCGCTTTTATCTTTTGTGCATGTTTTGTGGGATATAGCATGTATATGATACATACTATGTTTTGTGGTGATTGGATATGTATATGTATATAAAAACCAAATCCCTCATTAAAATATTAAGTTTTAGATGCCTTCCAAATGCGACACACGTGAAAAGCTTGATCGACCAAGTGTGGGCATGCCCTAGCGTGGTGCACCGTCTATCTCATGGAAGCGTGAAGGATGAATGTGTGGGTCTGCCCTAGCAGGGTGCATATTCATCGTGTTTGCTTTGGGTCAGACTTAACAAGGTGATCTAGATGGGATCTAGTACCTTGAGGCATGGAGATGATCATTGCAAAGAGTTGTATATGACATCTTATCAAGAGTTGCATATGATGCAATTGGCAAGAGTTGCCTACCTGAGAGATCTAAGTTGTGGGCGATCAGCCCTAGCTGACGCATGACTTAGAGGATTTCAGGATCTTGCCCACTAGAAGGTTGTACGTTGCAATCTTCCGAATTGATGGTGAGGGCTATCAATTTGAAGTAAAATAGTGGGAGCGATAATTAATTAAAGGCCTAATTTTATCGTCAACTTTTAAAATCAATCAAACAAGTCAAAAAGAGTTTTGGACTAAAATTGCATATATTTCCTTTTGTTAAAATAAATGGTTAATCAACAAATCACTTTATTTGCGATCGGTCTTTGAGACCAACAAATTAAATGGGAATAATTCCATGATTGGTTAGGATAATGAGAAGTGTTGTCAATCAAAGAGCAAAAGCTCTAAGTCCTAGTTATACCAAGACCAGATGAACTCAATCCCACCACATCAATGACTGAAAGTATGCTTATGGAAGCATACCGAGGAAAACATTGATGAGGAGTGCTTGATGTTGTGTTCTCTGAACTATGAGTTGCAGAGACAACATGAGACATATGATGTCTCCAAGATACTGTCCTAGTATGTCATGACAGAAGGAGATCCAGTAAGGTATTCACACACTCAATGTGATTGGGTATGTGGAACACCTGACTAAGAAGGATTCCCTCTGAGCCAAGAGTTGGCTATTAGTATGATACTGCAAATGTTGCGAGGATCATACAATTCATGATAAGCTACAACATGAACAACTTTGACAAGCGTTGACAGAGTTGTTAGACATGTTGAGGATAGTAAAGGCAAAGATGAAGAAAGACAAACCATAATCTTTGATGTGATCAAAGAGAAAGGTAATTCTTAAGGGCAAGGATAAGGGCAAAGCAAAGAAGTGTTCTGATGCTAGCCAGCAATCCAAGCCGTCTTCAGCCTCAAGGCACATGGGGAAAGGGTGTATGAGGGATTGCCCTCTACATCTGGAAGAACAAAAGAAGATGAAGGAGGGGATGGAGATCTCCACCTAAGGTATCATGAAATGAACCGCTTCTTTATCCGAGGTATATGATACCAAGATATGGATATGTCATATGTGATATGCAATATCCGCAAAGAAGTGATGGCCTTTGTGAAAGGACCAAGAAAGAAGTACCCATCATTGGATCAAGTATTGCTGTCATAGATAGGAGTACCTTTCAGTTCATTTCAGCCTAAAGGGCACGAAATAGAGTTAAGAACTACTATTTCATATATTTCCAATAGATAGAAACACTTTATTTTTACATATTGTATGACAATGATGGCAATTAATTGTTTCAATCTTAAAGATATGATCTTTGTGGCAATGCCTTGTTTATCTTGTAATACATGGTATGTATAAGATAAAATGATACCTAAAGTTATTGATAACTCAAACAATCTAATTAGCATCAATCATGAGGGATTCATTTCTAGTTTCCATATGATGGATAAATCTAGACTCTTTTGGTTAGAGAACCAGTAAGAGACATGAATATCTTGGACATGATTAATCAATCTTCACTAAAGGTAGTGGGAGAATGATTATCCTATTAGGTATAATACATGTGATGTATTTACATACCTATTGGGACAAATGCTAATACTTCAAATGGTGTTTAGAGAAATACCAATATGAATATCTTGAAGTGTTCAAGATTATCATAGATGAAGTGCAAATTTGGTAAAGTGTTAATTCTTGATGAGATCAATGAATGAAACACTTGAACCAAATGTTTGAGATCCTTACGAGTGATTATGATAATGTATCATAGTGACCTCATGATTAAGGCATGGTGATGTCTAAATCAAGAAGGAATCATACTCTAAGGAGTTAGAGAATGATTATCAAATAACTGAATTCTTCTTATTAAAAGAATACCCCACACTAATAAAATAAATTAAGAATCACAAGGGTTGTGAGCTCTTATATCCTTAACAGATAAACCTCAATTATCTATGTGATAAGTTGTTCATGTGATGAGTCAACTATCTAGATGAATATGAGGAACTGAATTTTGAGTTATGGTTTATGACCATTACATCCTAAATGACATCCATGTAAACCATAAGGTATGACCTTGATGTTAGCACTCATTGGATGAAATCCATAAGTACAAATGAATCTTAAGTGTTAAGATACATGGATAACATTTTGAGAAGGATGATGCTTGTTGATTGCAACTTAATGACTAAGACATTTGGCATATGGATACTAAAACCACATTCCTATGAGGAATAAGACAAGGATGTGTATGTGACACAACCTATTAGGTTTTTGAATCCATAAATGCAAATGAAGTCTATAAGTTACAATGGACTAATCAATGTGATTGATTGAGTACAAGCAACTCAGAATTGGATCTTTACTTTGATGATATAGTCAAAGGGTTTGAATGATATGTCAAAGATAAAGAAGGGATCTGTGATTTAGTGGGAGCGTGTTCACATTCCACATGTTGATGTGAAATGGAAATGTTCTAGAATGGAAATCCAAAAGTGGAAATTATCTTTGAGGAAGATAGAGATGTTTCCTATGTGATAGGAATAGAGATCTATAGAGATAATTCTCGAAAAACCTCTTGACCTGAAAAGAGAAAGCATACATGGGCAATCTGTACTGAAGTGTTCAGTATGCACAGATTCAGTGGGAGAAAACTTGTCCATGCTACATGGAGTTAGTATCCCAAGGCCAAGTGTCTAATTCTTATGAAGAATGGGAACACGAAGAATAGATATGGATCTATCATGTATGTAATCATCCCATTATCTTGCATGTATGGACATGGCACGATTAAATGCATTCATCATCTTGTATGTATGACATGACAATTTGATGTGCTCATCCTGTTAACTCGTATGTGGGACATGATGAGTGGATGTATGTCTGCTTCCAGTAAGGGTTACTGGAATACCATGAGAACTTGATAAGTACTTGTGAAGTACTAGTTCTATGGATATTAGGAAGAGTTCAATGTAAAGAGTTACATTGATGCGAACTTCCAAAAGGACAGAAAATTAATCGCAAAATATACATAGGATGTATAAAAGTGAAAGTTTGTTGATAATTGGAAGTGTTCCAATAAAATCATTTAAAAGGAAATTATGAGTATCTATGCGTTAGAGAACTGCAGTGGATACTATATGGATCTGGAAGTTCATGAGATGAACTTATAGATATTCCGATCATTGATGACAAGTCTGGAATCCTTGATCATGCAATGTGGCTAAATGTTAGCAAAGGAATACTAGATCGCATATTAAGACAACTCCATCTCATACGTGTGACGTACAACGAAGAGATAAGAGACATGCAATTTATACTGACTTTGGCAAGGTGTTGCCATTACTCACTATGTTGGCACTAGAGCACAGTAACATTTGGGACATGTTTGAAGATCACTATGAATATGATTCAAGGGTGATTGGCTCACAGTGCAAGTGGGAGTCTGTTGGTATGTATGCCCTGAGAGCCAATCATGGGATGATTGGTGGGATACATTAAGATTGATTTGATAAACATCAAAGGCAAGCTTCCAATTCTTTCTGGTTCAGTCATATGAGATAGTGATAGAATAGATTGAATGTCTAGAGAATGACAGTACTCGATGACGTATGCTTTCAGGTTGAGGACCTGAATGATGAGATCATACAAATGCTAAGAGTTTGTACATTCTTGTTTTGTCCCTAGTAGGATGTCATAGTGGAAGGTAGATAGACAATTATGACACACAAGACTAGATTGTGGTGTTGGTTGATGACAGAATCTCATTAGTCATGATATAGAGATATCAAACCAAACACATAGGCACTTGTTAGAGAACAAGATACCGGACAGACCCACTGTGAGTTTGACACATGGAACCATGACATGGTAGTCACAGTCAGTACTCACAGTGATGGTGGTGACTGTGATTCTTAGACCTGAAATCACTGCACTCAACACATGTCGTTGGGCACACTTTGACATCATCAAACACAGTCCTGAAACATGGGTTGTTATAAAGGTGATGATTGGGTGGCTTTGATACATGGGGCTTTTGAGGGGTGAGTGATAGATATGGGATTTGTCCCTCCTGAGGGAGTTTGATGTCCATGGCCACTTGATGAGTAGGATTGAGATAGGCGTGCGCATGCATGTGTGAATCAATATGTGATATTGATGTCATACATATCTCGTTCAATCTACTCTGAGATCAAGAAAGTGAATGAACGTTGACAGGATGACTGTTCCATGCCTCGAGTTCATTTGGGATATCAGTGACAAAGGAATTATACACTCGCTGTAACACCATTCACGGATTGTAGGATTGAAAGTTGTTCTCCAACATTCTACTTTCACTTGGGTAGCACTAATGTGTGACTAGGCACCGCTCTTTGCTTGTGAAGTCATAAGTGTTATGGACTTTCACTGCCAACGTGAAATGGACCTGCAGGGTCACACACATAGGATTTAACCTGGAAGAGGAGTTTTGTCCACAAGCAACGTTTAGATTGATTACTAAAGGAGTTTAGTAGTTCAATTAAACACTCAATTGATTGATAGCTCAATATCATACTGTTCAAGGTGTTGGACATGTTGAATGGAGTATCGGATTGATTGAGATCACAATTGACTGATTCTGCACAACCTGCACTCCCAACTGATCAGCTCAAGTGTTGAACCGGTCGGCTGAGGTTGCTGAACCGGTCGGCTGGAGTGTCCAACCGATCGGCTCATGACCAGGTTGAAATGACTGGTTCAAGGGTTGAACCGATCAGCTCAACTGGTGCAACCGACTAGTTGGGAAAGTCATGTCGGCAAGAATTTTCTTTTGGTTTCAAATTGCCCAATTCGATTGGGAATAATATTGGTATTCGATACCAATTGGGAAAGAAACAAGGAAAGTCTTTTTGAGCCGGATTAGGACCATGAACCGATCGGTTCAGGGCACCAACCGATCGGTTGGAGTGCCCCAAACGGTCGGCTCAGGTCCAACCGATGGTCTCAATGGCCGAACCGATCGGTTTAGCTATGAACCGATCATTTCAGGTTGCGAACCGGTTGCTTTTTGTGGAAAATCTCGAACCCTTCTACTCCTGCGTTTAGTCCCATATTGCTGGGGACAGAGAAACCTATCCCATGACCCTCCTATATATAGGGGTATTGGGGGCTTCTCAAAGTACAACTCAGTGCAACCAGTTGCTCTGCAAAGTTTTCGTTCTCTCTGGTTTTGGTAACCGAGAGAGAGCCCGAGCAAATGCTTCCCGCAAAGGGAGGTGCAGTAAGGGAAGGACAACTGCAGTTGCAACTGGAGGAAGAGAGTGTGTTGGCGACTAGTACGTCAACAGGAGGGTGCGACTCCTTCCACTTCCTTGTGGGACCAGGAGTGTGGAGTTCCAGGTGGTCCGTGTGGACTACTTCAGAGGCGGGAGGTTTTTGCCGCTCAGGAGGACAACTGTCAACCCCGACAGTCCTGGTGAGAGGAGGAGTCGTCAGTCTCGGTGCGACCAGGAGCTGCACAGACACCGTCCAAGACCGGAGGTGACGACCGTGCAAGGCGCGAGGTATTGTCGCCGAGCAAGCCTCGGGACCAGGTATGATTCCACAAACCATCCTTTCCTATTATATAGACGTTGACGCGTTTCCTTGTTCTGGGTTTGGGGGGGGAATTTTTTTTTGTTTCTGCTGCCTACTCTGTCTCCCCTAAAACTCAACAGATCCTGCCCAAGACAGATAAAGGCTACACAGTGTTTTGTGATGCTTCAAGGAGAGGTTTAGGCTGTGTGTTGATGCAGGAAGGCAAAGTAGTATCTTATGCATCTAGACAACTTAAGAAGAATGAGTAGAATTACCCAATACATGATTTGGAGTCAGCTGATATAGTTCATGTTCTTAAGACATGGCGCCACTATCTTTATGGTGAGGCGTGCCAGGTGTTTACAGATCATAAGAGTTTGAAATATATCTTCACTCAGAAGGATATGAATCTTAGACAATACAGATGCTTAGAATTGATCAAGGATTATGATGTGACGATAGATTACCATCATGGTAAGGCGAATGTAGTAGAAGATGCCCTCAATAGGAAGTCAAGTTCAATAGCTGATGCATTCTCTATGGCATGTTTCAGGAGAGACCTGCTAGTAGAGATGCGGAAGTTGAACTTAGACTTAGGAGTGACAGAGAAAAGTGGTTTGATTGCACAGATGCAAGTCAAGCCTACTTTATATGATCGGATCAAGGAACTTCAGCAGAGTGACATTGAGTTACAATAGATCATGTGGGACATGATAGGGGGAAAAAGACCAGAGTTCAGGTTTTCAGATGATGGTTTATTGTACCAGCATGACAGGTTGTGTGTACCTGGAGACAGTCATTTGAAAGAAAGGATTCTTGAGGAAGCACATGCATCTATGTACGCCATGCATCCAGGTAACACTAAGATGTACATGAATCTTAAGGAGTTCTATTGGTTATCAGGTATGAAAAAGGATGTAGCTGAGTATGTGGCTAGATGTAGAGTGTGCCCACAGGTTAAGGCTAAACATCAGAAACCTGCAGGTACCTTGCAATCTCTTCCTATACCATAGTGGAAGTGGGAACATATCACAATGAATTTTGTGGTAGGGTTTCCCAGGATACCTAGAGGTTGTGACTCGATATGGGTGATTGTGGATAGACTAACTAAGTTTGCTCACTTTCTTCCTGTTAAGTCAACCTTGGATGTCCCAAACTTGGATAAGATATACATGGATGAGATAGTCATGTTGCATGGTATCCTAGTTTCAATTATATCAGATAGAGATCCTGAGTTCACTCCCAGGTTTTAGAATCAGTTGCATCGTGCTTTGGGCACAAAGTTGAGGTTAAATACACCTTTTCACCCACAGACGGATGGTCAGTCAGATAGGACCATTCAGACTCTTGAGGACATGATGAGAGCATGTGTCTTGCATTTCAGTGGAAGTTGGGAAGAACACTTGAGCCTTATAGAGTTTGCATACAATAATAGTCACCATTCTAGTCTTGGTATGGCCCCGTATGAAGCTATGTATGGCAGAAAGTGTAGATCACATGTATGTTGGTACGAGGTGGGTGAAAAAGAGATTCTTGGACCAGAGATAGTGGTTTGACTACAGAAAAGATTACAATGATCAGAGAATAATTGAAAGTTGCACATGACCGGCAGAAGAGTTACGCTGAGAAGAGACGTAGATGTTATGACCCGTTCCAAAGTTTATAGGTAAGCATTATGTTTTGAGCCTAATTAAAGTTATTTGAGTTAACATATGTGCTTATGATGTGGTTAGTAAATCATAACTTGATTTAGTTGAATCAAGCACATAAGATTAATTAGTGCATAATTAAGGTGATTAATTTGAGTAAAGTAATAATTGGATGCAATTGGAATTTTGAACCAGTAAAACAGTATAATTAGCTTGTTTTTATGCCTTGGGTTTGTAGTGGGCCTCATTCTTGAAGTTTCGCAAAAGAAATCATTCAAAACGGACCTTCGAGGAAAAAGTTATGATAGTTTTTAGTTTGGGGTCCAATTCTGCAATTTTCCCAGTTTCGACTTTATAAATCTTTCTTTCTTTCTATTTCTTCTTTATCTCTTCCAGCGGCAACCGCTTGAGGCTGTAGAGCGGCGCTGTAGCCGCGATTTTCTGGAGCAGGAGCTCCGTCCAGCGATCGACCTCCTTCTCTTCTTCTACCTTTCTTCTTCTCTTTTTTTCCTCCTCCCTTTCCCTTCCTTCTCCTTTGGTTGCCTTAGCTAGTAGCCCAGCTACTCTAGCTGCTTGGCCAACAGCCAGCAGCAGTAGCTGCTCTTGCGCAGTAGCAGCAAGAAGGGATCGTGGGGGCGCCAGCAGCAGGAAAGGAAGCCTCCCTTAGCTCCGTTTTGGGGACTAAGCAAGGGTGCGGAGCTTTTTAGCTAGCTTTAGTCAAGATCCAGAGCCTGGCCATGGTTTAACCACCGTGTACCCTAGCTGGCTGAACGACGGCCAACCTGCAGCTACTGCTGTGCGGCGCACGACCAAGGAGGGATTCGTTTGGCTAATCAAATACTTCGAGAAGGTACTCCCTACTTCTAATTCATGGCCACAGATCCGATTCTGCAGCTTTAGCCCAAGATTTAGCTTTTGATCGAATCCATTTCAGACTTTTGCGTGAAGAAGCTAGTTACTGTCAAATTGCAGGAACAGTAGTTAATTAATTCAAAGGTAGAAGACGATCTGAAATTGCCCAGAATTCGGCCTTGGACGCATCTCCGGACGAATCCGGACAGTAAAAATCAAAGTGAGTAGGGTTTCATTTATTTATCATTAATAAACTCAGACGTTTGAATATTTTCTGTTTTGTGCACGAATTACGCTGATAACAGGCGTTATCAGGCGTCGGGCAGCGTTTGGCGTCGCCCGACCTTTTTAGTTCATAAAATGCTTCTAGACACTGTTAGATGATTAAATTTAGCATTTGAACAGTATGGATTGAATCAGTAGATTTATATGGTTCATTGGAACCTAAATTGCTCATTTGAATGTTGAAATTAGAAATTCATGTCTGAAAATGGTATGATTTGGGTATGAACCCAGACAATGAAGATTTCTGATAAATTATCAGATGTACGATTTCAAAGTTGATATGAATAAATAAAATATGCATGAAAACCCTAATTGCATATATCTTTTGACGTTAATATGTGTAAATTGATATTTACATGAAATGGCACATTTCTCTGAAATATTACAAGAAATTCTCAAGTATTGTTATTAAATTGTATTGTGATGTGTAATTAACTCTTAATTGAGTTAAGTGATGCACAAACCAGGATTTGGGTTAATGTGCACGTTTTTCGAGAATTTCAGAGAATTGACAAATGTTACGTATGAATTCTCATATGTGAAGTAAATTACTCTTAGCAGTGCACTAAGATGTACAATTGAATGAATTCAATATGCATGTGCCAAATTGACTTGAGTTTGGGATATTTATGAATTTTAAATCTGACTGCATGCATGATATAAGGATAGGGTGTTGCCATGTGATAAGTGAATGAGGTAACTGAAACCCTAAGGATAGGGTGTTCAATGAATCATGTTATGGTGATATGAAAAGTCTCGATATGAGATGTGGTGATGCTTAACTGTTGAATTGTATGTTTCTAGTGCATTTAACTTTATATGCTTGTTCTCTCTGAGTTGATATCTACATACTGCAGGGCTTCTTATTTTCAATACATATCTCGTAAATTGCAGGTGATGAGATATGACATGCCCTAGAAAGGGATGTTACTGAGACATGATATATGTTGAATGCATGAGTTATGATTTCTGTTTAAAATGTACCTATAATGTTAATGTTAGACTTAGGTGCCCTGAACACCGTAGAACCCCTTTGACAGACCTGCTTCTTAGAGGTGAAACTCGTGTTGCAACATTATCCGTGCGGAGTCATGGAGACACGAGGACAGAGAGCCAGTGTCCAACAACAATGCGTGCGATGTCACGGTGGCACTGGAGAAAATTGGGGGTTATTGCAACAAGATCCGTGCGGAGTCATGGAGGTAACCCCATGAGACTCTCCGCCTGTGTACTCAGGTTAGAGGAGGAGTCTAGAGCACTCGATGTAGTGCAGTGAGGCCGATGAGCCTGAAGGCTGATGAGCCTGGGGTCCTGTGGCAGAGCAGGGATGGTGTCAGACTTAGCATTTCCCGGGTGTGTCGCTAAGTCTTGTACGGTGTGGCCGTAGTGCACTGCGAGTCTCTATGCAGAGTACACTGCATAGATCAGGGCATAAGCTAAAATATGATCATATAGGTTCACAGAGTTCCTTATAAATGAAAGAGTTAAGGAAGACTAGAGCATAGTCTTCTAGTAGTTATTCTTTGGATGCAATATTTACATTCTTCATTATTTCAATTATATTGTTTTAGAACTGCTCAGTGTAGTATTTATTGTATATTAATCTGAATAATAAACTTGACGAGTTGTTTAGTGATAGTTAAATGAAAAACTATTCACTGAGTGAGTAGGCTCACTCCTCTACTCAAACATTTTCAGGTCAGCAACAGTTCCAGGAATCTGAAGGATCTTTCCATCCTAGTTTTTGCAGTAGAAGGTATATGTAGTTAGTTTAGTTAGAGGTCTCTTAATCCTTTCCCCTCGGTCCTTGGGACATGGTGTGGGTGAGAGAGAGTATGTATGGCGAATGAGTAAAGGATGTAAATTAACTGTTATGTTTTACTTTCTGTTAAACAATGTTACATGTTGTAAGCTCTGTTTATGTTCTCTAGCCAGTTTAATTGAAATGCTTCCGCAATAGTTTATTATGTTTTAGTTTACAACAATAATCCGGATATCATTACGAGGTTTTAAAAAGAAAAAGTTCTCAGTGATTTGTTTATGTGATAATCCCTCCGTCGCGCCCTAATCTCGTGATTAGTGGTTAGTGTGAGATCGGGGTGTGACATCTTGGTATCAGAGCATAGGTTGAATATATGAATACTCTAAGTCAAGGTCAGGGGACGATTAGAGACCAATAGGATTAGGACTTAGGTGTCTTCCTTCTAACTGCAATTTTATAACAGGAAATGTTCTGTTATAGTATTACAGATGGCAGGAAGAGGACGTGGTCACAAGAATCAAGTTGAGAGTTTAAGCTGAGTTATCAGGGATCATTAAGATCAAAAGATAGAATTATAATTAAGATGGATAAGAAATGATGTGTCTTTAGCTCTGGGAGATCTGAGTGTTTGGATACCCTAGCCAGGTGTCTGAGTACTTAGATTAACCAGTATCAAGCTACTTTGTCTATTCTTCTCTAGATGCCCTGGCGAGGTATGCAGAGAGAGGATAGGCTAGAGAGAAACCCTAGAAATTTTAAGGTTAAGGAATCGAAAATTAATGTAATAGTAAGAGATTAAATATATGATGTGATACAATTCCTAATTTATATTGCTTATTTGATTGAAGATTACTAGAAATGCTTTTATATGTAGGAAATTAAATTTTCAGTTTGTAAAGTAGATATGATTCTTTTATATTGTTGCGTGCCATGAAATGATTTATTTATTGTTTATATTCTTTGTATCAAGTAGACTAGAAGATGGTTTAAATGAGTTTGCCCTAGGTGGATATTCTTTCTGCATGTTTGAGATTAATAGGGGTTAGTTAATCCCGAGTAGCTCTTGGCTTCAGGACTACAGGTTCGGCCTGGTTCGGCTGGCAGGATGCGTTACTGGGATCTAATGACTCCTATTAAAAATATAATAAAGGTAGACTTTGCATAATTTAGATCCTCATCATAGTAAGAATGTACATACATTAAGATGTTGAGATAAAAGGGAAAGATTAGAGCAGCTAAGAAGTAGCTGGAACTGATATTGGAGGCTCAACGTTGGAACCTCATATGTGTAATCCTTAATTGGAAATAAAAGAAAATGATATTAGGTTCAAATTAAATTCAGTGATTAGTATTATACGAACTCTAAATATGAGAATATGGAAAAGATATGAGAATAGTATGTAAGGGCTAAGATAGTAAGAATCAACCATGGAATGGATCATGTAATAGAGTAAAATATTTTTTATGTACTTAAAAGCAAAGGGAAAATAGAAGAAAGCAGTTGAATATACGATAAGTACATAGAAATGAAGAGTCTTATGAAAATCATAAGACCAAGACAAGAAACTTAGTTGGATTAAAAGAAATATTAGAAATGATGACCTTGATTAAGGAACGAGAATTACATGACATAATTGAGAGTATGGAATGCATATCCTTATTATAAAGTTTAGTGCATTCATACATACTACCTTGGGATTCTGAGTCTCTAAAGACTAACAAACTAGTTCCAAAAGAAATACAGAACAACCGCGTAATTTAGAAAATGAATGCATCATATTTGATGCATAAATACCATGGTAGAGACGTTTAATTGAATGAAACAGTGACACACAATATGATGATGAAACCCTAGCAAGGGAATTGAGAATGTAACTTATTTGAATGTCCAAGTAAGAGAAAGGAAATTCTAGTAATAAGATAAGGAAGATTTTGGTAAAACTTATGGGATTCAAAAGTTGAATTTCAAACTAAGGAAGCAAAGTTAGATCACAGTAACGCTATGTTATTGAGAATGATTAAACCCTAGAATGTTTAGAGTTGTAGTAGTTCAAGGGATATCACTAGTGATTTGACCTTGAATACTAGCATCTCTATAAAATAAAATCATGAGATTTGCACTATGATTGGTAAGCTAGTACTAATAAAATCTAGGGTTTAAAGGTAGATAAACAACATGAAAATGACTCGGAGAAAAGAGTAAGATATAAATATGAAATGTAATAAGTGTGTTTTAAACAAAAAGAGAAATACAAAATAAGTGAAGTGTGTTATGAAATAAATTCTGACAGAAATAACAAGAAGTAAGTAGCATAGAATGAGGAGTATTACCCGATACCTGATCTGAAGTTAGCTACTGTAGTCCACGTTCTTAAGACATGACGTCACTATATTTATGATGTGACCATAGATTATCACCCTGGAAAGGTGAATGTGGTAGCTGATGCCTTGAGCAAGAAGTCAAGTTCAACAATTGATGCATTCTCTATGGCATGTTTCAAGAGAGGCATGCTAGTAGAAATGCAGAAGTTGAACTTAGACTTAGGGGTGACAGAGCAGAGTGGTTTGATTGCACAGATGCAAGTCAAGCCTACTTTTTATGATCAGATCAAGGAACTTCAGTAGAATGACAGTGAGTTACATTAGATCATGCATGACATGGCATGTTGTGTGTACCTCGAGATAATGATTTAAAAGAAAAGATTCTTGAAGAAGAACATGCATTAATGTATGTTATGAATCCAGGTAACACTAATATGTACATGAATCTCAAGGAGTTGTATTGGTGGCCTGGTGTGAAAAGAATGTAACTGAGTATGTGATTAAGTGCAGGGTGTGTCAGTAGGTTAAGGCTGAGCATCAGAAACCTGCAGATACTTTGCAATCTTTTCCTATAGCAGAGTGGAAATTGGAACATATCACAATGGATTTTGTGATAGGGTTGCCCAAGACACCTAGAGGTTATGACTCGATATGAATGATTGTGGATAGACTAATTTAGTCTGCTCACTTTCTTCATATTAAGTCAATCTTTGATGTCTCAAAGTTGGTTAAGATATTCGTGGATAAGATAGTCAGGTTGCACGATATCCTAAGTTCACATCCAGGTTTTTAGAATCAGTTGCTTTGAGCTTTAAGCACAAAGTTAAGATTCAGTACAATTTTTCACCCACAGATGGATGGTCAGTCAGAGAGGACCATTCAGACTCTTGAGGACATGCTGGGAACATGTGTCTTGCATTTTAGTGGAAGTTGGGAAGATCATTTAAGCCTTATAGAGTTTGCATACAACAATAGTCACCATTCCAGTCTTGGTATGGCCCCATATGAAGCTCTGTATGGTAGAAAGTATAGATCACCCATATGTTGGTATGAGGTTGGTGAAAAGCAGATTCTTGGTCCAGAGATAGTGGATTCGACCACTAAAAGGATCTCTGTGATTAAAGAACAGCTGAAAGCTGCACAGGACAGGCAGAAGAGTTATGCTGAAAGGGAACATAGACCTCTAGAGTTGAGGTTGGTGATAAAGTGTACCTGAAAGTTTCACCATGGAAAGGCGTGCTGAGATTTGGTAAGAGAGGCAAACTGACTCCTAGGTTTATGGGCCCGCATCCTATCATTGAGAGGATTGGACCTGTATCCTATAGGTTAGAATTGCCATCTGAGTTGTCAAATCTGCATGATGTGTTTCATGTATCTATGTTGAAGAAATGCTATCCTAGTACAGAAAAGATAGTAGACCCAGAACCTGCACAGCTCAGATCAGATGTGTCTTACGTTGAGGTACCAATTCAGATAATTGATCGAAGGATCATAAAACTCAAGAATCGTGAGATATCATTAGTGAAAATTCTGTGGAGGAATCATAACCTAGAGGAAGCTACGTGGGAGCTTGAATCTGAGATGCGCAACAAGTTTCCTTTTCTCTTTTAGGAATTTCGGGACGAAATTCTTATAAGGAAGGGAGATTGTTATGACCCGTTCCAAAGTTTATAGGTAAGCATTATGTTTTGAGCCTAATTAAAGTTATTTGAGTTAACATATGTGCTTATGATGCGGTTAGTAAATCATAACTTGATTTAGTTGAATCAAGCACATAAGATTAATTAGTGCATAATTAAGGTGATTAATTTGAGTAAAGTAATAATGGGATGCAATTGGAATTTTGAACCAGTAAAATAGTATAATTAGCTTGTTTTTATGCCTTGGGTTTGTAGTGGGCCTCATTCTTGAAGTTTCGCAAAAGAAATCATTCAAAACGGACCTTCGAGGAAAAAGTTATGATAGTTTTCAGTTTGGGGTCCAATTATGCAATTTTCCCAATTTCGACTTTATAAATCTTTCTTTCTTTCTATTTCTTCTTTATCTCTTCCAGCGGCAACCGCTTGAGGCTGTAGAGCGGCGCTGTAGCCGCGATTTTCTGGAGCAGGAGCTCCGTCCAGCGATCGACCTCCTTCTCTTCTTCTACCTTTCTTCTTCTCTTCTTTTTCCTCCTCCCTTTCCCTTCCTTCTCCTTTGGTTGCCTTAGCTAGTAGCCCAGCTACTCTAGCTGCTTGGCCAACGGCCAGCAGCAGTAGCTGCTCTTGCGCAGCAGCAGCAAGAAGGGATCGTGGGGGCGCCAGCAGCAGGAAAGGAAGCCTCCCTTAGCTCCGTTTTGGGGACTAAGCAAGGGTGCAGAGCTTTTTAGCTAGATTTAGTCAAGATCCAGAGCCTGGCCATGGTTTAACCACCGTGTACCCTAGCTGGCTGAACGACGGCCAACCTGCAGCTACTGCTGTGCGGTGCACGGCCAAGGAGGGATTCGTTTGGCTAATCAAATACTTCGGGAAGGTACTCCCTACTTCTAATTCATGGCCACAGATCCGATTCTGCAGCTTTAGCCCAAGATTTAGCTTTTGATCGAATCCATTTCAGACTTTTGCGTGAAGAAGCTAGTTACTGTCAAATTGCAGGAACAGTAGTTAATTAATTCAAAGGTAGAAGACGATCCGAAATTGCCCAGAATTTGGCCTTGGACGCATCTCCGGACGAATCCGGACAGTCAAAATCAAAGTGAGTAGGGTTTCATTTATTTATCATTAATAAACTCAGGCGTTTGAATATTTTCTGTTTTGTGCACGAATTACGCTGATAACAGGCGTTATCAGGCGTCGGGCAGCGTTTGGCGTCGCCCGACCTTTTTAGTTCATAAAATGCTTCTAGACACTGTTAGATGATTAAATTTAGCATTTGAACAGTATGGATTGAATCAGTAGATTTATATGGTTCATTGGAACCTAAATTGCTCATTTGAATGTTGAAATTAGAAATTCATGTCTGAAAATGGTATGATTTGGGTATGAACCCAGACAATGAAGATTTCTGATAAATTATCAGATGTACGATTTCAAAGTTGATATGAATAAATAAAATATGTATGAAAACCCTAATTGCATATATCTTTTGACGTTAATATGTGTAAATTGATATTTACATGAAATGGCACATTTCTCTGAAATATTACCAGAAATTCTCAAGTATTGTTATTAAATTGTATTGTGATATGTAATTAACTCTTAATTGAGTTAAGTGATGCACAAACCAGGATTTGGGTTAATGTGCACGTTTTTCGAGAATTTCAGAGAATTGACAAATGTTACGTATGAATTCTCATATGTGAAGTAAATTACTCTTAGCAGTGCACTAAGATGTACAATTGAATGAATTCAATATGCATGTGCCAAATTGACTTGAGTTTGGGATATTTATGAATTTTAAATCTGACTACATGCATGATATAAGGATAGGGTGTTGCCATGTGATAAGTGAATGAGGTAACTGAAACCCTAAGGATAGGGTGTTCAATGAATCATGTTATGGTGATATGAAAAGTCTCGATATGAGATGTGGTGATGCTTAACTGTTGAATTGTATGTTTCTAGTGCATTTAACTTTATATTCTTGCTCTCTCTGAGTTGATATCTACATACTGCAGGGCTTCTTATTTTCAATACATATCTCGTAAATTGCAGGTGATGAGATATGACATGCCCTAGAAAGGGATGTTACTGAGACATGATATATGTTGAATGCATGAGTTATGATTTTTGTTTAAAATGTACCTATAATGTTAATGTTAGACTTAGGTGCCCTGAACACCGTAGAACCCCTTTGACAGATATGCTTTTTAGGGGTGAAACTCATGTTGCAACATTATCCGTGCGGAGTCATGGAGACACGAGGACAGAGATCCAGTGTCCAACAACAACGCGTGCGATGTCACGGTGGCACTGGAGAAAATTGGGGGTTATTGCAACAAGATCCGTGCGGAGTCATGGAGGTAATCCCGTGAGACTCTCCGCCTGTGTACTCAGGTTAGAGGAGGAGTCTAGAGCACTCGATGTAGTGCAGTGAGGCCGATGAGACTGGGGTCCTGTGGCAGAGCAGGGCTGGCGTCAGACTTAGCATTTCCCGGGTGTGTCGCTAAGTCTTGTACGGTGTGGCCGTAGTGCACTGCGAGTCTCTATGCAGAGTACACTGCATAGATCAGGGCATAAGCTAAAATATGATCATATAGGTTCACAGAGTTCCTTATAAATGAAAGAGTTAAGGAAGACTAGAGCATAGTCTTCTAGTAGTTATTCTTTGGATGCAATATTTACATTCTTCGTTATTTCAATTATATTGTTTTATAACTGCTCAGTGTAGTATTTCTTGTATATTAATCTGAATAATAAACTTGACGAGTTGTTTAGTGATAGTTAAATGAAAAACTATTCACTGAGCGAGTAGGCTCACTCCTCTACTCAAACATTTTCAGGTCAGCAACAGTTCCAGGAATCTGAAGGATCTTTCCATCCTAGTTTTTGCAGTAGAAGGTATATGTAGTTAGTTTAGTTAGAGGTCTCTTAATCCTTTCCCCTCGGTCCTTGGGACATGGTGTGGGTGAGAGAGAGTATGTATGGAGAATGAGTAAATGATGTAAATTAACTGTTATGTTTTACTTTCTGTTAAACAATGTTACATGTTGTAAGCTCTGTTTATGTTCTCTAGCCAGTTTAATTGAAATGCTTCCGCAATAGTTTATTATGTTTTAGTTTACAACAATAATCCGGATATCATTACGAGGTTTTAAAAAGAAAAAGTTCTCAGTGACTTGTTTATGTGATAATCCCTCCGTCGCGCCCTAATCTCGTGATTAGTGGTTAGTGTGAGATCGGGGTGTGACAGTAGACCTCTTGAGTTTGAGGTTGTTATGACCCACTCCATGATTAACTAGTAAGCATAGCACTTAGTGCATCATTAAATTGATTAAGTTAAGTATTCACTGATGCAATTAGTGCTTTGATCTAGTGTTACATTCTAATTAGCGTGTTTTCATGCCTTGAGAAGGTAGAGAATTTTGTGCTTGAAGTTTTGCAAAAAGAATCGCATGATTTGGACCTCCGAGGCAATAGTTATGGCATTTTTAATTTTCTTGGACCTAAATTATAAATTGCCCATAATTTATTAACCTTTCCCTTATCTTCTTCCCCTTTCACCTGATAGAACAGCAACCGCCTAAAGCGGCACCCCAAATAGTTCAATTGACCCGCAACAGAGGGATAGGGTAGGGTGATTTGCGAGCCCTTAGCCTTGAGCAAGCTTGGCGCCGTCTTCTTCTCCTTCCTCCACCCTTCTTCTTCCTCTGCCTCACCCTAGTGGCACCCACTAGCAACCCGACCTAGCAACAGCGCTGCCGGCCAAGGGCTGATGGGCATGACCAGTAGCACCAACAAATGCCCCCAACTTCGGCCATGGGTCTATAACTTGAATCCATAGCCAACAAGCCACAAGCAGCGACGATTAGCTGAGCCCCTGCTTCCTATGTGTGAGTGTGTGCACCTACTGCGTGAAGTAGGTTGTTCCAGAGCAATTCTAAGGTAGAATAAGACCCGTTGACATCCGGGAACTGGCCTCTAGATGCGTTTCCAGATGATTTCGGTCATCTTGGACCACTGTGAGTAGAATCTCACTCCCAAACACAAATATAACTCAAATAATCAGACGTTTCAGTTGAAATCGATGTTATTCACGGATGTCAACATTTACTCGGGTACCTGGCAGTGCCGACGTCACTTAATTTCTAAATTACATGAATTTCTTAGTTACGCTTGCACGACGCTAGTTAGTTGATTGATGAGTGTGATTTAGATTAGTGAAATTACACGATTAATCGAAACCTAAATTGCTTAGTTAAATGTTGAAAACAATAGCACACGACCAATAACAGAACAGTTTGGGTATAAACCCAGGTTGTACGATTTTAATAATTTAATAGATGCATGATTTCAAAGAAATGACGATGACATGATAATGTCAATGAAAACCTAGTTGCACGCTCCCTATTATATTTAGTGTGCGTGGATCAGTCTTAACATGAATTGACACGTTTCTCAAAGCAATCATTTGAAATTCTCAATTAATATTAATAATTCATGCCATGACAAGTAACTAACTTTTATCAGTGCATTAAGAAGCTCAATTGCATGATTCCAGTGTATGTGTGCCAAGTTGACATGTATTCTGTTTATTTAAGAATTTTAATCTACCTGCAAGTACAATATGTGGATTATTTAGTATTTTTCATTAGTTTGAATAAACTGCTCTATCAAATTTAGAATGGTATTCATGTCATGTTGTAAAGTTCAAGTAAATAGACACGGTACCATAGAGATACCAGAGTCGAGTATAAGTAAGAGAAATGTACAATCTTGTAAGAGTCTTCCAAGATTATTGAAATAATAGATTTAAGGGCCCTGACACCGTAGAATCCCTCTGAGAGGTATGTGCCTTAGGGATGAAACGACTTACCCTGGTGGTGCGTCTAGTATACGGGGGTCAGAACGTACCAACAGGTGGTACGGGGAACGAAGCCCTAGTGGAAGTCTCCTTAAATTATAGTTTGTAGTGTCCAACATCAACCAGAAGTCTTGGTGGCACTAGAGTACAGAAAAGCCAATAGGTGGCTTGACTCTCTGCCTGTGTGCTCATATTAGAGGAGGAGTCCAATTTACGGCACAATAGGAGTGTCGAGGCCAGAGAGCCAGTTTCCCTATTGTAGACCAGGAGAGTAGTTAGACTTAGCTATCTGGGGGTGTCGGTTAAGTCTTGTACGGTGGGATCTTAGTTCACTACAAGTCTTCATATGTAGAGTACACTACATATGATCAGTGCATAAGATAAAATATGTTCATATAGGTTCACAGAGTTTCTCATAATTTAAAGAGTTAAGAAATATTTGAGTTAGTTTCACAAGAGTTGTCCTTTAAATGAAATTTTAGTATTCTCTGTTATTTAATCGTATCTACAGCTTTGCAGTAGTTGTTTTCTTAATGAAATGTTGACATCTCATGTCGTTTAAATTATATTGTT
The DNA here is from genome assembly GCA_963693085.1 of Alisma plantago-aquatica. Lineage (NCBI taxonomy): Eukaryota > Viridiplantae > Streptophyta > Magnoliopsida > Alismatales > Alismataceae > Alisma > Alisma plantago-aquatica. The sequence continues at coordinate 1,262,613,232 of OY856409.1, forward strand.
TAGATCTGCTCAGTATATTATTATCTTGAATCTTATTTGAATTAATAAACATAAATGAGTTATCTGCGATGGTTGGGTGAAATTCTATTCATTGAGCTAGTAGCTCACCAACCTACTGAAACATTTTTTAGGTCAGCGTCAACATAAGGAAGCTGAAGGATTGTATCACCCAAGTTCTTAGAAGGTAGTACGTAGTTAGATAGAGGTCTCTTAGTCCTTTCCCCTTGATCCTTGGGCATCTGGTGTGGTAGTGAGAGAATGTAATGTAACATGTAAACTAGTTTTAAGTTATCTATTGTGTTTTACTTTCTGCATGAACAATGTAATGTGTTGTGTAAGTTTGTTTTTCTTCCAAGTAGGGTTAATGGTAAGTTGCTTCCACAATTTTATTATGATCCGATGTTATTCAAGTTATAAGCCTTTTCTTTAAAGTTAATTTCAAGTGATTAATAAAAGAAAAAGTTAAGGGTGATCTTTGTATTACGTTGAATCCTCTTGTTATGCCCTAATCTCATGATTAGTGGAAATTGTGAGATCGGGGTGTGACAAATTGATAACCAATATTAACATGTATTGGTTCTAAAGTGACAACCAACACATAATAAGGATCAAACCCCAGATGTATTGAATTTTGTAAAATTGTAGAATTCAATTTCTTCACATTCATACCATATACATCCAAAATAGACTTACAAAACATACGATATGATTTAAATAAGTAGTTACCTTTCTTGGGGAGTCACAACAATCCGTCATCACTCTAGTGGCCAGGATGAAGACTTCCCCTTCATGAAGGGATTCATAAACTCATTGGATATAATGTGTGATCAGCTTGGGGTTGGGATCCACCTAACCTAACTACTTCTCAGACCCTTCACTTCTCTACAATCGTAGTGATGCTCTGTTCTTCTTGAGAAACATAGTTATTCCAAATTATACAACTGTTATAGGGTTGTTCTAGTTCCCTTGCCCGTACAACTACAAACTTCATCAACACTGACATCAAAATCTTGGTGGTTGTGGGAGATCTACATGTCCATGATTTGGCGACTATATGTCAAAAAATTGGTGACTACATGCCCAATCACCTCATGTGGGCACCATGGTGGCACAAACTGAGATGAAGAAGGCTTCATACCCTAGGAATCTCGTGCATGAATGGAACCTCAGGGAGCTCCGCCAAGTTACCACAATCCCAACATGATTTTCATGGCGCCAAAGACCGCTAAGACAGAGCTCTACCCTCCATCCTTGATTTCTATATTTGAACTTCTCTACAATAGTCGATGAAGAAGGGGGGGAGTTAGGAGTGTTCTCCCTATTCCAAACACCAACAAGAGAGAGATTTAATGGCCAACTGATTCCTTAAAAATGATGGTTTAATGAAATTACATGGAGCTCAAAATAAAATCGTGAGTATCCATGATATTGAGATGCTTTGTTCAGCTATAAATAGTTCTGTGAGGGTCAGAGGTTGAAGATTGCTTCCCATAACCTCAAAGAGATCAATAATCAATATTAACCCATCCTACCAATTCAAATACATTCACTTATGATAGTCCCATAAAAAATAAGATGATTACAGAAAGAGTCATGTTCTCCTAATATGATTATATGCTGACTCGATGGTTTAAATGGCATCATAATTTAATAAAAAAATGTAGTATTAATAGATCTAATTATCTTCTAAGACCACTCTTCTAGTGTAATTGTTTGGTCACCGACTAAATTATTTTAAATGAGCACAAACCCCATGGTTATGTTAATTCAATTAATTTCCAATTTAAGTCCAAATTATTAAAAATATTTGTCTAATAGGATATTCTTCATAAACCACAATGGGAATACGTTTGTGACCATCTTTCATAACCCATACATACTAATGGGTCACAAATCATAAGTAGGTATTACATTACTTATTATTCCATGAACTAAACACATTAGGATATCAAATTTACATAAAATTAAATATATCAAATTGAGCATAAACAAACCATAGGTTCACCCATTTCTGCATTGATGGCCTTATTTAGCTAAATGAACAAAATACAATTGGGTGTCATATCTTATCCTCTAGTTATCAGATTGTCATCGAACTCCTGAGAAACCATGGTCTCATCATATTAATCAACCCCAAATTTTTTGTGACCATTATATCATACCATGGTGGTCAACTTACCAAAAATCACTTGGTTCTAGAAATGCATCAATGGACTTAAGTTATGGAATTTGGCCAATTCATCCCCATATCACCTATTAAAAGGTTTTCTTATTAGAACTATCTTACATGTAATTAATCATCAATATTTTGGGGTGTCATAGGTTGATTCCTTGACTCCCATTAGGTCATTATATGTGGTTTTTCAAGACTTACTTTTATGCAGTCACAATAGACTGCTAAACCTACTAACGATAAAAATCTATCAAAATAAAAAGGCTTTAGTAACATTTTGCAATGCGACTAGATCACTTATTGTTGAGCACTCAATATGCACTTGTGCCCATGTCTATATTTGGCACATGACTCAACTCAGCTTAAGGCATGCCATCTTGCACCAATAAGGAATGTTGAACCCCATTTTGGGTTGATTGTATTTAATGAAAACTAGTTATAACTGATATTGCACTCCCTGTCAGTCCTAATGGAATCCATGTTTGGGCTTAATTTAGCCCTCCATTGAGAAGGATTTCGGGTTGAACCCTAACCCAACTCAGACAGTGGCATCCTTGTAATTATTCACCTAATTTACATGCAACCCGTCCCCTCCATCCCAAAACCCCCATAACCCATCCTGACACCCCCAAAATTCTCATTTCCCCCTATTTTCTCATGATGTAGTGACACCGTGATCATTATTCTGCTCGTCATGCCATGGTATTTTTTCCTATTCCCGTTGCATTTCTTGTGCATTCTATTTGTGGTGGCAGTGTGTGGGATTTGTTTAGGCCTGTGTATATATAACCTACAAATCAAAGCAATTGTGCTTCCTGTTAGGTCTCCTATTAATATTAGGATGAATATCTATTGTGACAAGTAGAAAGATTCCAACAAGATAACACCAAATAAGGAGTCTGACCATGTGATCCTTTGTGTGATGGTGTTTAACTAATCTTGACATAAAATCAACTCAACCATGAATTTATTTTGAAAATGCCAATATCATAAAAGACGTAAAATAGGATTTTTTGGTCACACGGGAAAAATCATCTGGGTCATTATCTCAACTATGTAATATAGTATTCAATCCAACGCGTAAAATGGTGCCCATGTGTGACTGAGTATTATGATATCAGTTATCAATTTTTCATAATTGTCACCTCGTACATAAATTCCCACCACCCTAGGTATGAATCACAAAACAACGATCTAATCCCAGCACAACTATGAATAGCTCCTCATGGGAAAAGAGTTCAAGGTATAAATATTTGATCATTCAATTTGATTAGTCCAGTAGGCTCCTTACCATGATCCTAATACTACTAGTCAAACACCTCAAATAATTTCCAAATAAGTCATATCACCTCTAAATATCCTTTGCAATCAACAAGGCAAGGTCAACTGATATGTACATGTACAAAGAAATTTAATTGACTACACATTGTTTAAACAAGGATCTAGACACATAAATACATTCATATGATTTAGTCATTTGATAGTCATCATCACCTCAACATACTTGAAATATGTTCCAAAGCATTATCTATGGTCCCAAGTTTCATGATAACCATCCTTGCACTCCTTTCTATGAAATTGAGACATGATTGAACTAGCAGTCCTACCTCATCTAGGGTTTTCATGTTCATGAGTTTAAATGATCTGTGTGGACTTCTTTAGGTTATGGAACCTTTAAATTCAGGGTGTTACAATATATGTTGGTAAATTTCAGTCACTTTGTTTTTATGCAAATATGGTTTGGATAGGAATCACTTGTCAATTTTTAAGACTTTTTGAATAGTTAGTCTAATATTGATTATTAGGAGTGGCCTTAAATATAAATGCAACTTTTAGAGACAAAAATCTTTGAGGACACCAAATGCACATTTAATTTATGTTTCCTACAACACCAAATGCACATGCATGTATGATTGGAAGAAAAAAAACTTTATGAAAGATAATAGGGGGAAAACAAAGAGGAAAGCAACAAGGCCATCATATTCTCATTTGTATATGCAAGGAAACCAAACCTTAGGAGATTTTCATTTGTTCATGTTCCCAACCAACAAAATGTGAGTATAAAAACTATGTAAAAAGGCAATTTCATTTGTAGGATCTTGGAATAAGTTGTCTTTGCTTTTCTGATTATAGAGTATATGAATTTTCATGCAGGTCATAACATCGGTGTTTTAATTATTTCATCTATCTGATGCAGTAATAAATCCTACCATAATCTCCCTGTTTCATTTTCTATTTTGTTTGGCATTTCGAAACACAAGTGCATAATGTTTTATAGCATGAATCTTTTAAAAGTTGATTTTGAAACATTACAAACACGTCTTCATAAAACAATAAAGCATGTTGTTTTTACTTGTCACTTTATTAACTTTTTATATAAAATTTGTATCATTTGATAAGTATAAATTTGCAAAAGAGTTATAATATAATAATTATTTGAAAATGTGTTGACTTAACTACATTAATAAATATACACCCATAAAATGTTAGAAAAAAAATACTTTTATATCTATTTGGATTGACATAAATTGAACATAAAATATATTTATATTATACAAGTTAAGTATAAGTTGATTGTTTCAGGATTTATTCAGACATAGATCTAGACTACACCTCATTAGTCGATACATATTTAAATATGGAACAAATCAAAATCAAATATGAATGAACTGATGCTTGTGCTCAAAATTGTGTTTGGTATATAGTGAACCATGGGGGAAGGGAAGGGGAATGAAGGAAAATTAGAAATGCTTTTCGGTTAGCATGGTGACGGGGAGGGGAAATTCTTTCATGAAGAATCTATGGGAAAATTTGCTTCATTTTTGTCCTCATAAAAACATAGTGAATGATGGGGAAAGAGCTTCTTTCGAGAAAAAATAACTCTTCACTAATTATTTAAACTTATACATAAAAATTCATTGTTTTCCTTATCTACACAAATATATTTCCCTCTAATATTTTTCAACGACTAACTTTTAATTTCCTACCAAGAAATTATTTCCTTTGAATTGTTATTTTTTTATCTTATGTCATCCACAATAATTTGTATTCATAAATATTTTATTTATTGACAAAAGAAAATCCCTCATTATAGGACCTCCTCTTGAAAATGTGTTACACTTCAATTTCATTAGTATTAAATAATTTATTTCCCTCGATTAATATGATTCCCTCTAAGCAAATAATTTCCTCCAATAATATGTGTTGAAATTCTATTTTCCTACAATGGAAAATGTCCATGATAATTTATTCGTGTAACATACTAGATCTCAGACCTTACCCTGGAAGTTGACATTTTGGACTTAGCCAAACAAGGTTGAAGATTAGACCTAAATAAATGTTTAGTATAACCCCACTGAGCTAATGCATGTATAGATTACCTTAATGTAACCTAATGTTTTAACATTAATCTTAGGTTTATAATGGATACATAAAATATGCCACATAACTCATTTTGGTGGTAATATGAAGATAAGAAACTTAATTGGATGAATAATTTAGATAATGGATCGTTAATGGGTCATATGACATATCTCATAAAAAGAAGTCTCAAAAGCAGAAACAAACTTCAAATTCAAGATCTACATATCAAAATTATCCTACATGTCAAATTTCATCTAATTTGGACCACCTTGAAATATTAGGATAAGTTTAGGAGAGAGAAAATGAGTAAAAGGCATAAGTAAGGAATAATGTGATTATATAACTTCAAAATATGAAAAAAATGGCAAATTCATATTTAACACATCAAATATAACTTGTTGATGAAGTTTGGTCCAATTTGGATGTTGTTTGTGCAAGTTATGCAATTTTAGGTACATTGTGGACTTTTCTATAATTTACCCAATTGGGAGGTTTTCTTTGCAAATTGTAACATGTATTATAATCTTTATATATTCCCTTACCATTCTTGAGTTTTTGAACCATGGGGCACCTACACTAGTACATAACCGACCTTTAGTGTCGGTTATTTAAGGCCTTTAGTGTCGGTTTCTAAGTGACACCTATGTGGGCGATGCTAAAAGCCCAGCCGTTACGCGTCGGTTCAAAAACTGACGCCAAAACCCTTCGTGCGCCACCGAAAACGCACCAGCAGGCCACTATATGCATCGGTTATTAGATAAGAAACCGACGCCATATACCTTCGCGCCACAGAAGGGCACCATCTTGGGCACTATCAGCGTCAGTTATTAGATAAGAAACCGACGTCATATAGCTCCCAACACGGCCGTGCTGGCCAGCACGGCCGTGATGTATGGTCCGCTGCCACGGCTGTGCAATCCCAACACGGTCGTGCTGGCCAGCACGGCCGTGGTGTCTGGTCCGCTACCACGATCGTGTTGACCAGCACGACCGTGGTGTTAAGGAAATAGACGTTAGTTACTATTAGAAACCGACACTGTAACGATGTGGCGTCGGTTTTATACAAATAACCGATGCCTATTTTTTGTTTTTTTTCTGTCAGTCTGCAGACCTGCTGTATGGCTGGTCGCATGATGAGAAACCTGCAGTTCAGTGATGAACTACAGGTTTTACGACATCCATTGATATCAGCCAACAACAGGCCAAAACCTGCAAAATTAACAACAAAATTATTCACACATTTAGCAATGCAACCTGCAGTTCCATTTGATTTTCACACATTTAGAAACATTCATGTAGCTAGCAATCTGTAGTTCCATTCATTTTGACATTCACACATGTAGAAACATTCATATAGCAACCAACAGTTTCATTCATTTTCACTCAGACACATGTAGAAACATCCAGACATATAGAAACATTCACACATATATCATAATTCAGAAATTCATTTACAAAATATCATTCTTTAGTCATTATTCGCTATCAACATCCCAATTATATCTTAAAACCCCCACTATTTGTATGACTATTGCCCATTCTTCTCTTACTTCATTTAATTCTCCTGTCGTATAGGGAGCATGTACATCTGGTAAGGCCGTTCTTGTAGTGTTGTCAGTTTTAAACACTTGTAAAGAGAATGATGTATATATATAATTAATGAGCTATAAACAAGATTGATATATTTCATATTATCTAATGAGACTATATAATACCTCAGCAATACAATCGATGTCCATTGCGGCATATTTGATAATCATGTGCATAAACCGCATCACATAGTATCCACATGCCCATCCGTTGTCTTGTGTAGCACACTATAAATTCAAACATACAAAATATTAAAAAATACAACTAATTAAGCACTGTTCACATAAATAATATATACATATATTGCAGTCGGGAACTTACTTTCACGTTCTTCCAAATTATTGGCTGGTTCTTTTTCGTGGGGACTTTTCCTCCAGCCTTTTTGAACTCATCAAAACCCCTACATGTTAATGTAACACAGTACATTGCATAATTAAATAGTAATGTAATAACATATGTTAACGGATATGAAAATGAAATATTTCTCACTGGAATAATGCCATTTTCATTATGTGTCCATATTTGTATTCAATTTACTCCCCTTAGGATCTAGATAATAGACAGTAAATGTCTCGGGGATAATTTATGTATTCTCGGGTGAGATTTGTCCTATAGTTCCTTAGGACTCTCCCACAGCGTTGCATCACGCATTTACGATGCAGCTTTTCATCCAATTCAAATATACTCTGCAAATTAGAATTTCTATTAACTAGTATCCAAAAAATTAGTAATCTACAAAATAGAATTGCAAATTAATAATAACTCACGCATAAATCCTTCCATATTACGTCTTTCTTCTCCTTAGAAACTTTATGCCAAGAATCTATCTTACAACCGCAATGGCTACGAGTAAAATACCCAAGATATGAAACAAATGAATTGCGATTCACACCAGATGCATTTTCTGCATTATCAAAATCCACAACAAGTTTGGGTCCATTGCCCTTTTGCGCTATTAACTTCTTCATCATAGTGATGCCCCTTCTCTTGTCAACTTTTTGGTATTGCTGATCAAGTGCCTCTAGTGCCTCACATCAATCTAAAGTAATTCACATTGTAAAGTTCACATTGTAAAGTAATTCAAATTGTAAAGTAATTCAAATTGTAAAGTTCACATCAGGAGATACTCAGTTTTGAACAACATATTAAATTTTCAGAATTTTTGGAAGACGTTTTGTATCACAACAGAACCTTGATCGGTCGAGTTCTGAGAGAGACAAACTCGACCGGCCAGATTTTTCTAGAAAAATAAAAAAGACTAAAAAATGTTTATAATTAATTATTCCAAGCACCTTAATGAGTATATAGGACTGTATAATTAATTATTCCAAGCACCTTAATGAGTATATAGAACTCTATCACATTCACATTGTAAAGTTCACATATTCAGAAAAATAAAACATATAAAAAATATAAACATGCCTCTAATATTGCGATTTTTTATCAATTAACAATCCTTCATTGTGATCTCCGCACACATACAAGTCATCATTAGCTTCAATATTTGCTAGTGTTGGCAACCCAACTGAGAATGGACTGGAGTCATCATACTTATCATAGTACTGTTCTTCATCTATAGGATCTTCAATGAACTGTCTTTTACCATGAAGAACAACCGACCATTTATCATTTGCAGGATCATCGATATAAAATACTTGTTTCGCCTGTGATGCCAATATGAATGGTTCATCCTTCTCTCCAATATTTTCAAAGTTCACTAAAGTGAAACCCAATTCATCCACTATAACTCCTTTGGTGTTATCAACCCAATTACATTTGAAGAGCGGAATTCTGAAATCTATGTAGTCAAACTCCCATATGTCTTCAATGACACCGTAATATGACATTTTAGCTTCACGTGGACTTTTATCCTTTGCACTTGCAAAAAACATAGTCGATTCTTGAAGGGTGACCCAACTATTTTGGACGACACTCTTATCATCTTGGCGCTTTGTGTAATATGTGAATCCATTAATGTCATACCCTTCATAAGATATAACAGTCAATTTTGGTTTAAAGACGAGGCATTTGATAGTTTCAGTAATATCACCTGGTGTTTGAGATAGTTGATGTAAGACTTTATTTTCAAACCACTTAATAAATGTCTTGTTATGCTCTCTAGCAAGCCACATTGTATTGGCTCAAGGATATTGTCTCTTGATGAAATAGGTATGTTCCTCGATATAAACGTTCACTTCGTCCATGTTGTGTAAAATATACAAGTGACCTTGTTCCAACTGCTCACGGCTGATTACTTTCAGACGTGATCCCAAAATTCCTTTGCCAAATTGCTCGTCAATATTCTTGTCATTATCAGGAGTGTCATTACCACTGAGAAAGTCATTGAAAAAAATCCATAACCTCTCTCGCCACATAACCCTCGATAATACTCCCTTCAGGCCAATAACGGTTTCGAACATCACTTTTAACAATGCTCATGTATCGTTTAAAAGGATACATCCAATGCAAGAAAACTGGTCCCAACAATGTCACTTCCCTAGTCAAGTGGACAACAAGATGTACCATGATATCAAAAAATGACGGAGGAAAATACATCTCAAGATGACATAGGGTAACAACCACTTCTCTTTGCAATTTATCGAGAGTATCAGGGTCAATAACTTTGCTGCACAGACTGTTGAAAAAGAAACAAAGTCTGGTGATTGCAAACCTTACATGCTTCAGCAATATAGATCTAATTTCCACAGGCAATATTTGTTGCATTAGAGTGTGACAATCATGAGATTTAAGACCTATCAACTTTAGATCTTTCATTGATACCAATCTACGGACGTTGGATGAGTAACCCTGTGACACCTTAACATTTACCAAACATTCACAAAAAGCTTTCTTCTCCTTTCTAGACAATGTGTAATAAGCGGGAGGTAAGTATGTTCTCCGATTTCCCATTTCATGAAATTCTGTTAATTCTGACCTTATTCCCATTTCACGTAGGTCCAGTATGGATTTTATCCCATCTTTAGTCTTACCTGGTATATTCAACAAAGTACCAATGACACTATCACAGACATTTTTCTCAACGTGCATGACATCGATACAATGCCTGACTGTCAAAGAACTCCAATAAGGAAGATCCCAAAATATTGACTTCTTCTTGAATAAAGATTTGTCACTCCGTGTGGCCATAGTACATTGTGATCTCTTACTAAATTCATTGACAAAGTCTTTTACTCTTTCATAAACAACCTCCCCTGGTATAGGTTTAGGTGCACTCCGCTCCTCATTCAATCCATTGAATGCTTTGCGCTTCCTACAATACAGATGGAATTTTGTAAGAAACCTTCGATGACCGAGATATACAGTCTTACCTCCATGTTTTATTCTTGTTGAATCAGTGTTCTCTTCACATATAGGACATGCTTTAGCTCCTTCGACACTATATCCAGACAAATTCCATATGTTGGAAAGTCATTAATAGTGTAAAACAACATAGCATGCAAACGAAATGTCTCTCTTCGTGAAGCATCATAGGTCATCACACCTTCACCCCTGAGTTTCTTTAAGTCATCAATCAAAGGTTCAAGATAAACATTGATGTCATTTCCAGGTTGTGTAGGGCCCGATATCAACAACGACAACATTACGTACTTATTTTCCATACAGAGCCAGGGAGGAAGATTGTATATAACAAGCATGACTGGCCAAGTGCTATGTTGGCTTCTCAATGTCCCGTATGGATTCATCCTATCTGTACAAAGCCCAAGTCTTAGACTCTTGACTTCTTCACCAAATTCAGGGTACAATAGATCAATCTTCTTCCTCTGTGGGGAATCAGACGCATGTCGTAGGATCCCATCATTATTTTTCTTAACATCTGCATGCCACCTCAAATTCTTCACATCTGTCATATTGGCAAACAAGCGTTGAAACCGTGATATTATAGGTAGATACTACATCACCTTGGCAGGAGAACTAGTTTTGGACTCCCCCGAAGTCGTCAATTTATACCATGACGCACCACATTTTGGACAATCTTTCAAATCCACATAGTCCTTTTGAAATAATACACAATCATTTGGGCATGCGTGTATCTTCTTGGCATCCATTCCCATTGGGCACAACAATTTCTTTACCTGGTATGTTGAGATTGGCAACTCGTTTCCTTCAGGAAGCATTTCTTTCAACAAAGACAACAATGACGTGAAGCTTTTGTCGCTCCATCTATTGTTAGCTTTCAGCTTATACAATCTCAACACAGCGCTAAGCTTCGTAAACTTAGTACAACCTGTGTATAACAATATCTCAGCATCATGCACAATGTTTCTAAAAATGGGAGGTGGATCGGTGTGCTCTACCCCACACCTATCCAGCATCACATCAGCGATGTCTACTGGAACTGGTTCATTCACATCTACGTCATCGTAGGGAATTTCTTCTTCCACACAAGCATTGCTATCGACATCCACTGGTTTCGGGTTTGAAATCTCTCTATGCCAGTGCCATTCTGTATAGCCTTGTATAATCCCGTTGCACATGACATGACTTGATTTCGTCACCAGTGTTGACTTTCAAGTTGTTACCGTAATGCCTACATGGACAATAGAACCTATCTCCAGGTTGTTTCCTATGTTCCTCGGCAAATCTAATAAACTGGTCAAGACCAGAAATAAACTCTGGGGTGCATCGATTACGAATGGACATCCATGATCTATCCATTCTATGATCAAAGAGAAAACAAGTATATATTACAACAAGATTAGGGTCTAGGGTTAACAGATTAGAGTTTGTGCATGGTTAAAACTTTGGGCCAACAAATACATGTGTTGTCATTCTTATATATAATAAATGTGTACCACCTATCCCTTTCTTGAACACCTAATCTCACTAGTAACTATATAATGTGTATTGGGTTTTGAAGAAAATTTCGGCAGCATTTCCCTGCTGTTCTCTAAGTACATATGTACTTAGAGAACAAACGGGGAAATGCTACCAAAATTTTCTCAAAAACCCAATACACATTATACACTTACATCCTAAGTGAGATTAGGTGTTCAAGAACAGTCCCAAACCGGGGACTATCCCATATTTACTCCTAATGAGTAAATCTTGGACGGGTTTCTAGGCAAACAAATACATGTGCTGTCATTCTTATATATAATAAATGTGTACCACCTATCCCATTCTTAAACACCTAATCTCACTAGTAAGTGTATAATGTGTATTGGGTTTTCAAGAAAATTTTGGCAGCATTTCCCCACTGTTCTCCAAGTACATATGTACTTAGAGAACAAACGGGGAAATGCTACTGAAATTTTCTTAAAAACCCAATACACATTATACACTTACATCCTAAGTGAGATTAGGTGTTCAAGAAAAGTCCCAAACCAGGGACTATCCAAGATTTACTCCTAATGAGTAAATCTTGGACGGGTTTCTAGGCTAATGAGTACATATCCACTACATGTATTTGCTCACTTACATTGCATCACTCACAATTAGAGCATTATTAAATAATAAATCAAGAATTCAATAGTTTCAAACATGCAATAATTCACAATTAGAGCGATAAGATTCACTTTGTACAAACATACATGGAATAATTCAGGCACAATAGCAGGTGTGGTCATTGACCTGATTCAACAATATAAGAATAATTTTAGAAGAGTAATAACCAACAGCAACCACGGTCTGTATGGGATGGCACGGCCGTGGCTGTGTTGGCCAACCACACGGCCGTGTTGGGTAGCACGACCGTGTGGTCGGCCAACACAACCACAGCCGTGCCAGCCCACACATCCGTGGTTGCTGTTGGTAAGGAGAGGGAGAAGGAAGAAGAAGAAGAAGAAGAAGAAAGGAGGGCCTACTGTTGGTAGCAACGTGGAGACGGAGGCGGTGGTGAGCACACCAGCGGCAGGAGACGGCGCGGAGGCAGGTGAGCAGAGAAGGAGAGGCACCAGCATCGAGCAGATAAGGAGAGGGCGCTGGTGGTGAGTAGAGAAGGAGAGGTAGGCGGCGGTGGCGAGCAGCTACAACAACAGTAGGTGGCGGCGCGGAGGCAGGCGGCAGGTGACGCAGCAGCAGGCGGCGGCGACGCAGCAGCAGGTCGGGAATCGTCGGAGCAAAATCGCGCGATCTCAATGAAATAGAAGAGAAAGGGGGAAGAGTTCGCTGTGCGTGGGGGCTATTAAGTTACTAAACGACGCCGGTTATTCATAACAACCAACACCTTTATTATTAGGTGTTGGTTATACAAAGACAACCGACGTCAATTGGACATTCCTTTACCCTAATTTTTTTGGCGGGGATGGCACGCAGAGCCTTATCAACGTCAGTTATTCTAAGAAAATTGACGCCCATAGTGTAACTTTTGGCGCAAATTTTATCTTCATTTAACGTCGGTTATTAGGTAAAACACCGACATTGTATCTGATACTTTGGCGCAATTTTTTTTACTCAAAAAATTTGGATTTCACGGGCTACTTTAGGCGTCGGTTGTTTATTCTAGAACCGACATTAAATAGAAAGCGATACCCGTGTCTGGCCACTCGTATACGATATATGTCGGTTTGTGTTGTAAACCGACAATGTAGGTTTTAGGTGTCGGTTCTTATTTAATAACCGACACATAGAAAGTGACTTCATAAGCCATTTCTGTAGTAGTGCTAGTTGCACCTTGGTTTGAAGGTGTTACTTTCGAAGGGCATTTTAGGGATTACTCTCTTTATGAATGAGCTTATCTTTAGAAGCTATCAACCAATGGGGTTATTTATTTGATTGGAGGTCAGTTGGGATGTCTATAAGTGTCCATAAACCAACATTTGATATTCAAGAAGCCTCTTTGAGTTGTCCTCTTGCATGGCCATGAAATCCCTAGGCTAAGGACACATGGAAAGCTCCATGGACACTTCATGCTTGACTTCTTCCTTATCCATAAAGGTTTGCATGTCCATAGGCACCCTTAACATTGGACACATAGAAAGTAACTTGACACCTTGTGCTTGACTTCTTCCTTATCCATAAAGGCTTTCATGTCCATGAACACCCTTATACATGACAAATGGGAAGTAGACACCTCATACTTGACCACTTTCTTTATATAGCCATATCTACCCCTTCCCAACTCCCAATTAAAAAACCCTTGCTCATCTTTATTCCCTCTAGCTGAATGCATCATTCCTACTATGTTTTTCCATGAAGGTGTTGTCCCAAGGTAAAAGGAGGTGCCTACCTTGGTGAAGAAGGCTCCTAGGGTTCCAAATTTCTCTATTTAGGAATTCTTAAGCTCCTCCTTGGTGATTTTAACCAAAACTAGTAAGTATCCTCATTTCCTTCCCTATTTTCATGTTGTTAGTCTTCCTTCCACCTTCCTCTAGGTTGGAAACATGGCCTTCCATGGTGAAACCCCACCTAGAACCCATAAACACCTCATCTCCATGTTCTTTTGTTAGCGTTTTTCACCTCTAAAGTGGAAAAGGTGCTTCTTGCTCGAGATAGGAACTTTATTGGAGAAACCAACCTCCCTAAGCTTGGAAACCTTACTTAGTGGACCTTTCCACCTTCTCTAGAGGTTCTTTGGAGGCCTAGGCTTGGATCTAGGACTGACTTGGACTGTTTAAACTCTAAAGTTGAGGTATGTTTGCATACCCGATTATTCATATTGAGCAATTTTTTTCTCTTGTTGTATGATGTATCCCCTATTCTTCTATGTTGAGCAATTCACCTATGATTATTCATTCTCTTTGTCTTATGGACATTAGCCTATACAATGTATTTTCTTTTAAAAATCACGGTTCATGTGAACTACCTTACTTGATATTGATCATGTGATCATGGATATTCTTTTGAATTCTATTGTATGATGACATGTGATATCATTTACCCACTTATGAGGTAGATGTATATGTTGGTCACTTATGTGGTGACTAGTTTATATATTCCGACTATACTTTCTACTTGCCTCTACATTTAACATGCTATGTGATTCAGTAGCACTAGAGTAGTGTAATTGCATTAGTTTTTATGGAAGATGTGTTATTTCTTGTCGAGCAGATGTGATATTTCCTACTCTTTTGGGATGGAAAGGAACCTCATACCTAGGGCAAGATGTGTGATTCTTTGCCCATGTTTTATATATTTGGGAGATTGGCAGTATTCCTTTCTCTATCAGGTTTCAAGTTTATGAGACTTGGCTGCCTTTGTGTTTATATTGTTCTATGGATATGCTTATCTCACATGCATGCAGGTTGATAATGATTGTATGGGTGTGTGTCCTAATTTCTTTACATGTTCTAGTATGGCACAACTTTATTATTTTATTTATGACAAGTATCTCTTTTTTATTGCAAATCATTTCTCTTGATACCCACTTGGGTTGTGCTTATCTTTTATTATGGGAAGCTTCTTATATTTTATGTCCTTTATTCCATATATTTGTCAATTTCCTATTTAGTATGCACATACCAACCTTTACTGATGTCATCTATTTTCTCTTCTTGCTAGGGTATGCTTCCAACCCTAGGTGAAGGACTTGGATGATAAGGCATGAAGTTTGGACTAGCTTAAGGAGTTAAAACTTGGAGACAAAGTTGTTATGATTTAGATTTCCCTCTACTTATATCCTTATGTTATATCATACATGTAAACCCTTATGAGATATTATGATGAACTTTTGTAATAACCTTGTGATTAATTGAATATAGTCAACATTTTTATTTTGCTGCTATACTTTAGTTGTTTTGAATACCATTTATTGAAATTTGAAAATGTTACACCTATTCCAGCATACCTTTGAGTGTGTTTGGAATGGATGTTTTATTCTTCAATTTTTCTTTAGTAAGGTGGTGATCCTGCTTCCTTACATCATGGTATCAGAGCCCATAGTAGTCAGAATCTGACTATTTCAAATTTATCTCCCTAGTTAGAATCCTTGCCTTACCTTTAAGTGATATGTTTGCCCTAGAATTGATCAATAGATGATGAAGTGTTGATTTAGGATCCTATAGTTTCACATTAGAATAATGATGAATAGATCCGTAAAATACTTACAGCTAAAAGATGCATAAGTAAATATAGTAACTTGAGGTTGTTAGCTTGGCCTTTGGGTAGCTACTAGGACATGAAGTTGAAAGCAAAGGTGTCTAGAAAAGATCAGGATTTGGGGACTGGAAAGATTTTCCTCTGCACCACTAGCTTGATTTACGAGGACTCCCGAATCCATATGATACCGGCCTGGCCTGAGCTGATATGAATTGTGCAAAATAGCATGCTTTTAGGCAATAGTAGCCTTAGACATCTATATCATTTATCTTTAGGGACCCTAATGTGTTGAACTAGTCTCCCAAGTGTAAAGACTTGTTCGAGGATGGACAAGAGCAATATAACCCATAGTTCATAGTTAGTCTTTACAAGTTATGTTTCTTTTTTTGCATGATGCTTATGTAGTTGGATGTAAGGAAATGTAGTTGAACCTTTTATACCTAAATAATAGTTTTGACTTAATAAGATGAATCCTTTAAGGGGTGGTGAATAATTTGTTTTTTTATATGTGGATGTTTTTATTTCGAGGATGAAATCCCTGTAAGGGGTGGTGTGATGTAACATACTAGATCTCAGACCCTACCCTGGAAGTTGACATTTTGGACTTAGTCAAACAAGGTTGAAGATTAGACCTAAATAGATGTTTAGTATAACCCCAATGAGTTAATGCATGTATAGATCACCTTAATATAAACTAATGTTTTAACATTAATCTTAGGTTTATAATGGATACATAAAATATGCTACATAACTCATTTTGGTGGTAATATGAAGATAAGAAACTTAATTGGATGAATAATTTAGAAAATGGGCCGTTAATGGGTCATATATCATATCTCATAAAAAGAAGTATCAAAAGCGGAAACAAACTTCAAATTCAAAATCTACATATCAAAATTAGCCTACATGTCAAATTTCATCTAATTTGAACAACCTTGAAATATTAGGATAAGTTTAGGAGAGAGAAAATGAGTAAAAAGCATAAGTAACAAATAATGTGATTATGTAACTTTAATATATGTAAATAATGGCAAATTTATATTCAACACATCAAATATAACTTGTGGATGAAGTTTGGTCCAATTTGGATGTTGTTTGTGCAAGTTCTGTAATTTTAAGTACATTTTGGAATTTTTTGCAATTTACCAAAATGGGAGGTTTTCATTGAAAATTGTCACATGCATTATAATCTTTAGATATTCCCTTACCATTCTTGAGTTTTTGAACCATGGGGCACCTAGTTGTACCTTGGTTTGAAGGTGTTACTTTCTAAGGGCATTTTAGGAATTACTCTCTTTATATATGAGCTTATCTTTAGAAGCTATCAACCAATAGGGTTATTTTTTTGATTGTAGGTCGGTTGATATGGCCTATAAGTGTCCATAAACTGACATTTGATATTCAAGAAGTCTCTATGAGATGTCCTCTTGCATTACCATGAAATCATTGGGCTAAAGACACATGGAAAGCTCCATGGACACCTCATGCTTGACTTCTTCCTTATCCATAAAGGTTTGCATGTCCATAGGCACCCTTAGCATTGGACACATGGAAAGTAACTTGACACCTCATTCTTGAATTCTTCCTTATCCAGAAAGTCTTGCATATCTATGGACACCCTTATACATGACACATAGAAAGTCTCATAGACATCTCATACTTGACCACTTTCTTTATATAGACATATCTACCCCTTCCCAACTCCCAATTCAAAAGCTCTTGCTCTCCTTTATTCCCTCTAGCTTAGAGCATCATTCCTACTGTAACGACCCCGTCTCCCGGTAACCCCCAATTAAGGGAGACCCGAAGGTCAGAGTCGTTATTCAATTAACAGGATCAAAGGTTCGACAAATAATCAATAATAATTAAATAAACTTTACCAACTAAAGCTAAAAACTGGTATAAAATAAAACTTTGTTTACCTTTTTAAAAGATGGGATTTCTAAACTTCTATCCATGAAGATGCTACTCTAACTAATCCTCTTGTGCACGTTAATTCTCATTTAATTTCCACATTTGCCACTTTACTGTTTGTTCTTTTCATTTGTACCTAAAACGCCGACAAACAAAACGTCGGTCAGTATATCGAAATATACTGGTATGTGGGGACAACCAAAAGTTTGCACATATGGCTAACAATTTAATAATCACAAGCAAATTATTTAACAATCCAGTTTACACTTTTCAATATGACATTCTCCACCGCTTTTGCCCTAACCCTGGCTTACCCTCCTTAGGGTGCCCTTTTGCCAATGACTTAAGGCCACCTTCTCAATCCCGAGTTTGGTGCCTGGGGGTCACCACTCATGGTGCCCACTAGTCATGCAATATCATAGGCCACCATCTTGGTGCCTGGGGTCACCACTCAAGGTGTCCATTGGTCTACCCATCTAGGCCTGACCTTTGGCATCATCCATCAGGGTGGCATGTAGGTGCGAGAATCCATAATTCTATTATTAATGTGATAATCATAGTGACTTTATAATTTGCAAATATGAATCATCCAACCAGTTTAATTGCAATCAATGCGATTAACCATCCGACAAACATGCGGAAAACTAATGCGGTTATTCATAAGCGTAACCACATACCTGTTAAGCAGACTTGAAATAGAATAGTCCAATCAACAAGGCAAGCAAGCATTCAATAAGATCCTGAAACAAACATCCAATATCTTCTATCATGGATCATGGTATCCAAGTCTAATAGACCTATTCGAGCCCTAGGGTTACTATTTCATTTTTAGGGTTTCTATTGCAATTAGGGTTTCCTTTCATCTTTTACTATTTTAAACCCTAATTATTCACAAAAGATATTAAGGTTATCCCTTTACAACATTTAACCTTATTTTCGAATTGAAGGCATCATTGTCCATCAATTAAACCCATTAAACTTATCTTACATTAAAACTATCACTTTTATCCTTTTAATCCATGACAAGATCATTATGCTTATTTATCATCAATGTGTAATTCATTATACTCTATTACTCATATGAACGTTATTAATCACCAATTCTACCTTGATTCATGAGAAAACCCTAATTACTTTATTTAGGGTATTTATCCACAAACTAGGAACTTTAATGCTCAAAATAGACTTAGATTCAGAATATTCCATCTTTAATCATGAAATTAATCAATTAAAGCCATTAATAGTCAAATTAGTCAACATTAGGGTTTCAAGGCCTATTAAAGCATATTCATGCATATGAAATTCTAAATTAACTAATTATATGCAAAGTTCATCCTTTTTCTTACTAATATTCCTTCTTATCATTAACAGGCTAATATCAACTTTAATCATCTATTAAACCCTCCCAATCACATTAAACACTTCAAAATAGGGTTTCTTAATCATCATTTCATTAAAGTTAATAACTTATACTACTTTTCGAATTGAAAGCAGAATTAGGCTTCAACTATATTTTATTTAGATTCCTCTCGATTTTCTGAGCAAGATTCATATATTATTCGCCTTTATCCGAGCTACGGTTTACGAGATATGAATTTGCAAAAATCTACTTACTTGGCCAATAGCATGCTGACACGTCAGCATAGCCATGCAGCGCGCCCCTTTGGGAAAACATTTCGAAAAGACATTTTTACCCCCGCTTTAAGTCAGCGATTCTTCACATGCCAGAGGGGCATTTCTGTCCATCGAGCCCCTAGGTTGTCTTCAACCTTGGCTCACGCCCTGGAAGCCGACGGCCGCCGGTCTGCAGCCTGGCGCGGCTCTATTTCTCGCTCTCTGAGCCGTGGTTCTGGCCGGAAATCGGTCCTCCGCCTCCGCCGCATCATGGCGCACACGCGGCGCCCTCAACCTTGGCCATGGTGGCCATTTTTCCTGCTCTCCAAGCCATGCACAGTGGCCGCCACTGCAGACTTGATGTCGCTGCTGCGCGCACTCCCGAACATGGTTTCGATGGAGAAGCGGATCCCTGACACCGTGGTGCACCAGTACTTCATCTCACCCCTCAGTTTCCTTTTTGTTTCTCAGATTCGTGATGCTACTCGAAGTTAGGGTTTGGAGAAGAAAGTAAGGAAGAAGAATATAGGGATGAGGGAGGAAGACGTAGGTTTTCTCTTTCAGTTCGAACCAGGGGCCTACCCCTTTTATAGAGGAGGATACCCTTGCCCTAAGATGCCCAACTAAGAGGCAAAAAGTCCCCTCCTAAAAGGAATCACATTCCTTCAAGGAGAAGTATTCTTCTCTCTCCTCATAACCCCTTTGATATCCTTTACTTCTTGGATATTTAGGAATACGAAAATTCCTTCTCATTATCCTCTTTATTCTTTGCTTTTTAAACCATTAACCACGAGATTATATTTTCCTTTTAGTAGCAAAAAAACTCTTCTTTTGCAAAGCTACAAAATCCATTAATATTGTATCATATTATGATCTTATTTTCTTTTATAGATATTTTCTCTTTCTTCTTTCTCCATTGGGACTCCTTGGATCCCAAGAAACTCTAATAATTCGAAATTCCTTGTTAAGGAATACTCATTATCCTTAAATGCATCAATATACACTCTTTCTCATTATTATGTTGATTTCTTATTAAAATATTCCTTTTTGAGGATTTCTCTTTATTTCCCTTTTATTTTCCTCATCAATATTCCTTTTTATTATTTAGAATCCTTGGGACACGAAATTCCACAAAGGATTAACCAATTATACTTCTTTTCACATATTTTCCCTATTTCATCAATGTTTTCAATTTCTTTATTAACAAGGAAATACTTAATTGCTATTTTCTTTTCTTATTACCTTTTCTTTGCAACTTTGGACTCCTTGGAACCCAAGGAATCTAAGAGGCACGAAATCCTCTTTGGATTTGCCTTCTAGAGGTTTCCACACCTTTCTTATATCAAAATCTCAGTTATTCATTAATTAATTGAATATCCTTGTTATTGGGCCCAATAGCCAACAAAGCCCACAAATCAAACAACAAGGCTATTGTAAATGAAATCCATGCATTCATCCATTATTTGTTCATTTATATTTATTATGAGAAATTAAATTCCTCAACAAATGAACCCAAAATTTGGGGTTGTAACATCCTTCCCCTCTTATGAGAATTTTGCCCTCAAAATTCCATCAAGCAAGCAAACAAACAGGATAAGCCCTTCATATGTCCATCATGGCTCCCATGTGGCTTCACCCTTTCCATGGTGTTTCCCAAGAACCTTCATTATCTCGTATGCTTCCATCTGAGTTCTTTCTTACCTTGGTATATCGTACCCTCATAGGTGACTCAGGATATTTCAGCCTCTCAAAAGCTGAATAGATTCAGGGCTCAACACATGGCTTGGGTACCTCACATAGTGCTCTAGATCGGACTCATGGAACACATTACACATCATGTTATCCTGTGGGGTAAAGCTAAATACAACCATCTCCACCAATCCATCTAAAATGGACCCATTTATCGGGGACTCAACTTTATTAGCTGTAGCTTAGAGGGGTCGGATTTTCACATCACATATTCTCCCACAGTGAACTGCATGCCAGTCTATTTTGTATTAGCTCGTGACACATGTCACCCTTGGCTCTCTCTCTCATCCATTACACGATCAAGCGACTTCATCTGCACACACTGTGGTTCTTTTATGACCTTCACGAGGCCTCCATTACCAACATCATTATAATGAAGTGGTGACCGACACACCCTCCTTATATAGCTTCTTACATCCCGATAAAGGCTATGGTGGTTAACATCACATCTTAAGAACTGTCTCTTAGTATCACCCTGAACAAGCACACTTGCTCTCATCAGACCCTCTAGTCTGGACCATACTGTCCATTAGTATGGGGTGATAAACTGTACAACCACTGAGCTCTTCATGTATCTACTTCCACCTTATGGAAGTGAACCTTTAGGTCACATCAAGAACCTTTGAATTCGCATCATGGTGTAGTTGAACCATCTCATCTCATATGCAGTTCAACCAGATCTGTCCCTTGACAGAACTCTTCCTTTCTTATGTCATCTAGGTAAGGCGATCTACCATAACCCATATTTTATCTTGACCTTCTTGGTCTA
Organism: Alisma plantago-aquatica; assembly: GCA_963693085.1. NCBI lineage: Eukaryota > Viridiplantae > Streptophyta > Magnoliopsida > Alismatales > Alismataceae > Alisma > Alisma plantago-aquatica. The sequence goes on from OY856409.1 coordinate 1,262,635,401, forward strand.
AGAGAGACTCACAACATCCATAGTGATGTACTCCCATTCCCTCTGGGGAACTCTTTATACTATATATCCATGCACTGGGTTAATGGTGTTCGTCCTTCACCTCCTAGCTTGCATGGCCACATGCTACATGCAACTTTGTTTTATGCATCTAAAATGCTACCATCACTCACTATCTTTGTAGTACCAAGGTATATCATGTCCTCATGTATTGTTATGATTCCTCAAGCTTGATGCCTCGGAAACCCTAAACCACTTTAATCAGGGTTTCATCACTTTCTTTTCCAATGAAGTGAATTTGAGGTTCTAACACCATCCTTTCACTACATCAAGGACTATCTGGCTAACTAAGCAACCATTAACTTGTTCAACATATCTTATTATATCCGAGTGTTAGCCAAAACACGTCTTCTTTCCAAACGTAGGGTTAGCCTAACAACTCCCTTCTAGCCAAACCAGAAGGCACTATCTCCACCAGAGCGTCCATTACCACTTCACATCCTTCGATATTAAGTAACGTTGAAGACATACTCTTCCATGTATTCTACTTATCATCTCATCTCAAACTCTAAGTTCATACTCGCTGTGATCGAACTCGACCTTGGTTAATCTGCAAATTCCACATAGTTCCTGACAAAACATCCTCATAAGCTGGCTACACTACCTCTCATAGTGTTTGCGAACCATCCATGTATCATTCCTTCCACATCTCTATCCTTATTCCTTATAGCAACGTTCCAACTCACAACATCCTTGTCCTTGGTGTGTGGCATGCATACTGTCCTATCTCTCACTCTCATAACAAGAAGAAATAAGCATTTGGCGGCCGTCCAAATACAGAGTTCTTCCTATTCCAAGAGTAGGGATAGTACAGCCCACCTTGCCAGTACACCTTCAAATCTCCGTTGAAATGTGCAACTCATGTCTCTATATCTCAATCATCATTATATCAAAGTTACTTCCATGGAAAACTGGTCTCGAACCCACTTGGGTTACTACATAATCCTTTGTCATCTCCTCTAGGTCTATAGGGTGCCGGCATGTTTGGGGTCATCCCTCTTCCCTTATGCATCCAGAGAGTGCCCTACTCATATGCCCTTTGGGCCTCATGAGTTAACGAAGGTGATCAATCTCCTAACCCATGGCCCTCAGACAATGATAGCTGTTACCTCCCGACCCTATGGTCATGTGCAACTAGGGAATTAGGAAACTCTGTCTTTCATCGGTCTTATCCCTACCTGACCCTAGGATAGACTTGGGATTCCCTTATAGCACAGGTCTGACTTAGAACCTTACCCAAGCCTTCATCATCTCTTTCTGCATTCGTGACTGACTTTCTTCCCTTCACAGGGGTCATGGCAACCTGCCTACCTTGGTCAGGCCCCATACTGGTTACTCCCATGGTAACACGTCCACGCACTTAGAGATGGTTATCTATGGGCCTATAGGTTCATTTTCATACCATGTACTCTTCACTTAGCTTCTCAAGATCCTATGAGACCTCTTCAGGTCACCTCAAAACTGACAGAACTGGTACACACCCTACCAAAGGGTCCTCTCCCAGGATGGGAGGAAACTACAACCCGTGACAGCAAGGTCACAACCATCCTTAAGGTTTTCATCCATATGAGCATGCTTAAACCAACCACTACTAAGGCACAAGCGTACCTACGAAACCATGCTAAGTCACACTCGTTTTCTTTCCTCATCATCAGATCAACTTATTCGTGAGGGGTTCATCAAACATACCCTTACCCGAAGGGGTTTTCCTTTACCTCTACACATTAAGAGTACCATGCTCAAAACTATAGAGACTCAAATCTCAACATGAGCATTGGGTACACCGCTTCCCCTCTTAGGCCTAGGAACCCTAGGTTCACCTCCGAGTGTCCAACTGCATGCTCATTCTCTTAACCAGGAATCCAGCATGTCTAAGATATGTCATGTACTCCCATGATCTTTCTACTCAAGCAACACTTCAGAGTTGATTCCTCTTCCTGGACCACTACTAGGTATAAAGCCTCACAACTGGTGTCTTAACCTCCTCAGGGTCTAAAGCACTCTCTATCACATCTAGTAGGTAATCACTTATACCTTAGGTACCAGAAGCACCATCCTCCCTCTAGGGTTTGGTTACTCTCAAGCTTAACCAAGACATCATCAAACTTCAGGGGTCATGCACGAGGCAACCATTATCATCCACTTAGGTCGCATCATTCTCGACTCCCCACTGTTCCTCAAGTTTCGGGGTTTTAGGCTTCCAACTTTCTCGGCCGAGGTCTGCTCCCTCTCTCTAGAGCTAATCCTACAACCAACCTCTCTATAAGAGGTCCTGTCTTTATGAAGGATAAAACTCCTAAGCATGCCCTTACTTGAATGAAGCCTATACTCAAATTTATGTTTACTCAAGGTTATCCATAACCCCTTATGCTTATCTCATAAGCCATCCATCATGATCCCTTGACTAGGGTTTCGTTTAATGTCACCATTACTGACGCACTCTGGGTACAAGTTATATCCTACTGGCAACAACCCTATAGGCTCTTCTCTAACCTCATCCATGAAGGAGTTACCCTTCGCCCAAACAGGCACGACCCTCTCCAGGGTTGGGTCACCAAAGGTACTAGGTTATCCAACCTCTCATGGCCCATATGACGATCTCAAGGCATGTCCAACCACACACTCGGTCTAACTCATCATGTCATCTCTATCTCTAACCTTCACTTAGGGTTAGGGTTACCATCATCCTCAAAGGATGTACTAGGTTTCTACCTTTAATGGAGGTCTCCACCTCCCAGACTAACTCTCTCTACACATCCTCCTACCAAGGAGGTCTATTCTCAGGTCTCTCCTGAGGGCAATGACAACTCGTGTCATACGACCTAAGCATGTATCTATTCCTTTACGCTTACACTATTAAGCTTATGTCCATGACATCTTATTTACATGCTTTTTATTAATTTGATGGAGGATTCCTTAATCCTTATCAACCTTACCCATACCTCAAGAGGGTGAGGGAAAGAGAGAAAACCCTAATCCATAAGGTCCTTAATAGAATTTGAGTTGAGAAAGGACGAACGAGATGAGAGGGTCCTAAAAGGTATCTTATTTCGATTCATACCCTAAGACTTTGGCCAGACAGTCACACGGATCCGGGAGTCCTCATATTCTGACTAGCGGTGCGGAGGAAAATCTTGCCAGCCCCCGGTCGTGATCCTTTTCTAGACACCTCTGTCTTTTGGGTAATCCTCTAATAACTCCCTTGGGTTCTACGGAATTTGTAAAATTTAATAATTATTAAAGATTAAATGAGGAACCTATGCTCTGATACCAATTGTAACGACCCCGTCTCCCGGTAACCCCCAATTAAGGGAGACCCGAAGGTCAGAGTCGTTATTCAATTAACAGGATCAAAGGTTCGACAAATAATCAATAATAATTAAATAAACTTTACCAACTAAAGCTAAAAACTGGTATAAAATAAAACTTTGTTTACCTTTTTAAAAGATGGGATTTCTAAACTTCTATCCATGAAGATGCTACTCTAACTAATCCTCCTGTGCACGTTAATTCTCATTTAATTTCCACATTTGCCACTTTACTGTTTGTTCTTTTCATTTGTACCTAAAACGCCGACAAACAAAACGTCGGTCAGTATATCGAAATATACTGGTATGTGGGGACAACCAAAAGTTTGCACATATGGCTAACAATTTAATAATCACAAGCAAATTATTTAACAATCCAGTTTACACTTTTCAATATGACATTCTCCACCGCTTTTGCCCTAACCCTGGCTTACCCTCCTTAGGGTGCCCTTTTGCCAATGACTTAAGGCCACCTTCTCAATCCCGAGTTTGGTGCCTGGGGGTCACCACTCATGGTGCCCACTAGTCATGCAATATCATAGGCCACCATCTTGGTGCCTGGGGTCACCACTCAAGGTGTCCATTGGTCTACCCATCTAGGCCTGACCTTAGGCATCATCCATCAGGGTGGCATGTAGGTGCGAGAATCCATAATTCTATTATTAATGTGATAATCATAGTGACTTTATAATTTGCAAATATGAATCATCCAACCAGTTTAATTGCAATCAATGTGATTAACCATCCAACAAACATGCGGAAAACTAATGCGGTTATTCATAAGCGTAACCACATACCTGTTAAGCAGACTTGAAATAGAATAGTCCAATCAACAAGGCAAGCAAGCATTCAATAAGATCCTGAAACAAACATCCAATATCTTCTATCATGGATCATGGTATCCAAGTCTAATAGACCTATTCGAGCCCTAGGGTTACTATTTCATTTTTAGGGTTTCTATTGCAATTAGGGTTTCCTTTCATCTTTTACTATTTTAAACCCTAATTATTCACAAAAGATATTAAGGTTATCCCTTTACAACATTTAACCTTATTTTCGAATTGAAGGCATCATTGTCCATCAATTAAACCCATTAAACTTATCTTACATTAAAACTATCACTTTTATCCTTTTAATCCATGACAAGATCATTATGCTTATTTATCATCAATGTGTAATTCATTATACTCTATTACTCATATGAACGTTATTAATCACCAATTCTACCTTGATTCATGAGAAAACCCTAATTACTTCATTTAGGGTATTTATCCACAAACTAGGAACTTTAATGCTCAAAATAGACTTAGATTCAGAATATTCCATCTTTAATCATGAAATTAATCAATTAAAGCCATTAATAGTCAAATTAGTCAACATTAGGGTTTCAAGGCCTATTAAAGCATATTCATGCATATGAAATTCTAAATTAACTAATTATATGCAAAGTTCATCCTTTTTCTTACTAATATTCCTTCTTATCATTAACAGGCTAATATCAACTTTAATCATCTATTAAACCCTCCCAATCACATTAAACACTTCAAAATAGGGTTTCTTAATCATCATTTCATTAAAGTTAATAACTTATACTACTTTTCGAATTGAAAGCAGAATTAGGCTTCAACTATATTTTATTTAGATTCCTCTCGATTTTCTGAGCAAGATTCATATATTATTCGCCTTTATCCGAGCTACGGTTTACGAGATATGAATTTGCAAAAATCTACTTACTTGGCCAATAGCATGCTGACACGTCAGCATAGCCATGCAGCGCGCCCCTTTGGGAAAACATTTCGAAAAGACATTTTTACCCCCGCTTTAAGTCAGCGATTCTTCACATGCCAGAGGGGCATTTCTGTCCATCGAGCCCCTAGGTTGTCTTCAACCTTGGCTCACGCCCTGGAAGCCGACGGCCGCCGGTCTGCAGCCTGGCGCGGCTCTATTTCTCGCTCTCTGAGCCGTGGTTCTGGCCGGAAATCGGTCCTCCGCCTCCGCCGCATCATGGCGCACACGCGGCGCCCTCAACCTTGGCCATGGTGGCCATTTTTCCTGCTCTCCAAGCCATGCACAGTGGCCGCCACTGCAGACTTGATGTCGCTGCTGCACGCACTCCAGAACATGGTTTCGATGGAGAAGCGGATCCCTGACACTGTGGTGCACCAGTACTTCATCTCACCCCTCAGTTTCCTTTTTGTTTCTCTGATTCGTGATGCTACTCGAAGTTAGGGTTTGGAGAAGAAAGTAAGGAAGAAGAATATAGGGATGAGGGAGGAAGACGTAGGTTTTCTCTTTCAGTTCGAACCAGGGGCCTACCCCTTTTATAGAGGAGGATACCCTTGCCCTAAGATGCCCAACTAAGAGGCAAAAAGTCCCCTCCTAAAAGGAATCACATTCCTTCAAGGAGAAGTATTCTTCTCTCTCCTCATAACCCCTTTGATATCCTTTACTTCTTGGATATTTAGGAATACGAAAATTCCTTCTCATTATCCTCTTTATTCTTTGCTTTTTAAACCATTAACCACGAGATTATATTTTCCTTTTAGTAGCAAAAAAACTCTTCTTTTGCAAAGCTACAAAATCCATTAATATTGTATCATATTATGATCTTATTTTCTTTTATAGATATTTTCTCTTTCTTCTTTCTCCATTGGGACTCCTTGGATCCCAAGAAACTCTAATAATTCGAAATTCCTTGTTAAGGAATACTCATTATCCTTAAATGCATCAATATGCACTCTTTCTCATTATTATGTTGATTTCTTATTAAAATATTCCTTTTTGAGGATTTCTCTTTATTTCCCTTTTATTTTCCTCATCAATATTCCTTTTTATTATTTAGAATCCTTGGGACACGAAATTCCACAAAGGATTAACCAATTATACTTCTTTTCACATATTTTCCCTATTTCATCAATGTTTTCAATTTCTTTATTAACAAGGAAATACTTAATTGCTATTTTCTTTTCTTATTACCTTTTCTTTGCAACTTTGGACTCCTTGGAACCCAAGGAATCTAAGAGGCACGAAATCCTCTTTGGATTTGCCTTCTAGAGGTTTCCACACCTTTCTTATATCAAAATCTCAGTTATTCATTAATTAATTGAATATCCTTGTTATTGGGCCCAATAGCCAACAAAGCCCACAAATCAAACAACAAGGCTATTGTAAATGAAATCCATGCATTCATCCATTATTTGTTCATTTATCTTTATTATGAGAAATTAAATTCCTCAACAAATGAACCCAAAATTTGGGGTTGTAACACCTACTCTAATTTTCCAGCTATCCCAAGGTAAAATGAGGTGCCTACCTTGGTGAAGAAGGCTCCTAGGGATCAAATTTCTCTATTTAGGATTTCTTAAGCTCCTCTTTGGTGATTTTGACCAAAACTAGTAAGTACCATCCTTTCCTTCCCTATTTTTATGTTTTTACTCTTCCTTCCATCTTTCTCCAGATCGGAACCATGACCTTCCATGGTAAAACCCCACCTAGAACCCATAAACACCTCATCTCCATGTTCTTTTGTTAGAGTTTTTCACCTTTAAAGTGGAGAAGGTGCTTCTTGCTCGAGATAGGAGATTTGTTGGAGAAACCAACCTCTCTAAGCATAGGAATATTACTTATTGGACATGTCCTCCTTCCCTAGAGGTTCTTTGGAGGCCTAGACTTGGATCTAGGACTTGACTATTTAGACTCTGAAGTTGACGTATGTTTGCAGACCCGATTATTTATATTGAGCAATTTCTTTCTCTTATTGTATGATGTATCCCCTATTTATTGTATGATGTATCCCCTATTCTTCTATGTTGAGCAATTCACCTATGCTTATTCATTCTCTTTGTCCTATGGACATTAGCCTATACACAATGTATTTTCTTTTGAAAATCATAGTTCATGTGGACTACCATGTTTGATATTGATCATGTGATCATGGATATTCTTTTGAACTCTTATCTTATGCTTTGTTCATGATAGAACTATAAAAGATGACATGTGATGTCTTTTGCCCACTTATGAGGTGGATAAATATGTTGGTCACTTATGTGGTGACTAGTTTATATGTTCTGACTATACTTTCTACTTGCCTCTACATTTAACATGCTATGTGATTCAGTAGCACTACATTATTGTAATTGCATTGGTTTTTATGCCAGATGTGTTATTTTCTTCCGAGTAGATGTGATATTTTCTACTCGTTTGGGATGAAAAGGAACCTGATACCCAGAGCAAGATGTGTGATTCTTATCCCATGTTTTATATATTTGGGATATTGGCAGTATTTCTTTCTCTATCAGGTTTCAAGTTTATGAGACTTGGTCGCCTTTGTGTTTATATTGTTCTAGGGCTATGCTTATCTCACATACATGCAGGTTGATGATGATTGTAGGGGTGTGTGCCCTACTTTCTTTACATGTACTAGTATGACAGAACTTTATTGTTTTATTTATGGCAAGTATCTCTTTTGTTATTGCAAATCATTTCTCTTGATACCCACTTGGGTTGTGCTTATCTTTTTTTTTTATGGAAAGCCTTTTATATCTTTCCATATATTGCTCAATTTCCTATTTAGTATGCACATACTAGTTTTTGCTGATGTCATCTATTTTCTCTTCGTGCTGGGATATGCTTCCAACCCTAGGTGAAGGATTTGGATGATACGACATAGAGTTTTGGACTAGCTTAAGGAGTTAAAGCTTGGAGATAAAGTTGTTATGATTTAAATTTCCCTCTACTTAGATCCTTATGTTGTATCATACATGTAAACTCTTATGTGATATTATGATGTACTTTTGTAATAACAATGTGATAAATTGAATATAGTCAATATTTTTATTCCGCTGCTATACTTTGGTTGTTTTGAATACCATTTATTGAAATTTGAAAATATTACACCTATTCCAGGATACCTTTGAGTGTGTTTGTAATTTAAGTTTTATTCATCAAAAAAAATTAGTAAGGAGTAGATCCCCCTCCTTACAATTTGACTCCAAAAAGTCTATTTTTCTACCAAGAACTAATTTAATACCAAAGAGTTGGTCGATTCCATATGCAATTTCCTTTCCTTCCAAAGAGTAGTCTCCCGTGAAACTCCTTGTCTATATGTAGACTAGCATCAATACATAACGATGCCTTTTACTGATCTGCAGCACAAACGCCGTCAAGTCCTCGTCATGATCATTGCGAACGATTGATCGTGTTGTATCTATCATTAGTAAGGAAAAAAAATTGTGAAGAAGAAAGTGTATAGAGTTTGTCTTGTAAATAAAATCTTACTTGCACATGTTGACATATTGTATCAATTTGGTTAAGCTTATGTTTGCTAGACTTAATTAATAAGTATGGATCTGCATAAATGTTTGAACCAAAAGTTTACTTGTTATATTTGTTTTGGTTGATGCGAACCCAACTCAAAATGTAATTTCGTTATGCAAGTTACGTATAAGTTTTTAGTACTGACCCAGATCCAGCACGCAACCCACCATATTGGATACATAATATATGTTTTAGAATCGAACTGGTAAGAGCTGAATATGACTCCACCGAATGTTCATCCTTAATAAGTCCAAGGTTTGTAAGCCGGCAGCAACGAGATTTGAAAAAGGTGGACCAAGGCTGGGCCGGACGGTTCTGCAGCTGCAAGATGGACAAATCAGTTGAATTTTTTATAGGGAAATTTTGCAAGCGGTGGTTTGGCCTTGAATGCGAAAGCTTAAAAGCCATTGGAGGTGGTTTTGGACAAAAGAAGGCGGCCACTCCCATGGTTGACGCAGCAGCTGGTTCTTCTTTTTCTCGAATTTCTTAATAAACTAGCTAGGGAGCACGTGCTAAGCATGTGATCTACAATTAAGCATTAAAATGAGATTTTGGAAGATCATGAGAATGAATATTTCCATTTATACATCACCACACATGTAAGTGATATTCATCTCAATTGTGATTCTTGATATATCATTACATACTTGTCTCAATATATACATATGTATCCATACCACCATTCATATTTCTTTCAGCTTGTACTTGGAAGATATGATGCATTCTTGTGAGTTGGGCTTGACATTTCTTTATGAGATCAAATTACAATTGTGTAAGAAAATCATAAGAATTGTGTAAATATTCGTATATATGTATCAATATCTTCAATATTTTAGACTCACACGTGAAACAATCATCACCTATTTTTTGAATGAAGTAGTTTGTGTTGCTTCACTATGTCCCTGGTCTTAAAGTTGTAAGATACACCTGGAACAATTGAAACATGTAAGAAAAGATACAGAGTTGTAGGATCCAACGAAAGATACAAATTTGAGTCACTAAGGTTTTGTAGTAGATTATCTATACCGATGCAAAAGTAGTTCGTAGTATCAAATGAATATGATCATAGAAGTAGATTGAGAAGAATACACTTTATCATATTAGGAAAGATTGGATTTCTTCTTGATTATGCCTACAACGGATAATATTTCAGTGTAGACTATATTTCTTGTTGTTGTAATACTTGTTTTTTCTATGAAAGTCAGTCTGATTAGAAGTTTTATATCTTCAAGTGATTTTACCTTTGATAAAGCCACATATAGTTGATCATGAGAGAATACAGGTTGAGGCAAATATATTCCAACTTTCTCTAAAGTCTGTCCTTGTGATTTGTTGATTGTCATTGCAATACATAATCGAACTGGAAATTGCAACCTCTTAAAAGAAAATGGTAACTTTTCATGATCTTTTGGCATTAGTGGAATTCTTGGAATGAACACCCTTTGTCCTTTTCTGTGCCCAACTGCTATTTCAACGTCAATGATATTCTTGTTGAAGTTTCTACAAATAAGTCGTGTGCCATTGCAAAGACCTGAGAAAGGATCAATATTTCTAAGCAGCATCATAGGACAATTTCTCTTCAAAACCAACTTGTGGGGTGGAAGACCATATGGAGTCAAAGAATTCAAAAAATCTTCTTCCTAGAACTGATTGGTGCTATCAATACCTGAATCAAAGATGAAATATTCTTTCCTTTCCCCAGGGAAAATTTCAATAAGTATCTCATTTATTTCATCAACAAACTCATTTTTTGTCGTTAAAACTGCATGACTTGTAAGAGAGTGAATGTTGTCTCCAAGATCTAAAAGCTTAGGAAAAATTGCTCGTATCAATTCATACTTTGATGATGTTTCATCACTGAATGGGATCATCATTACTTTAGGAACTTCAATTTGATCATCAAGATGTTTTTTTTTGTTCCATTTCCAACATCAAGCAAGTACTTAGCAAATGATGGATTGAATGTGGCCCTCATATTTTCTTTTAACTCTAACTTTTCAACATGCTACCATAAATTTGACTTTACAAAACTTGCTGCAATTGTTTGCTCCTTACCTCCTTTTGGAATGACAGGAAGGATTTGTCTAAAGTCACAACCAAATACTACAACTTCCCCCAAAAACCATTTTATTTCCTGTCATATCTTTTAGTAAAAGATCTAGAGATTCAATAGCTTATTTTTTTGCCATTGATACTTCATACCAAACTATAAGAGTAGTTCTTCGAAGTAGCTCACCCAAACTACTTTGTTTTGAGATATTGCATATCTTTTTCTCTTCAGTGTTTAAAGGTATTTTAAACCTTGAATGTACAGTTTGTCTATAAGGTAGCAAAGATGCTGCCACTCCAGAAGATGCAGTTGCAAGTCCTATTTGGCCACGGGTTCTTACTTTAGCAATTAAAGCACGATATAGAAATGTCTTTCCAGATCCGCTTGGACCATCCACAAAAAATATTCCTTGTTTTCCACTATCTAGTCTATCGATGATAACTCTATAAGCACAACTTTGATCAAAATTTTGTTGTGATATGGCCATAATATCTTCATCAGACACAACAATGTTTAACTCCTCTTCAACTTCTTTGTATAATTTATCACATTCATCCGGGGTGAGAGATGGAAAATTAAAATATGATAATCTTTTCCCCATTGAGTCTAAGCATTTGCTAATGCATTTTAGAGTATTATTATAAGCATCCACCCAACCATTTTTTTGTCTATCATAAAAATCTTCACTCATTAGATTTTTGAACTTTTCCCATAGAGATATGGGAGAGACAGAAGCACAATAGATTATTATAGTAGAAAATAACTATTGGGGACTTGAGGGCATCTGAAATAGCATTGCTTTAGAAAGGGAGTCTTCAATATTGTTAGCAGAATCTAATAAGTTGAGACTTTCAACTGCTTCTTGAAATGTTTGACACTGGATTCCATTTACATACTTCAAATCATCAAAAGATTTAGCACATTTGACATGATTCAATAAACAACGCAAGTAATAACGTTCTCCTTCAGTAGGTCTTGCAAATATAATCCTTCCAATTGAACTTTTTTTATTTCTTGTAATCCAACATCTAGAATTTTTATCCCAAACATAATGCACATGAAATTATTTATACATGTATTTTCGAGCCTACTCATCAATATAGTTCATCTTAAAGTACTCAGTAAGCATTGTCCTTGAGAAATGGTCATTGTTTATAACTGTTGACAAATCCTGGTCTTCATGAAAAGTAACAGTATGCATGTCCTCAAGATGAAGTTGGAAACATGTTACAGATGGATGTATTTCACTCAAAGAAAATTGATAAATTCTCCATGCTGCTTCAGGTGGTGATACCCATCTTCCAAATACAAATTGTATAATTTCATCGTGCATATTCTTAGTTTTCTTGTCATTCACTTGAAAGAATACACGATCATGTCCTTTATATATGTATTTGTATAGATACTTCACAACTTTAATTGAAGAACAAATTTCAACATTCATATGACAATTGTATTTCGCTAGTAAGTATGGATTGTATGGAACAATCCATCGATTATCAATTATTTTAGAAGCAACTGTTATCAGATGATCTATCTCTCTTCTTCGATACAGAGGGTAGGAGTTTTTGGTCTGGGTTGTTGCTGAGCATAGATCTTTTGGATAATGTTTCTTACATCGACCATTTTCCATACAAATACTATTTGGGTTTAGTGCTCCACATGGTCCATGAACCATATGCTTCAATACCACTCTTTGTAGATGTGAATTCATTGCTTTTTTTGGTATTTCTGTTGAAACATATTGGTCATATACTTCTGGTGTATTAATCTTTTGGTTCTTTTCTAATATGATAAGGAAATGTGCATGTGGTAAACCCCTTTTTTGATATTCTTTAACATAGACATAACCAATAACATGTCCAAATACATCTCTTTTAAAGAGATCAACTTTCAACTCTTCTAATTTTACTTTGAATACTTTGGCAAACAGATCTGGCCTATTTTGTGATTCTTCAAAATGAAGTACCTCCCTTTTCACTTCTTCCCATGAGGGGTTGCAGGTGAAAGTCAAAAATATATCAGGTTTTCCATATCTCCGAACTAATGCCATCACATCTAGATAACGGTGCCTCATATCTCTAGGACCTCCGATAAAAGAAGCTGGAAGAATGACTCTTTTCCAACCATACTACCACAATTTTGTCCATGACCATAACTATTGACAATTCCTTGATATAGATCAACTCATATTTTCTCTTGATCTCTTCTAATATAGTTTAGGCGACTGCTTTCAAGTTTAATATGCATGCCAATAATATATTGTTGTAGAAGTCTACCAGA